>ML664161.1:9218469-9400242 GCA_007570785.1 Antilocapra americana | reverse complement strand
CGGAGGGGAAGCATATGTAAACCCATGGTGATATCATGACAATGTATGGCAAAAACAATTAAAAAAAAATAATAAATAAAAATTAAAAAAAAAAAATCTACAAGTAATAAATGCTGGAGAGCATGTGGAGAAAAGGGAACTCTCTTACACTGTTGGTGGGAATGCAAGCTAGTACAGCCACTATGGAAAACAGTGTGGAGGTTCCTTAAAAAACTGCAAATAGACCTGCCATATGACCCAGCAATCCCACTGCTGGGCATATACACTGAGGAAACCAGAATTGAAACAGCCACGTGTACCCCAATGTTCATCACTGCTTTATTTACAATAGCCAGGACATGGAAGCAACCTAGATGCCCATCAACTGATGAATGGATAAGAAAGCTGTGGTACATATACACAATGGAATATTGCTCAGCATTAAAAAAAAATTCATTTGAATCAGTTCTACTCAGATGGACGAAACTGGAGCCCATTATTCAGAGTGAAGTAAGCCAGAAGCAAAAACAACAATACAGTATATTAACGCATATATATGGAATTTAGAAAGACGGTAATGAGAACCCAGTATGCGAGACAGCAAAAGGAATGCAGATGTATATAGAACAGACTCGTGGACTCTGAGGATGAGGGAAAGGGTGGGATGATATGGGAGAATGGCACTGAAACATGTTAATTATCATATGTCTAATCAATCGCCAGCCCAGGATTGATGCTCGGGGCTGGTGCAATGAGATTTCCTGGGGGGAGGGAGGAGGGAAGGGGGTTCTGGAGGGAGAGCATATGTAAACCCATGGTGATATCATGTCATTGTTTGGCAAAACTAATAAAAAAAAAAAAGAAAATATGAAACATAAAATATACTTGAATTTTAGGAATTTATTTACAAAGCTCTTCCTAATATAACTGCTTTTAAAATACAGCAATAAAGGATCATTCACTCTTTAAAAGTGGTACATATGTGGCATTAAAAAAATCCATATAGCCAGTTAAAGTATTATAACAGATAACTGAAAATTGTTAAATGATAACATTTGCAGTACTCCCTAAACAGGTAGGAAATAATAGTGCATTTATTCATAGGAACTTGATTATTCTGTACTACTATTTAAAAAAAAAGCCTATTATGAAAGATAAAATCAAAGTTTGAAAAATATTTTACAACAGCAAGTAAGTGTATTTCAATTTTACATTTAATTATGAGGCCACAATAAAAATTTAACCATACATATCTATGCGTTTTACAGCAGATTAGCCAACTTAGGAATTATTTCATAGAGATAAACCACTTTACCACAATCTCCTCGTGGTCTTATCTTCCCAAATAAAATTCTACACACTATCAAACTAAATCAAGTGACTAGTAGCCAAAATCACTATAAGTATACTGGCCTTTAAACAAATATACACCAGTATCATGTTTGTGCAAAATATATATAATTTTTTAATCCTTTTGTCCTTATCTCAATTTGCAAATATATTCTGGAAACCACCTCCTTTAACTGTTATTCTTGTCAATAGTGGCAAATCTTTCAAATTCCACATGCGATACCTTTATTTATAAAATAAACAGCAAAAGGAGCAGTTAAATAACAGAGTATGTGAACCAAGAACTCACTATTCAGAGATCTATGCAGGTTTTCATTTGTGATATCACTTAATTTCTGAACTGAGATACACATTTATTTCCAAAAATTCATTCATGGACACTATACAAAGAGATTTACAGCAGTACTTGGCATCAACTAATAAAATTTATTTACTGTATCATGTGGCAAAGTTACTATTATGAATAACTTAAATGACTGGTCTTCAACTGGATTCAACAAAGAAAAATTACACCAAAATCAATATAACTTTTTATATGAATTAGCTCAAAAAATGTCAGAGATTAACCTTAATCTTTCAAGAAAAAAATAAAATGGCATAGTTTAGTGTTACCTTCTTTCCAGCATTTACCAAGTGCTAGCATTAAGTACCATTTAAGTCAAGTTTCTTATTTGAGTATGAGGTGTTTATAACTTTGTACAAATTAAGATTTTTTTTTCTTTAAGCTTCATATCAAATGAGTTGTAGATCTACTTAAAGTATGGCTTCTCCTTTCAAAGAAGGCAGGGAGACTGACAAGGGAGGGAGATGGGATGCCCTGTAAAGACAAACATTTTATACTTAAATATTTTTTCTTTTAAGTAAGATCCAGCTTAGTATCATACATACTATTTTTACATTTTACAAATTATCATAACAAGTAAGACATCTGAAAATCTAAACTCTTTAAAGAAATAGAAAGTTAAAATTAGGAGGGAAGGGTTGGGAGAACATTGCTAAATGTATTTTAGCATTCTGAAAAACAAGAAAAATGGATAGACTAGTTTACTACATATTAACTCAAATGAAAGAGATATATGCTTACTGCTAGTAGTGGTACTTCTGTAGATATTAATGATCTAGTGTTTCAGGTGTCTTTTTAAAATTATAAATCAGAAGACAAATTTTTGAGGTTAAAAAGACAAACCACAGTGGTTTCTTCTTAATCATAAGCAGAACTAAGAAGAGTAAAACTACTTCATGGGAAATAATTTTCTAAATTAAAAGCCATACACTCTGAAAGAATTTTTATATTATGTGTGCAACCCATATTTACATGTGTGTATGTATGGTTTTGCTTCATTAAAAACTGAGCAAAACAGCAGTGCTTCTGATAATAGAGATTACTAACATACTAAGCTGTCTAAACTTTATTATTTCAGAGTGTCAAAGTTAAATATCATCGGAATTTTTAATAACAAAGAAACAATACCAAAAAGTTGAGGGGATATAAATCAAAACAAATTACTATGAAAAGTACTATTTTACCAGACATGAATGGTTAACTATTCCCTGGAGAAAGGAATGACAACACACTCCAGTATTCTTGCCTGTAGAATTGCATGGACAGAGTGGAGCCTGGTAGGCTACAGGCCACGGGATCACAAAGAGCAGGACATGACTGAGACCCAGCAAGGTAGCTGTAAGTTGTCATCAACAAGGTTTGAAGGGTTTAAAGAGCTGGGTTGGTAAAGTATTACCATTCAAGTGACAGCAAAGCAATGATTTAAGTAGATAGTATAAAAGTTTACATATTCCTCAGGTAAAACCTTTATGATTTGCCATATTAAAAACATAAATTTTACACAAATGTCATAATTCAAAGATTAAGAATCATATTTGGAATATAAATTCACTTCACAGGACAATTACTAATATTTTAAAATAATTACTTCCATAAATAAGAAAATCTCTAATTGGGACTGATTTTTTCAGACCTTATGAGTAAATTATCTTATAAAATAGTTTTATGTACCAGTAAACAAAGAAACTCCATTAAGCCTAAGTTGTAGGGATTTCAAAGCAGTTATAAAGTTGCGAATTCAAAACTCCCCATTCACCTAATAAGTAATTCAGTGAAGAAAAATATTTTCTTTTTTCACAATAAATACAAATTTCAAATAGCTAATAAGCTCACATTAAACTTCACGAGGCTTGTTTCCATTACTGGTTGACATATCTCCTAATTCTTCACAAATATCAAAGATGACTTGGATAGAACTTTTTTTGAAATCTTAAAACTCAGAATTTCCTTCTAGAATCTCTGAAAAACTAGCTCACGAGGCAGAATGACGTACAGATCAAAACCAGGAGTTTTGAGAGCGCCCACCAGTAGAGTTTGAGCGCTGAACATAACCATGCTTAGTAAATCCAATTACAATGCTTGTGGAAACAGAATGGGTAATCTGTTAGAACAGAAATAGGCAATTGAGAAGAGGACAGGAATGTCTTAAACATACTTTAGGTACGTATTTATATTATTTACATAAAACTGGTAAAACCACAAGTAATATATATTAATTTTCCAAAACTTTTCTATAAAATCCAATTGTCTTCATTTGAAGAGCAGTAATATTTATAATAGTTACAACAGATGCAGGAAATAAGTAAGGGATAGTGCACTGGGCTTCAGAAAGCTTACAATCTAATTTTAGTAAATTAGATTTACTAATTTATAAATATATACAATAAATATATATATTTAGAAATATATATTTAGAAATATATAAACATATAGAATGCTTACCATATTTTGTCAATTTCAATACTTTTTTCATTAATTAACTTCTTCAGAAAAATTTATATTATCAACCAAGTATGATTTCTCTTCCATTGGAAGGTTAATCTTGATTACAAATCAGTATAAACATACTCATATTAAGTCATAACCATTGATGTATATTAACTAAAGACTTAACTAGCTTTATAAAAAATAAGCTATTGAGCATATGTGCCTTTTTTGTATACATTTTATATAATTAAAGGTAACCATTTATAAAACACCAAGGTGTTACCCCTGTGCACTTTGTATATACTAACTTACTTAATCCTTACAACTACTACTTTAGATTCATTTTACAAACAGTGAAATTGAAACAGAAAGATCTTTAAAAAGTTGACAAAAGTCATACAGCTAGTAAACAGCAGAATTGGGATCTGAACTTAGGAGTTTCAGAGTTCCTGCTCTTAACCACTACTCAACCTGCCTCTGAGAAAATAATCACATCATATATGTGAGATACAGTATGTGTATTTACCCTTTACAATAACACCATAGGGTAAGTACTCCTTTCTCTCATCTGCAAATTGGGGATAAGAGAAAATAGGAAACTTGCTGAAGGACATATAGCTAAGAAATGACAGTCACTTGCCTTTCTTAACCTTAGTAAGTTGTATTAATAATAATTTCTACAAAGGACAGATACATCACTATTTAGTGACAGTAATATGTTAGAAATGCCCTTAATATTAATTAAATGTCTAATAATTCTGACATCATTGGGAATTTGGATTGCTCAGGAAACATTTAAAAATAAACACATGAATTTAGAACCCATAAAACCTTTTGACACTCACAAATTCAGTGATTATCTATTCACAGAAGTAATAAAGGAAATAAAACTCAGTCTCTGCTATATATCAATCTATAAATAGAACTAGCCTTATGTACGTCAGTAAAGTGATAGGCTAGACTGAAATGTGTTGCTTAGAGATTAACATCTCAATCCCAATAAAATTTCGTATCAAACTATATCTTAAGTAAGTCTCTAGTTCATTAAGTGAGGTTTTCTAAGTTCTCTTAACCCAACAGTGAGGTTAGATATATCAAAAAAAAAAAAAAATTTCTACTTTTAAAAAGTCAACAAATTTTATACCAACTTGATAAATTTGAAGTCATTTAGCCCGTTAAATCAAAATCACTTACTGCTAATGATGATGTGCTAGCCAGACGACTCATTACATGCTTTTCATTGCTAGAAGGACTTCTTCCCTCTGCTGAACTTTGGGATGTCATAAGAGCCCTTCGGAGAGCTCTTTTTGGAGTTTTGGAGAAAGAGAATGCTCTTGTAACCTAGAATTAAAACAAGATACAATTAATTTAACAGCCTAGATAAATCTAATATAATTGATCAGAACAATTATATGTAAAACAAAGACAAATTCACATTAAAAGTTTCTCTATAAAAAATATGGAGGAATTCTGCCACATACTTTTTCTACAAAAACTATGTGGCAGAATAAGAATCTCTGAACAAAGCAGTGAGAAAATGTAGTACATTGTGGATTATTCCATCTTGCATTCACAGAGCACTAGTTCAGCAGGAGAAAGTAGGAGGGAAAATCTAGCATGAGAAGAAACCTTGGTGTTGTCTAATTCTGCTATAATTCAGTTGTGAGATTGTTGATCCAAAGCCACTTAAACCTCAATTTAATTGAAAAAAGGCACGACTTTATTTGAATCACCATTGTTAATGTTTATCTACTATATATCATTCATGTTAAATGCAGAGATACAATGATGATTAAAGTATGCAGTCTCCCCTCAAAGGCAAAGAAAACAACAATCAAAAACTTATAAACTGAACAACAGACTCTAGCTGTAAATTTTACCTATAAAATTAAAACTCTAGTTCTACTCTTAAAAAACTTATTACCAACAATCTTGTATAGTCCTGAACAACCTCAATAAGGTAAGGTAAGGTAAGTAGGAAAGTTATCTTCATAGAAGTCTGAAACATACTATGGTAAGGAACAGAGCCCAGGTTTCCTGACTCTGTAGTGTGCCCTTTGCTGAAAAACATCTAAGGCAATTTCTAACATGAATGCACACATACTTAAAACACCATCAGAAATATCACAGTAATTAGAATGGGAGGGGTAAAAGCTGTTACAGTTACTGTGCCAAAAAATTTGCTAAGCTTAACTATTAACTCTGCAGGCCATTTCCTAAAACCAAAAAACAACTTTGTTTTATGTACTACCTTTACACTGACATCTATGGCTATATTATTCTTATATACTCTGAAAAATACATTTTGGAGATACAGTGAATAATAGTATCACTGAGATTTACCTTTTTTGAAGTCTTTTTGATTGCTCTAGATGCTCTACTCAATGTACTGTCCATATCTTTTGTATTTACTTCAAAGGATTCTGGATCAGCAGTGTAAATAAGATTCTCCTGTTGAAAATTAATATTAATTTTTAAAATAATAAAATAAAAATACACAGCTGTTCCTAAAATCAAACCTGTAAGAACTTACATGCACACACAGGTGCTTACAGAAATCAAACTACTCAAGATTTTTGCTGTGTTTGACATAATTTCTACTCTAAAATTAATTTATGGCCTCATAAGGTATATAACAGGACAAAAACTGATTAAAAAATCTGACATTTTTATATTTTTTACAATGTATGTGTGAGTATAGAAATATTTTCTCTTCAACATGGCAAAAGTTCTCAAAAGAAAAGACACCAACACAGGGCATTTTAAAATGTACTATTTGAAATGTAGGAGAGTTCAACTGAAGTCCCTGAATATCTGAATTTATAAACATTTTTTAGTAACAAAATTTCACAACTGGGAAGAATTTTGTGGCTTAAAACAGTATATATTAGGATATAGGTTAAATGTTTGCTGCCACCTTGTGGTTAATTTTACACTATGAAATACTTTCATTAATTGTTTATATTCCAGTTCTAGAATTACTAGCCATCCTGTGGCTAGTAATTCAATAGATATTATTTTCAGCATCTTTTCATTAACCGTTTACACTTCAGAATCATAGTTATAAATTTAGAAAAGACTACAAAAGCCATCTAGTTGGACACTGTGACAAATTTAGGAATAATCTCTATAGTAGGAAATAACTATACTGCAGAGATACATTTTATATATGGATACATAGGACTATGAGAAAAAATTCTTCCTTATAATGAACAAGTTTTTGGCTTTACAAAAAGCTGTCTCCATTATTTCCCTAGATAGCACTCTGTTATATGCACTAGTACTATATTTCTTTTCAATGAACCTTTGTGTGGAGCGATCCTTTATTTATAGCAATATAGTCTTGGCCCACAGAAATTTAAAAACAATCAAGGACCAGAGCAAGATGGTGCAATAGAAGGACATGGAACTCACCTCCTCCCACAGACATATCTGTATGTAGAATAAAGCTCACAGAATACCTGCTAAATGCTGGCAGAAGAGCTCATAAAATCAAAATGCAAGAAAGATCACCACATAACAGGGTAGGAGAAAAAACAGAAAACAGGAATTGGGATAAGATCTGTACCCTGGGAGGGAGCTATGAAAGAGGAAATGTTCCTTGACACGGGAAAACACTTCACTAGCAGGCGAGATCAGTGTGGAGAGAAAGAGAGCTTCAGAGGCTTTGGAGAGAACACAGCAACTGGTCTGCAACATGTAGAACAGAGGGAGACCCGCACAGAGGTCCCAGGCCATCTCACTGAAATCCTTAGCCTGAGAGGCATGTCTGCTGGTGCACACAGGTGCTCAGCTGTGTCCAACTCTGCAACCCTTTGGACTATAGCTCAGCAGCCTCCTTTGTCCATGGGATTTTCCAGGCAAGAATACTGGAGTGGGTTGTTATTTCCTTCTTGAGCGGATTTTCCTGAACCAGGGATTGAACCCAGGTCTCTTGTGTCTCCTGCATTGCAGGTGGATCCTTTACCTTCTGAGCCATCTGAGAAGACTGGGTGCTAAAACCTGGGCTTCAGAAGACAGACCTGTGGCAAAGACTGGAGTTGTCTGCATGAAGACTGCCAGAAGGGGCTTGGAGTGTGATCCAAGCTGCAATCTGGTGCATGTGCAAAGAGGAGACTGAATCCGCCACTGAAGCCCCAATGTTAACCTGCAAGCTCAAAGGAAGGGTGGGGCACAGAATAGCGGCCTCATTCTCAGTGCGCTCACAACAGGCCCTGCTGCTCATTCACAGAGGCGAGGCTGCAATCCTAGCCAACTGCCAGAGGCCTTACAACTTAGAAGAAAGACAGTAACGAGAACCCAACATGGGAGACAACAAAAGGAACGCAGATGTATAGAATAGACTCGTGGACTTTGTGGATGAGGGTAAGGGTGGGATGATATGGGAGAAGGGCATTGAAGCATGTTAATTGTCATGTGTCTAATCAATCGCCAGCCCAGGATTGATGCTCGGGACTGGTGCAGCGAGATTTCCTGGGGGGGAGGGAGGAGGGAGGGGGGATGCGGAGGGGAAGCATATGTAAACCCATGGTGATATCATGACAATGTATGGCAAAAACAATAATAAAAAAAGAATCTCTAAAAAATAAAAAATAAATAAAAAAAAAAAAGAAAGCAGGGCTGAAATCTTAATGTCCCCATGGCTCTGCTATCTGTGAATTTATGTGCCTGAGTGCTTGGTAAACTCAATGCCTGTACGACTCTGGTGTAGATTACTGTGCTCTTGTGGCTGGGGCAGGTCTAGAGATACTAGGCTCTGCTGGCGCTCACACACAGAGGTAGGCTGAGGGTCTGGGCTGACTCAGTAGCTCCTACAGCTATGGCAGGTCCAGGTGCTCAACCCAGCCATGGTAGTCCCAGTGCCTGACCTCAGTAGTTCTGTGTCAACAGATCTGTGCTAGTAGCTTTGTGAGTAGAAGACCTGAGGGTTACCAGAGCTAACTAAATCTCCATAGCTGAGGTGGGACCAAGGGGTGGGCCAAAAACTGTACTCTGTGAACCAGCACAACAGTCACTGGCAAAATCACAGAGTGCACTTTCCCGTAGACAAGTCCCTCCCCAATATTCACTGGGTGGCGTCTCTCCCAGTGGGAGCAATCCAGTCCTATCTACCTCACACTAGAGTTCAGAAACAGACCCGGGGCCATCTATCCAAACAGGGGGCAGACCCTGCCCCAGACAGAGTTGTAACAACCACAGAGCAAAGAGGAGGCCACGCTCAACATCCAGTGCAGGCTCTGGTCATCCTGATAACAATCACGCCCTTATCAAGGGGATAATGGATAACACTCAGAGAGGCAATATGTGGCAGGCCTCCATGCTAAAAACAGTCTTTGCACAAAAGTATTACACTCACTACAATTTACACCAAAAGAGTAAATATAAAGATGTAAAAGAGGACATCAAAATCATAAAATGTGGGGAAAAAGAGTATAAGAATGTGGAGTTTTTTTCTTTTAAAGAATGTGTTTGAGCCTATATGACTATCAGTCTAGAGTAAGTCAATATAGTTGTGGGTTAATACACTTGACAGCCAGGGTAACCACAAATCAAAACCATGTAACAGGTTCACAAAAAGTAAAAGAAAAGAAAAAAGCATAATACAAAAGAAAACCATCAAACCAAAACAGGAAAAACAGAATGGAACAAAGAAGAAATATAAACTCAACTGGAAAATAAGGCTTAAAAATAGAAATAAAATACATACCTATCAATAATTACCTTAAGTGTCAATGGACTAATAAACACTAATAAAAAGAAAGTGGCAGACTGGATTTAAAAAAAAAAAGAGCCTACAACCTGCTGCCTATAAAAAACCCACCTTAGGGCCAATGACACACAGATTGAAAGTGAGGAGACTGAAAAAGACTTTTCATGCAAATGTAAATGACAACAAAGCAGATCTAGCAACACTCATTCCAGACAAAACAGACTGTAAAAGAAAAGTCATAATGATAAAAAAGGACACTCTATAATGATAAAAGGGTCAATACAAGATGAAGATATTACACACATTTAATACCTGTTAACATATGCAACATACGAGTGCCTCAATACAAAAAGCAAGTATTAACAGACATAAAGGAAGAAACTGACAGGAATACAACAGTAAAAGACTTTAACATCTCATTCACATCAATAGATGCATCTTCCAGACAAAATTAAAAAGGCAACAGAAATCTTAAATGATACAATAAAAAGGTTAGGCTTAATTGATATTTTCAGGACGTTATATCCAAAAAACCAGAATACATTCTTTGTAAGTGCATATAGATCAATCTCTAGGATTGACCACATACTAGGACACAAAACAAGACTGAACAAATTTAACAGGACAGAAATTATTTCAAGCATCTTTTCTGATCACAACAGCATGAAACTAGAAGTCAACCTTAGAAAGAGAAAAAAAAAATTATATGGAAACTAAAAAGTATGCTATTAAAATTAAAAAATATCAGAGAGTCAATGAATCAAAGAGGAAATCAGAAGATACCTTGAAACTACTATATACTCTTGACAAAAGAGGCAAGAGTACAGAATTGAGGGGAAAAATAAGTCTCTTCAGTGTGGTGTTGGAAAAGCTGGACAGATGCATATAAATCAAGGAAGTCAGAACAGTCTCTCACACCATACATAAACTCAATAAACACCATTATCTTCTCCAGGAGATCTTCCTGACCCAGAGATTGAGCCTGGGTCTCCTGCATTGCAGACAGATTCTTTACCATCTGAGCCACCAGGGAAGCCCCAAATATATGACATGACACCATAAAATTCCTAGAAGAGAACATAGGCAAACATTCTCTGACATAAAAATCCAATTGTTTTCTTAAGTCTCTTAAGGCTACAGAAATAAAAGCAAAATAAGCAAATGGGACCTAATAAACCTCAAAGCTTTTCCACAGTAAAGGAAACAATAAAAAGAAAAGACAATCTACAGAATGGGAGAAATTTGCAAACAATGTGCCCAACAAGGGATTAATTTCCAAAACATACTAGCAGCTCATACAACTTAATAACAAGACAACAACTCAATCAATAACTAGACAGAGACCTAAATAAACACTTCTCCAAAGACATACAGATGGACAGCAGAACATGAAAAGATGCTCAACATCACTAATTATTAGAAAAATGAAAATCAAAACTACAAAAAGGTACCACCTCATACCATCATTAAAAAGTCTACAAATAACAAAGGCAGAGAGGGTGTGGAGAAAAGAAAAGCCTTCTACACTGTTGGTTGGAATGTAAATTGATGTAACCATTACGAAAACAGTACGGCGGTTCCTTAAAACCCTGAAAATAAAAAAACAATAAAAACAAATAAACAAAACCAAAAAATACCTTAAAAGGGAGTTGCCATATGACCCAACAATCCCACTACCAGGCATATATCCAGAGAAAACTATAATTCAAAAACATACATGCACCCCAATGTTTATAGCAGCACAATTTACAAATTACAATAAATTTTACAGCAGCACAACTTACAATTTCCAAATCGTGGAAGCAACATGATAGATGAATGGATAAAGAAGATGTGGAATAGATACACAATGGAATACTACTCAGCCATAACAAAGAGTTTAAGACTGCCATGCAGTAACATGGATTGACCTGAGATTATCATGGGCTTCCCAGATGGAACTAATGGTAAAGAATCCACCTGCCAATGCAGGAGATGCAAGTTTGATCCTTGGGTTAGGAAGAGCCCCTGGGGTAGGAAATGGTACCCCACTCCAGTATTCTGGACATGACTGAGCACACACGTGCACACACACACAAAGATTATATCATATTAAGTGAAGTAAATCACAAAGAGAACAACAAATACTATATAATATCACTTATATGTGGAATCTAAAATATGACACAAATTAAATTATTTACAAAACAGAAACAGACTCACCAACATAGAAAACATAAGAACTTATCATTACCAAAGGAGAAAAGGCACAGGGGAGGAATAAGGATTAGCAGATACAAACTACTACATACAAAATGGATAACAACAAGGTCCTACTGTACAGCACAGGGAACTATATTCAGTATCCTATAATAAACCATAATGGAAAAAGATATGAATATATATGTATAACTGAGGAAGTCAAGAAAAACCTGGAGTAACAGGAAATTTGGCCTTGGAGTACAGAATGAAGCAGGGCAAAGGCTAATAGAGTTCTGCCAAGAGAACGCACTGGTCATAGCAAATATCCTCTTCCTACAACACAAGAGAAGACTCTACACATGGACATCACCAGATGGTGGACACCGAAATCAGACTGATTATATTCTTGGCACCCAAAGATGGAGAATTCTGCTCTATGCAGTCAGCAAAAACAAGACCGCGACCTGACTGTGGCTCAGATCATGAACTCCTTATTGCCAAATTCAGACTGAAATTGAAGAAAGTGGAAAAAACCACCAGACCATTCAGGTATGATCTAAATCAAATCCCTTATGACTATACAGTGGATCAATGCAAAGAAATAGAGGAAAACAATACAATGGGAAAGACTACAGATCTCTTCAAGAAAATTAGACACCAAGGGACCATTTCATGCAAAGATGGGCTCAATAAAGGACAGAAGTGGTATGGACCTTAACAGAGGCAGAAGATATTAAGAAGAGGTGGTAAGAATACACAGAAGAACTGTACAAGAAAGATCTTCATGACCCAGATAATCATGATGGTGTGATCACTCACACTCACTTAGAGCCAGACATCCTGCAAGGTGAAGTCAAGTGGGCCTTAGGAAACATCACTATGAACAAAATTACTGGAGGTGGTGGAATTCCAGTTGAGCTATTTCAAATCCTGAAAGATGATGCTGTGAAAGAGCTGCACTCAGTATGCCAGCAAATTTGGAAAACTCAGCAGTGGCCACAGGACTGGAAAAGGTCAGTTTTCATTCCAATCCGAAGAAAGGCAATGCCAAAGAATGCTCAAACTACCACACAATTGCACTTATCTCACACGCTAGTAAAGTAATGCTCAAAATTCTCCAAGCCAGGCTTCAGCAATACGTGAACTGTGAACCTCTCAATGTTCAAGCTGGTTTTAGAAAAGGCAGAGGAACCAGAGATCAAATTGCCAACATCTGCTGGATCATCAAAAAAGCAAGAGTTCCAGAAAAACATCTACTTCTGCGTTATTGACTGTGCCAAAGCCTTTGACTGTGTGGATCACAATAAACTGTGGAAAATTCTGACAGAGATGGAAATACCAGACCACCTGACCTGTCCCTTGAGAAACCTGTATGCAGGTCAGGAAGCAACAGTTAGAACTGGACATGGAACAACAGACTGGTTCCAAATAGGAAAAGGAGTACGTCAAGGCTGTATATTGTCACCCTGCTCGTTTAACTTATATGCAGAGTACATCATGAGAAATGCTGGGCTGGAAGAAGCACAAGATTGTCAGGAGAAATATCAATAACCTCAAATATGCAGATGACATCACCCTTAATGGCAGAAAGTGAAGAAGAACTAAAGAGCCTCTTGATTAAAGTGAAAGAGGAGAGTGAAACAGTTGGCTTAAAGCTCAACATTCAGAAAACTAAGATCATGGCATCCAGTCCCATCACTTCATGGCAAACAGATGGGGAAACAGAGGAAACAGTGGCAGACTTTATTTTTTGGGGCTCCAAAATCACTGCAGATGGTGACTGCAGCCATGAAATTAAAAGACGCTTACTCTTTGGAAGGAAAGTTCTGACCAACCTAGACAGCATATTGAAAAGTAGAGACATCATTTTGCCAACAAAGGTCCATCTAGTCAAGGGTATGGTTTTTCCAGTGGTCATGTATGGATGTGAGAGTTGGACTATAAAGAAAGCTGAGCACTAAAGAATTGATGCTTTTGAACTGTGGTCTTGGACAATACTCTTGAGAGTCCCTTAGACTGCAAGGAGATCCAACTAGCCCATTCTAAAGGAAATCAGTCCTGAATATTCAGTGGGAGGACTGATGGTGAAGCTCCTATACTTTGGCCACCTGATGCAAAGAGCTGACTGACTGGAAAAGACTCTGATGCTGGCAAAGACTGAGGGCAGGAGGAGAAGGGGACGACAGAGGATGAGATGGTTGGATGGCATCACTGACTTGATGGACATGAGTTTGGGTGGACTCCAAGAGTTGGTGATGGACAGGGAGGCCTGACGTGCTGCGGTTCATGGGGTTGCAAAGAGTCAGACACAACTGAGCCACTGAACTGAACCACTTTGCTATATACCAGAAACTAACACAACACTGTAAATAAACTAGACTTCAATTAAAAAAAAATTTTTAAGTCTCTTAATTTTTCTAAAGTTATGTAAATATCCTTAATCAAGTATTTATAAATAATAATAATTATCCCTCAATGTCTTTGAAGATCAGATTTAACTATAATAAACATTTTATTCCCACAGGAAATGTCCAAAGCAATCTACTATACTGAAAAGGGTCATCTATGTATACATTCTCCTCCATCTAATATATCATTTGTGCAAATATGAAGGGATCAATATCTATCACATATCCCTCCCATATATGATGAAGAAATCAAATTATCTTTTAATGGACCTAGACTACATCTAAGATGTATCACAAGCTACCTAATTTTGATTTTCTCATATATCTTCACTTTAATCTGTACAGGATAAAAGTGATTATATATTTATAATGGCTTTTGATTTTCAGAGACTACACTAATAAAACTGGATTGGCAACTTGCCTGATAGGAAAAGCAACTTGCTACAACTCACCATATTGCTCTCAGTAAGATAAAAGAACAACAGAACAAAATATTCTCTCACAAATAGTAAAGTCAAAGAGCATAAATGAAAACGCAAGTTCCAAAAGCTTCACTAAAGCAGAGCCACAGGAGTTTTAAGACTATGAGGGCCTATCTGTAAGCTAGGGATTCAAAAAAATGTTGCATGTGTCTATACTTTTAAACATCTTTTCCAAAACAACTTTTAAATCAGTTTTCCTCAATAAATACAAAACTAAAACTCCTCTGTATTCATAATTAACAAGTCATTAGAAATATACAGGTTTAGTATGTACACTACCATCGAGTTTAAACTTTCATTACGATAGTGGTTTAAGAACTTACAGCATCTGCTTTACAAATGGTGTTGGCTACATGTCGACATAGCATCTTTAGCCAGTTTTCTTTTGGAAGTTCCTCTGATGTCATCTGGAAACTGAGCAGCACATTTGCTTGCTCTGTTGGTGGCCTCACAAGCAATGCAAAAGCGTTATGGCAATCTAGGGTTCCAGAATAATCACAAACACTACATGTTACTCTTTGGAAAATGACAGATTTAATACAAGTTTAGTTCCCTCAGAGCAAGAAAATTCCACTGAATTATCTCTTCTTTATCCAGTAATTTATCTCTATCTTTCCTGTTCCCTTAGTTTTTAATTGGACAAAGAGCAGCATCACATTATGCTGAAACACTGGAAAGAATAGTACATACCATGTGAGGAACCAACAATAATAACTTAATGTTGTTAGGTAAGCAGTATTATCCATAACATTTAATATTTTCTTTAATGAAGCTTTAAAAAATTAGATCATTTCTTAGAATTCCAGAATTTAAGTTTTAAAGTGACATTTTAAGAATAATTCAATAATTCAACCTACTTAAATCAAACTGAAAGAAATAAAATACTCAAATATTAAAACTGTACAAAGGATGTTATGATCAAGATGCTAAAACAGAACCTATTTTAAACAATGAATTCTTCCATAATTACAATCCAAAAAATAGAGACAATTTAAGTAAATGCTCTATGTAGCTCTTAATAAATCCAGAATTTGACAACTAAGTAAAGAGAGCAGTATAAGTTGCTATTCAAGTTTTCTTTGTTTCTCATAAATTGAAAGCTTTCCTTCATTCGAGGATAGGATCAGTGACAGAATCAGCTTACATTGTAAGAATAGATGCCTAAACAAGCAAAATATTCCCAAGCATACATAGCATTAGTTACTATTTTAAAAAATGATATTGCTTATGGTAGATATAAACTTTTGCCAATTTCAAGCCTTCAAAGAACCCTCTCTTAACATTCCCAAAGTTTAGAGTAAAAGCTTTCCTTAATACACATATGAGCCCACATTGAGTCTACCATAGTTACTTTGGGTATATTTACTCATGCTTATCTATTTCTGGTGACATCTTAAATGTATCCCTCACAATGCAGCCACTGGCAACAGGAAAGGCTGTAAGATGTGGAAGCACAGGTAACAGAGTACAACTCCTTTTGGATTCTGAAGGAATAAGTTTTGGTGCGGAAATGGGGAGGATGCACACTATTTTAACCCATGTAACCATTTAAAACAACCTCTTTGTATCTTAAGAGATGAAGATATTCTACAGAATGAAACAGTACTTTCATTTGAAAAAAATCAAAAATTAAATCAGTTCCTAGAAATGTAGTGGGATAAAAGTAAAGAACAACTATTTTGCCAGAACTAATCAACAATTTTGAAAAATAATTTACCAGTTTAAAAATATACATATAAGGAAATTAAACCTTCAATGAATACAAACTATTTTTATTTAGCCAAGAGTTTATCCAATGACCATACCTTCTGTCTCTCGTATGTCTAACACCTTCTTAATCTGAGAAAGAGGCATTAGATGAATATGCTTAAGAGAAGCTGGGGGTCGGGTCTGACCATGAGGACTCCTAAAAGTACCAATAACCTTGTGTCGTTTTCTTGCTATCTGATTATTTCAGGGAAAAAAAGAAAGAAAGTTGGTGTCAGTAACAAAAGCAAAGACCAAATGCTTAAAAATAAAATGGCACTGGTCACATAAATCTATATGCAGCTCATTTAAGTTATCAGTCATTCCAAAATTATTATCTGTAAGTAGCATAGTTACTCGGAGAAGGAAATGGCACCCCACTCAATATTCTCGCCTGGAAAATCCCATGGACAGAGGAGCCTGGTAGGCTGCAGTCCATGGGATCGCTAGGAGTCGGACACAACTGAGCGACTTCACTTTCACTTTTTACTTTCACGTATTGGAGAAGGAAATGGCAACCCACTCCAGTGTTCTTGCCTGGAGAATCCCAAGGACAGGGGAGCCTGGTGGGCTGCTGTCTCTGGGGTCGAAGAGTCAGACGGACTGAAGCGATTGAGCAGCAGCAGAAGCAGCATAGTTACTATATGACAAGTTCATACATGTGACTATGTAACAGTATTGTTCACATTCATATGAAAAGAGCTCAAAAGCCAGGAAAACAGGATCTATGGAAAAGATCCCAGAGGTGTGAAACAACTTTAGAAGCACTGTGAGAAGTAATGGGATCAAAAGATGAAGTAATCTTCAATAAAAGGCCTTGAATTCAAAAAGGGGAATAGTTGCTCTGGGATCACTTCCTTGGATTCAAAAAAATAACTGACTTCAGTTTAAGAACAGAATTCACAATTATCTCAGATCCCATGTAAGGAACTGAGGATAAAGGAGTGAATAATATAGAAATGGTTTTGGTTCTCATGACACTTACATACTATTGAGAAATATGAAAATCAAAGTAACAATATATTACAAGTCGATGCAAATTATAAAGTCAAGATGCTGATATAACTTTAATTAAACTGGGAACTCGCTAAAAGAAAAGACAGGTAAAGTATTGCTGGAGAAGACAGGAGCAAAATCAGAAAGGATCCTGTGACTCATGATGTATAAAAGTTCTAAGAATTTTATAAGGTCTTTAAATTTTTCATTTCCATGAAATCATAGTATATTAATTTGTCTTTTAAAAGAACAATTTGTCTTTTGGGCTTATGAAAGTGAAAGTTGCTCAGTCATGTCCTACTCTGTGACCCCTTGGACTATAAAAAGTCCATGGAATTTTCCAGGCCAGAATACTGGAGTGGGTAGCCTTTCCCTTCTCCAGGTAATCTTCCCAACCCAGGGATCAAACCCAGGTCTCCCGCATTACAGGCAGATTCTTTACCATTTGGAGTTATAATCATTAACTAAAAGACACTAACACAAAATAATTTAGATTAAGTTACTTAATGAATTGAGATTGATTGGTCATATTCATCATGATGAATATGACAAAGTAAGGCTGAAATATGTACTATCTGTGTTGGTTAATGAGAAAAGATCAAAAAGCAGTTAGTATCACATTCACATTGATGCAGAAATATGACACAGATCTATGATACATACCAAATATTAAAAGCCCATTTACATTAATATGGTGAAAAAAAGCAGTTCTTTAATTTCCACTGTAATATTTGAATGTACTTTTAATTTAGCTAAGTCAAATAAATAATTTAAAGGCTCATTTTTAAAAAGGAAAAACAATGACAAGAATTAATACTGATGATACAAATGCTAGTCCATCAAGGTAACTCAAAATACACATACATTACCTGTTATGTCTAATTGAAGTCAGTTCAAATCTTACTCATTTTAAATGTTTATAACATTTACCATTCTCATCATTCCAAATTTGCTCTAAGTTTTGGTGTCAAAAAAAAAAACATGCTAAAGAATAAGAGCTTATAAATCTAAAGGTCCAAAATTTGGGCTCCAAATTTAATGTTAGAAATAGAACTGTTACAGTTAATGTGATTTTGACATGGAGACTAAGAGAGAGTAGAAAAAAAAGTCAGTGAATTCAGGAAGGATGAAGGAAGTGAGAGGCCAAGCTATGAGATAACAGACTTGGAGGCTACAAGGAATGACCAATGGCACAAATTAAAGTGGAAGGTAAGTCAACGAGCCAGTTGTAGAAGGCATCACCAAAACTGAAGGGGAAGTAAAATAAAAAAATTTACAAAGCAAGCCACAACTCTCTAAGGATTAAAAAGGATAAAGACCTGGGTTAGATCCCTGGGTTGGGAAGATCCCCTGGAGAACAAAATGGCTACCCACTCCAGTATTCTTGACTGGAGAATTCTATGGATGGGGAGCCTGGTGGGCTATAGTTTCATCAGCAGGGGACTATAATTCATTAAATAATCAAGTTATGTCCTTCTTCAACAAAATACGGATTTCTCTGCTAGGAAAATGTACTTAATTTTAAAAAGAAGTCATAATTATTTTGGAAATCTTAAAGAAATATACATACATACAAGAAATTCCTAAAATTCTTGATCTAGGCATTTATTTGCATGGAAATTAACTAAATTTTCACTTTGACATGGATTTGAAGTTATGAAAAATTATCATACTTCTTATTAGGTCTTCTCCTAAAAGCATTCAATTAATAGCATTAAATCAACAACTGGTCTCATCAAAAAAGTGATTAAAGTTCACTTTAAACTTCTTTAATCAATAAATTTAATTAAAACTTATTGTTTCAATCAAAGCTTAGTTTTAAAGATTCAATGAAGTCACACAAAACAGCAGTGTTATTACACTGTATTAAGGACAGCTTTACCTCCAGGCAGTCATTGAAGAGGAAGAGAGTTACTTGTTCTCCTCTGTCACAAGGGTGCTCACCTAGAGAAATTGTTTCAACTCGCTGAACTAAGCTTCGGTGAGAAGATAAAAGATTAGCCTGAATGAAAATAATAATAAAAGAGATTACTTCATGGTAAATAATTTTTTAAAGTTATAATTAAAAAGAAAGTTGTGCCAAGATTGTTTATATTATAACTGGCAGAATCTAAATACAGCTGACCTTGAACAACACAGGTTTGAGCTACACCAGTCCACTTATACTAATTTTTTTTTAAAGTAAATAAGTACTATAGTATTACATGTACATATTACATATAGTATTACATGTACATAAGTACAGTATTATATGACCCATGATTTGTTGAATCCATGAATACAGTAGCACAGAAATAGAGTGCCAACTATAAAGTTATATGCAGATTTTCTACTGCTCTGGGCAGGGGGTTGGTGCCCTTACCTCCCAGTAGTTCAAGGGTCAACTATGACAAAAAGAAAATAAGTCAACAATCATCAAAAATAAATACTTACTGGACATCCATCTACCTCATAAACAACATCGAAAATTTGCTTTTGAGCTTCTGTTTTTCTCTTATCTTCATTAATATGGCTGAAAATTAATAAAGTTATTTTTAAAACAACAGACCATAAAGACTGTATATATACACATCTTGAGTCACACAAACACAAAAATTCCCTTCATGTGAATACATCTTAATTTTGATAACCGTATCAATTAATATATTCCCTAAAAGTATCCCACTACATTAAAAAAAATTTTCATAGACTCCTTTAGAAAACTACTAAAAAAAAACCCCAACAAAGTATAAAGAAAGGTTTTTCAAGTCACCTCAAGTCAATGTCTCAAACAGTGCAGGCCTAACTATATCTTATCTACAAAAGATACACTTTACGTCAAAGACATGAATAGACTAAAAGTAAAATAATGAAAATGTCCAATAAGAGCACAATATATTCTTCTCAAATGTACATGGTACCTTCACCAGGTTAAGCCATAAAATAAACCTCAGGAAGTTTAAAAGGATTGAAATAATACAAAGTATATTTTCTATAAATGGTGAAGTGAAATTAGAAAATTAGTATCAAAAGGAAACTTCAAAAATTCACAAATATGTGGTAATTAAAACAACAAACTCCTGAACAACCAATAAGTCAAGATGTAATCACAAGGGAAATCAGAAAATAGTTTCAGGTAAAAACAAAAACCAAGAACATGATTAAAGTAGTGTTTAAAGGGAAATTTATAGCTATTACCCTAATCTTCCACTTTAAGACACTGTGGGGGGGGCGGGGAGCAAGCTAAATCTAAAGCATGCAGGAAAAAGGATATCAAAAGTCATGAACTAGAGACTATAAAAATTATAGAAAAAAATTAACAAAATTAAAAGTGTCTTTCTCTTATGAAAATATGTTAACACTAACTGCGTAATTCACAGAAAGGATCAAGGTAAAGAATGTGTATGTTAAACCACAAAGTGTTGAAAAACACTACTATCCTGATCCCAAAATAACAAACCAAAAGCATGACGGTTGGCTGATCAACATATAAAATACCAAGCATAAGCAAAAACCAAAACACGCATAATGCTTTCAGTAGCAACAGAAACTCATATCCATTAATTTAAGCATTATTCTACTGCTGAACCCTTTCACTAGAGCTGGTAGCTTCTATCTAGGAGCTCCTTACAAGTATTTTAAGAAACACTACTTCAGGACTTCCGTGGAGGCAGTGGTTGAAGATCTGTCTGCCAATGCAGGGACCACAGGTTTGATCCCTGTTGTGGGAAGAGTCCACATGCCGGGGAGCAACTAAGCCTGGGCGCCACAGCTGCTGAGCCCACACACTGAAACTACTGAAGCCTGCGTGCCTGAGCCAACAAGAGAAGCCACTGCAATGAGGAGCCTGCACACTGCAACAAAGAGTAGCCCCTGCTTTCTGCAACCAGTTAAAGCTTGCATGCAGCAACTAAGACCCAGTGCAGCCAAATAAAGAATCTAGGTTTTAGAAGGTTTTTTTTTTTTAAAAAAAGAAACTCTGTATCATACAGAAGCACCTCATGGAATCGCAGAAGCTAATTAAATCGACTGAATATGCTTATATATAAAGTTCAAAAAGGTGCTATATCTTCATCCTTCAGGAAGCAAAACAACAGCAACAGAGCTTTTAATTCTGATCATATTTGTCAGAAAAAAAATCATTTCTGATCAATGCTGTCTCCAAGTTAGACCTACAGTAAGCAGCTTAAGTTTAATAATCAATTTCCCCTAGTAAATTTCACTGAGTTTGTACTTTGAACACATCTTCAACAAACCCTACCAAACTAAGTCCACAGAATCAGAGTAAGAAAAAATAGTCAGTTAATGTGAAAAACATATTAACCTTTTCATTTCATCATGGTCCAATTCCAAAGTTCCATTTGGGTAGTTAATAAGAATCTGAAGACAAAAACAAGCTAACACTGGAAATTTATGAAGAAAATGTCTATTGGTGCATTTATAACATTTCCAAATTTCTAAACCACTGTTACCCTCTACATAATAGTGTAGGTTCATAAGTATATTTTGATTAATCATATTTTAACAATATTTCTAACATTTTAATATGTGACTATACACTACTAAAAGAATTTTGTTATTGATCTTTTTCTATTTACAATTCTAATTGTTCCACCAATTCCACTGTAAATCTAAGGAACAACAAAAAAATTGCAATAACGTACTTACGTCATTACTTCCTTTAGTGATCCAATAGCTTTTTCTAGAGTGCTTTTGTCAGGATTTTCTTCAGATGTGTGCTTCTTAAGATCTGTAATATTTTATCAAATATTTTCTCTATGATTAAAAGAAATTCAAATGGTTTTCCAACTATGACTTAAAAATGCTGTCCACCGTGACAGACATAGGTTAATTTAAAAAAAGAGTATCTAACTTTTCCTTTTATTTTTTTTTTCTTGAATCAAAGCTTTTAATATTTTCTTTTTTTTTTTTTTAATTTTCTTTATTTTTTTGTGTTGTTTTTGCCATAGAATGACATGAAACCGCCATGGGTTTACATATGCTCCCCCTAACTTTTCCTTTTAAAAAAAAGTTTTTATACAATGTTTCCTTAAGAACAAGTTTCCCAGAGGGTGCTAGTGGTAAACAATCCACTTGCCAATACAAGAGACATTAAGAGATATGGGTTCAATCCCTGGGTCAGGAAGATCCCCTAGAGGAGGAAATGGCACCCACTCCAGTATTCTTGCTGGGAGAATCCCATGCACAAAGAAGCCTGGTGGGCTACAGTCCACAGGGTTGCAGAGAGTTGGTCACGACTGAGCATCTGAGCACCCTTAAGAGCTCTCTTTTTAAATGTATTAACATAAGTTCCCACATTTTTTCATTGAATAAATTTTCAGAATATGTACCAGATTTTCTTTATTTCAATTCCTTTCTAGTAAAGTTTAATGACTCCTAAATTCTTTAAATTCTCTCTGAATTCATGATCCTCAAATAACTATGAAGTCATTATACATGCTATATTTCATGGTGGGGCCCATGGCTCCACCACAGAGAGTAGCTGGTGTGAAGAGAAGGTTTTGTTTAGTTTATAGGTTTAATGAGGTGCCTTAGCTGTTCACTCTTCTTACCCAATTTTCTTATAATGTTCTACCCAATGGTTCCCTATGTCTTCCCCTCACTACCTCATCTTTTAAGTGGAATAATAGAAGGCTTAGAAATCAAGTTCATTTTAGTCATGACAACATTTGATGGATTCCTATAAGTACTTAATAAACCGATAATGAAGATAAATAAGAAATAGCCTATTTGTAAAGTTAAAGAGGTTGCATATTCATATATTTTCCTTATAATCTATAAAACAGAATAGTTTAAAGACTGTGGAAATCATTTTATATGCTAGTAATTTTAAACTATATTAGATAACCTCAAAGAGAATAAAAATTACCAATTTTTGTAGTTACTACCACAATTCATAGTTTAACCAATATATTTCAAAGACAATAATAGATAAAAGGAGTCACAAACCTAGCCTCCTTAACTGCTACACACACTATTGTAGTTAAGGTCTGGAGGCCAAAATGCTTTGTTATACTTATTCCTGTTTTATGCAATTTAGTTCTCATACTTAGATTTAAAAGTATAAAATTTAAATTAAAAAATATAAAAACTGACACTGTTCTAGACCTATTCACTACTTTAGTCAGGTAAATATAAAAGCATATATAAATACACCTTTCTTTTCATGCAGGTATAATTTAGTCACAAAAATTAACTCTGCTATAGATGATCGTTTCATTGAAATCTATAATTTAAGTTTTAGAATAAATGGATGGATGTTTCAAGAGTGTTCTGCACACTATAAGGAAAAAAAGTATAAGATCAAGCATAAAGAATTTTATTCAGAGTCAGAAAAAGACTAAATAACTTCAGACATCATAATCATCTCTCATCTTGTGATTTTGTGGGTGAATTTTATGTGGATGTAAACTGTTTGGGAATTAGTGACATACCATGAAATACAGGAAGACTTTTAGGAGAGAGGCAGAAAGTTCAATACTAGTCAGTAAAACTGGTTTCACAACAAATAAAGCATTTCTAGGCCAGAGTGAATTTTTGTAGCACCAGTGATTATTCAGATTATCCATAAAGATATTTTCTACATAAGAGATACAAACTTTAAAACTGAAACCTAAGAGCACTTTGAAAATGAGACATTTTGCCAATTTTTTAGAACAAAACAATTACATAAAAACATCCAAAATTGTCTGGAAAGAGATCAGACAAGTACCATTTAAAAGTAATGCAACGCTGGGTAACCTCTGTACTGGTCGGATGAGAAGTTCAACAAGGCTTTGCCGTCCACATTCTGGCTTAGCTTGGTTTATCTGAAAAGAATTAATTTATTCAAAATTTATTTTAAACTTTTTCTGCATAGATTATTATACATTACATTTATTAGATTACACCTTGTCATTTGTGCCCTGATAAGAATGGGAGAAGTAGGGTGGTAGTTATTGTGGTTCACTAATCCCTCAAGGCCTGAAATAGCTTCCTGGCAAGCCAAGGATTAATACCTTAAACAGAAAGTGAGTTCCTCTAAGCACTCTTATACATTTAATTTCAGTTTTTCTTAAATCTACATCATTCAAAAAGAAAAAAAAATAAAAATATTAATTATGCTGATATCATTTGGATAAACAAAGTAAGCCACCAATAGGAAAATCATTCAAAGCAAACCAAAATCTCTTCTTGGAAAATTTTTAGAAGTGTTTGAGAACTAGAATATGCATAACTTATAAAACACACACACACAACATTCATATTCACTCAGCTGCCTCTTGGATCCTGCTTGTGGCATATTAAACCTTGTGATGCTAAACATCACTGTCACTTTCAGGTAAAACTAAACTTAACACATAACATTAAGGTGTTCTGACGTGGATGTATTTTTATTAAAAGATACATCTTTACTATTGAAATTTAATTTTAATACATTCCTTCAGAAAATCATTCTCTGATTTTTATTTGAAAGAAATATACATTACCTTCAGAAAAGCATGAAATCTTGGTTTCTGTTTTTCACATTTAATAATAGTTTCCTTGCTCATTTCAAAGAAGTTCACAAAGGGAGGATAAATTTTCACCAAATCTTTGGACTAGTAACAAACAAACAAAAAAACCCCAATCCATTAATTTGTGATGGCTGTTACCCTTAGTCAACGAAACTTAAAGTTGAATAACCAGTAGTCAAAATCTGACATACCAGATGCAAAAGAGAAGTTCAAAATACATTTCTTCTCAAGGTAAATAAATACAGGAAGTTTATTTCATAAATTCACTAACTGCTGGGTTAATTGCTAAAGAAAATGCATCAATTGTTACAAAGGCACTGAAACTTATCTGGTTGGACTGAATCATATCCAAAGAGACTGAAGGAAATCTATAAATTCTATTTGTGGCACCTCATTCAAAACTAATACACTTTATTTAATAAACCTAACCTATGTTCTTAGAGAAGAAAACAGTTCATTGTAAGGTTTTATGCAGACATAAAGACAGTAAAAAGTGCTATCAACTAAGGAAAAAAAATAAAACTCAAGTATAGAAAGCTTTAAAAAATCATTAATCCACAGCTATTTATGATGGGCAAATAACATGATATATGGTAAAATGACTGGAATTCCACACAACAGCTAGTATTAAAGATGAGCTATCAAAAAAGTGTTGGATTGTATATACAAGGCATGCTTCAGAAGACAAAAACACTTTCAAAATATTTGACAAGCACAACAATGCCTAAATTTTTAAAAAGTTCTCACATTTAAACAGGTAACTTTCATTCCCTGCCATTTCTTGATGAGATGATACTTTAATCTGAATACTTAAAAACAGAAATAAAATACTTACATATTTAAGAAAGATATCACCAATGCTTTTGCTTTCATCCCAATTAACAATAAGTTCTTCAAGATCATCCTGAAAAAACACAAAATGAGACAATAAGTGATTCTGACACTTTAGCATCTCTTAAAATTTGAATATTCATTTGAAAGACATACTTTACAGAGTACCTTAATTTGGCATGTATAACAATAACATTCTTTCTCAATAAGAAATTAACTTTTTGACTACAAGAAAAATATCCTTTGAAAAATTATTAAGAAAACATAAAGAATGTCAAATCAATAAGACTAAGTCTAATTTCCCAGTATGATGTGGATGTATAATTAATTTAACTATACAGCTGATTGGTTCACTAATTAAAGAACTGATTAATTATAGAAAAGCACTTTTGATCTTGGTTGCTGAAGCATCAGCCATTAGAAACTGTAATCTATAAGAGAGGTCAGCAAACGTTACTTAAAGGGCCAAATGGTAAATATTTTAAGGCTTGCAGGCCATATGGTTGCTGTCACAAGTCCTCAATTCTGTCTTTGTAGAATGGAACATAAACAATATATAAATAATTGTGAGTGGCTGTGTATCAATAAAACTCTCTTTACCAAAGCAAGCAAAACTACCAAAATGCTAAACTGGCTGGATTTGGTCCACTGACCATAGTCTGCTAATTCCTGGCCAGTAAAATTTCTCAATCATCATCCTAAAATACTACTTATTTCTAAAAATTTAGAAGACATCTAAAAGCTTTCTAAGATAATAAAGCCAGATGATAAAATAAGATGGCAAGAAATGACATGCAATAACTGAAATTCTTAAAGTGACTTTAAAGTAAAAATTAATCCATTAACTTATACAAGAGGTTCTCAAACTGTTACATGCAGATGCTCTCTCAACACTTTTAGTGGGATCCATAAGATTCAACTATTTTCATTACAATATGAAGGCATTATTTGACTCCTTGATTCTCTCATAAGGATACAACAGAGTCATATGGAGGCGATATGATGTGTAATACTGCAATACAATGAATTAAGAAGTAGACAGGAGAAACAAGTTTTCTATTAAGCCAGACAAAAAAGAGCAAAACAAATCAACATCACTCTTCCCTGTTTCTGCTTTGGAAATCAGTTATTTTTCAAAAAGAACATGTTATTTATGCTATCACCTAAGGAGTCATTATTATTAACATGTATTTTTAAAATTGCATGAGTTCAGTTCAGTCCAGTTGAGTCATTCAGTCATGTCCAACTCTGCGACCCCATGGACTGTAGCATGCCAAGCCTCCCTATCCACCACCAATTCCTAGAGCTTGCTCAAACTCATGTCAATTGAGTTGGTGATGCCATCTAAACCATCCCATCCTCTGTTATCCCCTATTCCTCCTGCCTTCAATCTTTCCCAGCATCAGGGTCTTTTCCAGTGAGTCAGTTCTTTACATCAGGTCGCCAAAGTATTGGAGTTTCAGCTTCAACATCAGTCCTGGCAATGAATACCCAGGACTGATCCCCTTTAGGATGGACTGGTTGGATCTCCTTGCAGTCTAAGGGAGTCTCAATAGTCTTCTCCAACAACACAGTTCAAAAGCATCAATTATTTGGTGCTGAGCTTTCTTTATACTCCAACTCCCACATCCATACACAACTAGCGGAAAAAACATAGCTTTGACTAGATGGACATTTGTTGGCTAAGTAATGTCTCTGCTTTTAATACACTGCCTAGGTTTGTCATAGCTTTTCTTCTGAAGAGCAAGAATCTTTTAAGTTCATGGCTGCAGTCACCGTCTGCAGTGATTTTGGAGCCCAAGAAAATAAAGTGTGTCACTGTTTCCGTTGTTTCCCATATAGGTGCCAAAAGTGGTGGGACGGGATACCATGATTTTAGTTTTCTGAACACTGAGTTTTAAGCCAGCTTTTTCATTCTCCTCTTTCACTTTCATCAAGAAGCTCTTTCATTCCTTTTTGTTTTCTGCCATTAGGATGGTGTCATCTACATACCTGAGGTTATTGATATTTCTCCGGGCAATCTTGATTCTAGCTTGTGCTTCATCCAGCCCAGCATGTCTCGTGATGTACTCTGCATATAAATTAAATGAGCAGGGTGACAATATACAGCCTTGACACACTCCTTCCCAATTTGGAACCAGTCCGCGGTTCCACGTCTGTTTCTAACTGCTGCTTCTTGACCTGCATACAGATTTCTCAGGAGGCAGGTCAGGTGGTCTGGTATTCCCATCCCTTGAAGAATTTTTCACAGTTTATTGTGATCCTCATAGTCAAAGGCTTTAGCGTAGCCAATGAAGCAGAAATAGATGTTTTTCTGGAACACTCTTGCTTTTTCGATGATCCAACAAATGTTGGCAATTTGATCTATGCTTCTTCTGCCTTCTTTAAATCCAGCTTGAACATCTGGAAATTCTCTGTTCCCGTACCGTTGAAGCCTTGCTTGGAGAATTTTGGGCATTACCCGCTAGCATGTGAGATGAGTACAATTGTGTGGTAGTCTGAACATTCTTTGGCATTGCCTTTCTTTGGGACTGGAATGAAAACTGGCCTTTTCCAGTCCTATGGACACTGCTGAGTTTTCCATATTTGCTGGCATATTGAATGTAGCACTTTCACAGCATCATTTTTTAGGATTTGAAACAGCTCAACTGGAATTCCATCACCTCCACTAGCTTTGTTTGTAGTGATGTTTCCTAAGGCCCACTTGACTTTGCATCCCAGGATGCCTGGCTCTAGGTGAGTGATCACAGCATCATGGTTATCTGGGTCATGAAGATCTCTTTTGTACAGTTCTTCTGTGTATTCTTGCCACCTCTTCTTAATATTGTATATCCATATACAAAAAGATGATCTTTAAACCTTCCTCTCAGCCAAAAATGAACTCAAGATAAGTTATAGATTTAATTATAAAAGCTAAAACAATACAACTTCTAGAAGAAAATATAGGAGAAAATCTTCAAAATCTTGGGTTAGGCAAAAATTTCTTAGATATAACACCAAAAGCATATTACATTTTAAAAAATGGATAAACTGGACTTCATCAAAATTAAAAATTTTGGTACTTCAACAGACACCAATAAAAAATGAAATAAGCAACAGGCTGGGAGGAAATATCTGCAAAACACATAGCTGATAAAGGACTTGCACCAAGAATTTACAGAGAACCCTTACAACTTGGTAAGCCAACACACAACCCAACCAAAAAATGGGCACCAGATCTAAGCACACATTTCACAAAGATATTATACAAATGAAAAAGAAGCAGATGAAAAGACACTCAACATCATTAATCATTAGGTAAATGCAAATAAAATCATTTTATATCCTAGAATGCTTATGGACAGAAATTTGAATGCTGATACATTACTAGTAAGAATATAAAATGATGTAAAAATCTGATAGTTTATCAAAAATCTTAAATGAAGACTGCCAATATAACCCAGCAATTCTACTCGTAATTATCTATGGAAGAGAATGAAAACATACCCAAACAAAGATTTGCAGACAATGTTCATATCAACATGATTCATAACTGCCAAAAAATGGAAACAACCTAAATTTCTATCAACTGCTGAATGGATAAAGAAATGCAGCATATCCTTATAATGGACTATTATCTGGCCACACAAAGGCACAAACTACTAAAGTGCTAAATCATAGATGAAACTCAAAAATATACTAAGTTAAAGAAGCCAGACATAAGAACTACCTATTATATATTTACGTTTATATGGGATGTCTAGAAAAGGCAAATTTGTAAGACAGAACGTCGATTAGTGGTTGCGTGGACCAGGCAGGGCCAGGAACAGGCATGAAGAATCTTAGTGGGGAAGATGAAGATGTTCTAAAACGGATAGGGTGACAGCTGCATGATTTGGTGACATTAAAATCACTGAATCATATGTTTTAAACAAGGTTGAGTTTAAAGATGTAAAATGTACTTCAATGAAACTGTTAAAAAACTGAGGCATCTTTAGAAATATTTTTAAACTTTCTGTTTCAATTTCAAGAACAATTAGTATGAATAAATAAATAACACCCACATAAACACAAGTTCCTCAATCATTTTTTAAGAATGAAAAGGGATCTTGAAACCAAATAATTTAAGAACCATTATCCTATACTCCAGGCTTCCCTTGTGGCTCAGCTGGTAAAGAATCTGCCTGCAATGCAGGAAACCCAGGTTCTATCTCTGGGTTGGGAAAATACCCTGGAGAAGGGAAAGGCTACCACTCCAGTATTCTGGACTGGAGAATTCCATGGATTGTATAGCCCATGGGGTCGCAAAGAGTCAGACACGACTGAGCGACTTTCACTTCACATCCTATACTCTGCAGATTCAGAAAAGTCAAAAGGGAAACATTTTATTTTCAGTAGTGTAAAGGTGAACTCAAGCAGGAATAATTAAACAGCCCACAGAGTCAAGAATTAAGATTTAACTATTTAAAACTGCACTTGAAAGAAACAAAAGAATGAAAGGATTATATATAAGAATAATCTTGGAACAATATAATGCAGTGAATTCTAACACTGACAAGTCAGTTTTAAATACTGGCTCTAGAGCCTGTTAAGTTTTGTGCCCTTGGGCAAATTACTTAACCTATAAGTGCCTCAATTTTCTATTCTGAAAAATAAGTATAGTAATGACTCCTATCTCATTAAGGATTAAATTAGTTAATATTTGTATAGCACTTAGAAGAAACCCTAGCAGAGAGTAGTGCTCAGTAAGTTACTAATAACTATCTTTTCCTATGTATTTAATATAAATATAGGAGATATTTGGAAAACTGTGATATAAAAGAGAAAAAACCTATAGCTCTGCAAATATAATCTAGTGGTACATTTTTAAAGTGTAAACAATTACAGGATGGCGGTAATAGTTATATGAGACCACTGCAATCAGAAAGCAAAATAATCTCTAGGCCACCTGAAAAAGTCTACTGTTTCTGGTTAACCTTTAAATCCCTTAGCCTGTTGATTAAATAAAGATCTCTGCCCTAATCACTTGGTCAGCTCAGAGACTAAGTAATAAAGAAACTAAGGCTTAGAGAGATTAACTTGCCCAAACCACACACTTGTGAACCAGTATTCACACCCATGCTTGTCTGACTCCAGATTCCATGTCATTCTACTAGATTTATAGCATAGGTATCACCATTAGAAACGGGGAGTCAAGTGGGCAGGTGAGCCCCCAAGAGTATTAGTCATAGTGTCACCATTTCTTATAATGTTTCTGTGGGACTATGCTTGACTCAGTTTAGTACAGACCCGGGACATGTCTCCTCCTTATCCATACACAATTCTCTATAAGATGCTCCCAACATTCCCTCCTGGCAGTAAGAAAGGAAAACTCGATGGTTCTAAGAGCTCCCAAAGCCTATTTAAACAGCAGAGGAAGTTGTAAACAGATTGGACTAAGAAAGTTAAGGTCTTTCTTTGTTTTCTTCCTTGCTAAGATTTCTTCTATACCATTACCATCTACTTTTACACAAGATGGATTTCTCTTTTACTCAGCTCATTGCACAAGACACCAAATCAGCAGATTCCCCAATACAAACCTGTTCCTGAAACAAGTTCAAGGTACCCTGAGACTTAACACTAAATTAACAAATTACAAAGCATAAACACAGAAAGAAAAGGTCCTCCCTCAACTCCTCTCTTTCTCGTTTGTTTCTTCATAGTTCCATACAAAAGCAGGTATTCTTTACATCAAGAACCAATGCTGTTTAGCGCTGAAAAGGAAAAATTCACACAAAAAAGATGCTGATAACAATCTCAGACATCCCCATCTTAAGCTAACTATTAGCATGCTATATATAAGTTGCAGGCAAATGAAGAATAAGGTTACAGGTGTACACATGACATCTAAGATGACAAAATAAATATGACTTCCAGTCTTGATTTGGACATTTAAAAAGTAGCATGACCAATATTCAGCAAATATCTTCTGACACAAATCTAACTGCCAGACAGTGGTTGTAAACATAGTAGGTAAAAAATGATTTTAATCCTTCACAAAACAACTACGCATGATTCAGACACGACTATCCCCATTTTACAAAGAAGAAAACTGAAGCAATCAAAAGTTAACTTACTTTGAACCCAAATCTACTTTATTCCACAGTCCAAATTTGTAATCACTATGCAATGCTATAAAATACAAATACCAGTGCTTCTCAGGAATACCATACCAATATATGAAAAACTGTACAAGTGTAAGCCATATATATGTGATTTACTCATTTACATACTAAAAGAATGTATCTATAGCAATATAGCATTAGTAAATTAGGACATGAAAAGAACCTAAACGTCCATGAATTAATGAATGGAAAAAGAAAATGTGGTATACACAATGAAATATTATTCAGCCATGAAAAAGCCATTATGCCTTCTGTAATAACATGTATAGTCCTTGAGGGCATATGATACAGGAGGTAAGTCAGAGAAAGATACGTACTATATGATCTCACTTACATGTGGAATCTAAAAAAATCCTACAAAGAAACAAACACAAAAATCTCATGGAAACAGACTGGCAGTTGCCAGAGACGGGAGAAGAAGGGCGGGTAAAATGGGTAAAGGTGGTCAAAAGGCAAATTTCCAGTTACTTTACTTACTCCAGTCCTGGAGATGTAATGTAGAGTATGGTGACTATAGTTAACAATACTATTTTACATATCTGAAAGTTGCCAAGAAAGTAGAACTAAAAAGTTCTCATCATAAAAAAAGAAAAACTATGTGTGGTGGTAGATCTTAACTAAATTTATTGTGGTGATCATTTTGCAAGACATACCCATATGAATCCATTACTGTTGTATACCTAAAACTAACACAGTGTTGCATGTAAGGGGGTCGGGGGCAAGAAAACGTAAGGGTTTAGAACAGACTTTGAAGTTAGACAAAAAAGGGTTCAAAGTCAATGTCCAGCATTTACTAGATGATTGAGAAAAATTATTCAATCTCTGTACATTGCAGTTTCACATCTGTAAAATGTAGATAATTATAGTATCAACTTCTTGGTAATGGTTCAGTAGATGTGGCAGTACCTGATAAGGGGCAGGCTACATTTAAAAGGAAGAAAAGAAAAATATGCTATGCAAAAAAAGATAAAATACAGCATAATTTTGGGAGTATTTATTTGGGTTACAGGATTATAGGTATTTTCTACTTTTTCCTTTTCACCTTTATTTTACAAATAAACGTTTGACAGCACGTATTGGTTTTGTGGTAGGGAAAAAAACATAGGCTTTAATATTTTAAATGCATTACAAACCTGAAATTAGCTAAAAAAACAACTACTACTTGAAATACTGGTTATCCAAGTTTGTAGAAGAAGCTTAAAAAATTGGGTTACACATTAGAAAACTAAAGGTAACAGTCGTTTTCAAAGCTCTAGTGACTCACTAGTGAAGGAAACATAAAAGCAGACTCACAGATATAGAATACAAACTAATAGTTACCCTTGAGGAGACAGAAGTGAGAAGGGCAATACAGCGATAGTGGGGACACAGAGGGTTATTATGGGATTATATGAAATCATATATACAAAACTTTTCAAAATTGTAAAGCAATATAGAATTTAAATAACCATTTATTCAGTAAAAAAAAAATTACCAGCAACAAAAAAAGGTCCAGTGAATCAGAGAAAATCTGCCAAACTGAGATTATGATTCTGTACACATAGAAAGTTTGTAACATTTTATATTAGATGGGAACTTGCATGCCCAGAATAGCTAAATGACTGACACCAAGTGATCTACAAATTAGCAATAAAACACCAAGATGAAAATCTGCTTGCCATTCTACTCTATCTTTATACCTTTCAGTATATCTCATGAGGACAAAAAAAAAAAAAAGACCAATCCAAGAAGACTTTACTCTTCATATATTCAAAATTCTAATTGGAAATAGGGATAAACTAGCCTGAGATTCAGTAGCTTTTTAATCTTTTAAGAAAAGAAAGACTCCTTCAAATTTAGACAGTATTGTCTTTTACAGACTTGGCATTTATCTGACTATATACATAGAGAGAGAGAAAGGAGGAATGGAGGAAATCATCTCTAATCCTTTTCAACTTCCATTTTTTAAACAAACCAAACAAAAACATACAACCCAAGATAAATAGCAGTAGACTAACAAGAAAAATAGTACTAGCAAACACATTATCTTAATAGAAAAGATTATATTAGGCTTGAATTCTTTATTTTCAAGTTAATCAAAGTAAAAAAACAGGCAGCAGGAAAGAAACATTAATAAAGTGCTAGAGCAAAGAGAAGCCAATGGCACCCCACTCCAGTACTCTTGCCTGGAAAATCCCATGGACAGAGGAGCCTGGTAGGCTGCAATCCATGGGGTCTCTAAGAGTCGGACATGACTGAGTGACTTCACTTTCACTTCACTTCCATGCATTGGAGAAGGAAATGGCAACCCACTCCAGTGCTCTTGCCTCGAGAATCCCAGGGATGGGGGAGCCTGGTGGGCTGCCGTCTATGGGGTCGCACAGAGTCAGACACGACTGAAGAGACTTAGCAGCAGCAGCAAGCAGCAAAGAGGCAAATGATTCAAAGAAATAAATAAGGGATTAAAAAATTTTAAATACAAAATTTATTTAGCTAACCAGAAGTACATGAAAAATCACAGTAAATATACATAATCTAAAAAGATTTATGACCACACTAATATGTACAAATTTACCTTTATCTTAGTGTGCACATCAAAGATATCTGGAATACTACCAAAAATAGTCTTAATTTCTTCTGGTGCAAGGATAGGCCCACCTCGTTGTCCTTCCTCTTCCAATGGCACTTGAAATAACTAAAGGGTAAAACAAGACTAGATTAGGTAAACTGGAAGAAAAAAAGAATTTTTTAAAATCTAATATATATACAGTAATAAAGGAGAGATAAGAGATTAATGGAAAAGAAAAATATTTCTTCCTAACCTAAATTTGAAACCTTTTCTCATAACATTTTCTAGTCTATTTTATCCTATTTATTTACACATATGTGTGTATAAATATATATATAAAATCTTATAACAAAATATTAATTAGAATCTAGTAAAAGTTTATCACAGTGCTACAAATCATTAAGATTGTTAGTGTTTTACAGAGTAATTTCTACTTTTTAAATTCAAGTTACTAAGGAAGAAAGCAATAAGGAATCATACTCTTACCACAGGTACTAAATGTTTTGAACTGATAGCAAAAAAAACTTGGTTTAGGGGGAAAAGACTGGATTTGAAGCTAGAAGACCTATCTGTATCCATGCTGCTGCTTCTATCAATCTTAAAAAAATACTCCTACAACTAATAAGTGAATTTAGCAAGGTCTTAGGATACAAGGTCAGCACACACATGCATGCATACACACTGAAAAAAAAATCATATCTCTATAAACCAGTATTGTACAAACTGAAAACAAAAGTTAAAAAGCAGTATCATTTACAATAAAAAACTAAAATGCTTAAGTATAAACACAGTAAATCATGTACATGATGCTGAAAACTATAGAATGTTGATGAAAGAAATCAAAGACCTAAATAAATGAAGACATATGGTCATGGAATGAAAGACTCAACACGGTAAAAATGTCAACTGTCCCCCACCCCCAAATTGATTTAAGGATTTACCCTAATGCCTATCAAAAATGCCAGGACTTTTCAAAGATAAAGAAAATTTGATGCTAAAGATTCATATGGTAGGGCAAAGAGCTTCTTACTATCAAGCTCCAGTATTCAAGATCGTGCAACACTGGTGAAGAGAGAAACAGTCAAGATCAAGAGAACAGAATATAGACTCTAGAAACAAATCCATGCAAATTTTTTGACAAAGATGCAAAAGCAATTTAGTGCAGGAAGGCTAGCTGTCCAACACATGGTACTAAAACACCATTTGCCATAGGCAACACAAATGAACCTTAGCCTAAATATAATCTTTACACAAAAATTAACTCAAAATTAATCACAGACCTAAAGAAAAAACCCACAACTATGAAATATTTATAAGAAAATCTAGGAGAAAACCTTGTGACTTAGATTTATGTAAAGAGTGTTTAAATATGAAATCAAAGGCATGACGTATGAAAGAAAAAAAACTGATAAATTGGACTTATCAAAACTAAAAACAACTCAGCAAAAAACTTACAAGGAGAAAATATGTTATAGAATAGGAAAAAAATGTCTGCAAATCATATTATCTAACAAAGGACTACATCTAAAATGTATGAAGAATTCTCAAAACTCTGGAAAGAAAGCAATCCAATTAAAAACAAGTAAAATCTTTAGGTATTTCAGATAACTAAAAGGTTATCTTTCAGATAAGATATACAGATATCAAATAAGGACAAAGATGTTCAGTATCACTAGTCTTTTTGAAATGTAAATTAAAGCCAGGATGAGATAATACTACACATGCTTGAATGGCTAAAATAAAAAACACTGATAACATAAAGCAGTGGTGAGGATGTGAGCAACTACAACTTTTACATGTTTCTGGTTGAAGAGCAAAACTGAACAGCCCCTCTGGAAAAAGGCTTGATGGTTTCTTTTGAAATCAAGCATTACTTACCATATGATCCAGCAGTATCACTCCTATTTGTTGACCCAAGAGAAACGAAAATTTATGTCCATATAAAATTTGTACACAAATGTCTGTAACAGTTCTATTGATAACCACTCAAAACTGGAAACAACCCAAATGTCCTTTTAATAAGTCAATAAACTATAGTACATCCATACAGTGGCATACTACTCAGCAAAAGGATCAAACTATTTATACACACAAGTTAGATAAACCCAAAGGAACAGGTTGTATACTATGACTCTATTTTATGACATTAATAAAAAAAAATTATTGTAACAAAGAAGAGATTAGTGATTACCAGGAGTTGGAGTGAGAAAAAGGTGAGACATAAAGGAATAGTAACGAGAGTTTTGGGGGGAGATAGAAATGTTAAATGTATCAAGGAAAAGAGTCAATTTTACTGTATAATTAAAATTCTAAAATATTGACTATTCAAAGTAAAAATAAAAGTGTATTATTGGGTTAACATATGTAGAAGTAAAATGACAATAGCACAAAGGCCAGGAAGGGTTTAATGAAAGGAAGGAGCGAGGGAGAGAGAGGGGAAGAAAAGAAAACACTGTAAATAGTAAGAAGCTTCATGAAGATTATGAATTGTTCCTACAACAGTTTACCACCTCCTCCCCAAAAATACATATGTATATTCAGGCCTTCCATTTTTGCAGTATGGTGAGCACCTATTTGCTGAAAACAAAATAATGAAGTAAGAAAAATCTCTGTCTAAATCCATCAATAAGCTGACAAAAAAGTGAGGTACCTTCAGAGGCCAAAATCTAAGTGAAAGTAGAAAGCGGAGTACTAGACCAACCTTTTTCCCAAAGACATTTGCCTAAATCGATGAAAGTTAAGCTTCACCTTTAAAAGCCTCAGTGAGAACAGAAGACCCATACAAAACCTAGATTCCAACATATTAACAACTTCCAGTAAAGTCAAAAGCATGTTTACCCAATGACCCAGAAATTCCAGATTTCTGCCCAGAATATGATTTCAAGCAGCCATGAATAAGAAAACTCACAGAAGCACTGCAAGTAATAGTAAAAACAAACAGCAACGAAAACACCAAAACAAATTCCAATGTCTACTAGAAATAAAAGTTAATCAGGTGGCTATAATCATACAGGAAAATGAATTACTGCCACATACAATGACACATATGTATCTAAAGAACATTTCTATCAAGTGAAAAAAGCAATTCACTAAAAATATATACTGTTACATTTAGACAGTTTGATTTTCTACATATATATGATAGATCTATAAGGAAAATGGTAAGCACAAAACTCCAGGTAATGGTTATCTATGAGAAGGGGGAAAGAAATGGGACTGGGGAAAAATGTAATAGAAAATGCAAAGATATCTATACCTATTTATAAGCATTCCTTTATGTAGTCAGCATTTCATTAAAAATCCTAAACAAAAATATTCAGACCATCAAAATACATCAAGATTAAAACTTCTCAGTACTCTAAACACACAATATCTTAAAATATTTTTACTATGTTTTAATCCAGCATATAAAATTAGTTAGCTAAAAACTACTGATTCTACCTTTCCAATATAAATCAAATCTATCCTCTTTCATTCGCACTGATACTATCCTAAGAAGTTTAGTTTATTAAAATCTCTAACCAAGAGTGCTGAAATAATCTTCAAATTGATCTCGCCTCCATGATTTCTTTCCCCTTCTTCAATACCTCCTTCAAAGTGAACCAAATGACTATCTAAAATATAAGTCAAATGTTACCATCTTTCCCTTCCTATCAAAAATTCCTAAACAACAAATGACCTAGCAGACTGTACAAAAGCCTTCCCCAGTCTGGAGTAAGCAATCTAATCTCAACTCTCATTATATTCACATCCTAAACTCTACCCTTAGTTCAGTTCAGTTCAGTAGGTCAGTTGTGTCCAACTCTTTGCAATCCCATGGACTGCAGCATGCCAGGCTTCCCTGTCCATCACCAACTCCCAGAGCTTGCTCAAATTCATGCCCACTGAGTCGGTGATGCCATCCAACCATCTCATCCTCTGTTGTCCCTTTCTCCTCCTGCCTTCAATCTTTCCCAGCATCAGGGTCTTTCCTAATGAGTTAGCTCTTCATGTGGGGTGGCCAAAGTATTGGTGCTTCAGCTCCACCTTACCCTTAACCCACTCTCAACTCAAATCCCCCTGGACTATTCTGTAATACTGTGAAGGACTACAGTGTTTTGTACTGTTGGAATAATCTCAAATACACTTCCCACCCATACTCTTTGCATGCACCAATCATAATCATGCTTTAAAACTCACTTCAATTTGCATCTTCAGTATGCTACTTTTTCAGTGTTCAAGCATTGAAAATTCCAGCCCAACACCTTCCCTAAACTGGAAGAAGAGCAAAATTCTCACCACACATATCTTCAAATACCTTAACTAAACCTCTCTCAAGAGGTTCAGAACTTTCCATTTGGTTATAATTAGGTGCGTATGTTTTAATTCCTATTCCAGTCTAAGTTCCTTTAAAACAGGAATCCTCTTTAACACCTGTCACAACACCTTATGTTAATAAGAACCCAAGTATTACATGGAAAAAAATCAAGAAGCTTCATTTAATTTGGGGGTTAAGTAAAAATTAAGCTATTCCAAATTCAAATTAAAAAAAAATTTATAGGACACATTGTAGGACACATTAGTCCTACAACAAAGCTTAAGGCGAACACTATAATGAATGCAGCCCACAAATTTTTAAGTAAACTTAGGTGAATTTATACTAAGCACAGTAGTGTGGAAGTTTGTCTACAGTGTAATAATTATAAGTGCTTTTAAAAAAGAAGTTTTAGTGAATGTAATTGATATGCAAATTAAAATTTGAAACTCCAGGGCATTTACCATGGCCTGAAAGAATTTACACTTCTAGGTTATAAATGCTACCAAAGTACATGAACAGTATATGCCAAAGGGATTTTCTGCTACTCAACGACATTTTGGCTGACTATAAAAACTTCAACAAGAAACTCCTCTAGGATGCCTTCCCTTGAGGAAGAGCAGAACTGACTTAAAACAAGTTAAGTTTAATACAGCAGAGGGCCTCATAAAACCCTGACTACTGCTAAATAAATTAACTGTGAAGAATAACCTTTCCGTGAATACCAAGAAAAAAGTTTTTCATTTCTTATTCATGCATCTTATCAGTGGTACAAGCAACTAAAGGCCATTATATTGGACCTTAATGAACAATATTAAGAATTCAAATAGAATTAAAAATTAAACCCAAATTAGAAACTCCCTATCATTTTCTATTCATAGTTAATAAGCTAGGTGCTATCAACTTTATTTTCCTGACAAACTATCTCCTTCATTACCACAAACAAATTTATTCCTTCTTTCTACAGATTCCAAAATAATGCTCTACTATTACGTGTTTCAGAACCCTGAATTTTGATTTATTCCTTAATATTTTCCTTGATCTCATCCTACAAGGATTCCTTAGAATTGTTTTTCTTCAGAAATAACTTCATAGTACATTTTAATAGTAGTAAGCAATGAGTCAGCATTTGACTATTGCAAAATTTTATAAAATGACACATTAAAGGATAACTTTAAAAAAATTACTATGGCAGAAACCAACACTATAGCAAAGCAATTAACCTCCAATTAAAAATAAACTTAAAAAAATAGAAATTTACTGACAAACATGTTGTTATGCTTCATTGCTAATTATTTTTCCATATATAAACAGTACTAAATAAAGCAATGACTCTTGAATACACAACTATCATTAAAAGCTACCACTTCCAAATTTAAATGCAGTATCCTGACATGGAAGCTGCAAAATTCAGTCTCCTCTAAGACCATCTATTGAGGATCCTTCTCTTTTTAAATTCACTATTTAAAAAAAAAAAAAGAGCCATTTCTGCATGAAAAAAAAGCTACTTTTACATGGCATTTCCCTAACAGCAGTTTCTGTCACAGATTTTCAATATCTATGTTTAAATTCTATGCTTATACAATTCTCTTATAAAAAAATGACACATTTTTTTGTTTGTTTTTACTTATTAACGCTGGAACAGAGATCATTTTTCCAAATTCTTACCTGAATAATTGTGGCCAATATATTTACATAATTACTTTCAGTCTGATAGAGCTCTTTTGCAACTTGCCACCTGGCTGACTGCTTTGAAGGAACTGGAGTGGAATTCTTAGAAGACTTAGTACAAGACTTTGGTGTTTCTAAAAGGAAAAAGGAAGAAAGATTTAAAATGGAAGCCAGATAATAAGTGCCAAACACTGTACAAATTTAACAAAAAAAAAAGAGAGAGAGAGAGAGAGAAGGGTATCTACTCTTATAAATATACCGCCATATATATTTTCATTAAAGTAGAGTTTCATCCTAGAATAAGGCCAGAAAAAAATAATGGTCATGTACTCTTCAAAAACATCAAGATCATTAAAAACAAAGAAATACTGAAAAGAAGAACTGTTTAAGATAAGAAAGACTAAAGAAAGGTAACATAGTTTATAATCCTGGATTGAATCCTAACTCAGAAAACCCTTTTTGCTTTTGCTAAATAGCATAGTAGGACATTAGTGGAACAACTAGTAAAATCTGAAGGTCTACAGAGTAGATCAGTGTTAAATGTTAATTTCCTAAATACAATTAACCTAATTAGACTCACTCCTCCATATTCAAAGCAAACTGACTTATTATTCCCTAAAAACTCATGCTGTATGCTGTGCTACATGTATTCTTGCTCCTCTTGTAATAAATCTTAAATCCAACTCAGTTTTCTACATCTATCTTAAATTGACTTTTAATTCCTTCCATGAATATTTAGTGACTACCTATTCTATACTAAGGGCTTGCCTGGTGGCTCAGTGGTAAAGAACCCAGCTGCCAAAGCAGGAGATTTGGGTTTGATCCCTGGGTTGAGAAGATCCCCTGGAGAGGGAAATGGCAACCCACTTCAGTATTCTTGCCTAGGAGGTCCCATGGACAGAAGAGCCTGGTGGGCTATAATACATGGGGTCCCAAAAGAGTCAGACATGACTTTGGGACTTAACGACAACTCTATTCCAGGCACTGGGAATAAAGCAGAGAAGATAGACAAGGTACTTATTCTCTTCAAGTTTACATTCTGGTGAAGAGAATAAAACAATAAAGGAGCAAACAAACAATTTCTAATGGTGATAACTACTACTGAAGACAATAACCTGGGGTCAGGTTGGTAGGAAGGAGTAGTGGGACAGGGCCTCACCTTTACAGAGAACCCAACAATATTTCTTTAAAATAGGGAGAGCAAGTATAAAGTTCCTGAGGTATGGTTTTAACAATAGAAAAAAATCTGAAGAACAGACACTGTGACTGATACCCAGAGAGTATTAGTGGAGGACGACAGCACATGACATTAGAAGTAACTGAGGAAGGATTACCTACCTAGGAACCTGAAAGCTATGGTAAAGCTACTATCTTTGTGCAGAGAACAACAGCAGGAACTAATTTACATGTTTTAGAAACCTCTGTAAGTGCTAAATGTAGAAAGGCAAACATGAATACAGGGAGACCATCTAAAGGGCCACTGCAATTATCTAAGAGAGACCATTTATATACAAAAGGTTGATAAAGGAAGGGTAACAAAGGAATCAAGGTTGAATCAAGATTTCTAATGTGATTATGTGAAGGACAGGTTGTGTGCCAGACATGAACAAGGAGGTGTGAAGAATACAGTTGAACAGGAAAAACCTCAAATTTGGGCATCATCAGCTATAGAAAGAAAAGCCACAGAATTAAATGAGATCATTTAGGAAGAATTCAATGGAAAAGAAATGACTCAGGAATAACATTCCACATTTAGAGCTGGAAAGAAGTTAGGCCAAGGAGAAAGAGAAATGAGTGATCTACAAAAGCCAAAATTCAAAAATGTGTCCAGGAAGGAGTAGCTGTTCATGTGCTGAATGCTGTTGACCGTACAAAAACTGTCAGGCCCCCCAGCAAAAGCACTGAAATGCAGTTGGAATGAACTGAAAAGACAGTAAAAAGAAAGGAAATGAGACAATGGATCAAGATAAATCCTTCAAGAGTAGTTATATAAAAGGGAAAAGAGAAATAGAATAGTCAGTGAAGAGTATTATGAAGTCAAGGGAAGGTTTTGATTATTTCATAAATTAGAAAACAACATATTTGTGTGCAGACTGAAATAAAAAAACAGGGAAAAAACTGAAGATCAAGGTAAAAGAACTAATTATAGGTGGCTTCCCTGTATCATCTGAGAAACAAAGTAAATTCACCTTCTTCTGACTTTACTGTACCTACTTTCTCCATTATTCATGTGACATCTCCTGTGATTCTCTGTGTTAACAATCTGCTCTCTCAACAACTCTATCACTTTCTAGCTGTGTGACTCTAGACAAGTTTTACTTCTCTAATCTCAGTATAGTCAGCTGTAAAACAGGGGCAATAAAACTTATCTTATAAATACACAAAACATATAAACACTTAGTATATAGCAAGCAATTGTCAAATCTAAGCATTTTCATGTGCCTTTTCTCCTCAGCTAGAACAAAGGCCAGTCACTGTAGTACGGATTTATCTACATTCTAATAATTATTCTATTTCACTAAATTTAAAGATTTAAAAATGAGAATTACCTCCATAGTTAATGCTAGATTCTGGTGTGTTGGAGATATCTAGGAGTGACCCTATAGAAAGGGAATGTTCAGCTGATGGGCGCTTACGGGGAGGGAAAGGTGACAAGTCTGCCTCTCTTGAAAGCTGAGCAAGTGTCTCTTTTAAACGACGTCTTTTGCGATTGCTGTTTGGGGTATTTAGAGAAAGCAGGGACACTGATTTCTTGAGCTCAGGTGTATTAGCCTGCAATCAAAAGCACAACAGCTCAATTTTACTTCTGTGGTTCTTTACTGAGACAAGAACAAAAAAGAAAGACACACTTAAGAATCTGACAAAATCTGGGTTTTGCACAATAATTTTACAACTACACATTTTTCCACATAATTTGGCTGCTTCATAAAACATAATAATCAAAGGACTATTGTAACTGTCTAACCAGTAACACCTAATTCTTTTTCTCCACAGCAGTATTACCATTACATATTTGCGTATAAGCTTGTTTACAATCTACTCTCCATTAGACCATAAACTCCGGGAAGACAGGGACCACTCATTCATGTTTTGTTCACTGTATCTCTGGCATTTAGCACAATGCCTGGATACAGTGCTCTTCAACATCTGTCAAATCCCACTTGATTTTTTTCTGTTAACTGTATTGTCTTTAAAACTGCACTGCTGATGCTGCACAAGGGCTTTCACTAAGTGAGGTGAGCAGCGGCTTCTCCTGCTGCAGAGCATGGGCTCTAGGCTCGTGGGCTTCAGTAGTTTTAGCACAAGAGCATGTGGAATCTTTCCGGACCAGGGACCAAGTCCATGTTCCCTGCATTGGCAGGCGGGTTCTTAACCACTGGACTGCCAGGGAAGTCCTACCACTAGATTCTCTTAAGAGTTCTCTCTTGCAATCTGAGGCATATTTTTTAAACTTTATGCTCAGAAACTTACATTGAGAATAAGTGCCCAAAGAGAACACAAGAGTACGTATTTAGATTTCATAGAAACATAATAAATGCACACTTCACCTTCAACATTCCATTCAAAATTATCAAATCCCAAACTGAAGTAAATTTTCCCTTAACACCTGCTTCTATATCTTTCTGTCACATTCTGGTGAACGACACCGTTTTCACCAAGATCCAGCAATGAAGGCTGGATTTTCCTTGCCTATAATTCCTTTTACTACAGTCATTTTTTTAATGACATCTCTCCACATCCTTCAGTTGCTCCAGTACTTACAGGACAAATCAGAATGCTTTAACATATTAAAAACTTGATTCTGCCTATTTAGTCAGCTTTATCTGTTGGCCTTCTTTCCCACTCTTTTCTGAAGCCATACTTTCAATGTACTTTTAAGCTTTCATACCATCTCCCACCTGCTGTCTAACATGAATATCCTTACTAGGTTAGCCAAGGAATATGGCTCAGCATCTATTTGTTCTTTTCAATCTTGCCTGAGTCTCTGACTTAGTTGGTAGTCAGAATACATACATTGCTCAATTACAGCACATTTCATTCTGTACTCTAATTGTATGCATACCTCTCTTTCCTTTAAGGTTCTAAGTTTTTGAAGACAGGGATGTTATAGTTTATAATGGTTATCACCAAGAATCAGCACAAAATGACAAAGATTAAAATAAGATCTGATACATTAAACCTACATAGACTATCCCTCAATACCCAACTGTTTAATTATTCTGAAATTCCTAAACATGACAAAGAAAAACATGATCTATGTTCCAATTATTCTAGGTTCTTTTGGAATACAAAAGTGTCATCTTCATACAACCAAGTTCATAGAACAAATGAAAAAAGGGACAAACAGCATACCTTTTCATATAAATACATAGTTTCTCCAGCTCGGGCATCCATTTGAATGCTTCCCCAGAACCACTAGTGGAAAGAATACTTTAATTAAGAATTTATCTCATCAGAAAAGCTAATACTAATGTTTTTTAAAAACCACTCTTATTTTACAATTACTTGCCTCTTGCTTCACAACATAAAGTTTCTTTGAAGGTTCAAATGGAAGTTCTTTTACTAAATTCTCTTCAACTATAAGGTGAGTGCATCTTTCATCTCCAACTGGTAAATAGTTTCCTCCTAAAGAGGAAAACATACAAGCATACATAAGACCAACTGTTTATCCCCAGGCCCAAATTTTTTAAAGAGACATATTCTCAAGGAAGTGATTAGCAGGAGTAGGGAATAAACTATGTTAGCTTTTAAATTACGCTGAATTCTACCTTGCATTTTAGTCATTTCTTCCATATTGGTTTTCTCTTCATCCGAAAAACCCAGGAAACTTAAAATGCAATCTTGAAATGGAGGAACTTTAAATTCGTTTCTAAAGTCATCAACTGATGCACAGAAGTCCCTAAAAACAAGTACACTCTCTTAAAACCAGCTTAACTGAAATTCAGTATAAGTGAAGCAGATCAATTTATAAATCTACAGTAACTTTCAAGGTTTTAGCATAATCCATTTATTGAAAATATTTTACATTAGGTCCTGAAATGCTCATAAAAACTACAGTTAAAAAAATAACTGATGTGTCCTCAGCCATCCCAGAAGTAACTTCCCACACAGTTTAATCACAGGTAATTGTTACAAGATGCAAATATCTGCTCTGTACATGAAATTTTATATGTATTCCAGGGGTTCCATAGTTTCATAAAATCTTAACTAATAATCAAGTACAAGAGCAAGGAATTATGAGACTGGAAAGCTTAACAAGGTTATGAAATGCAATTACCACTTAAAATGTAACCAAACAAACGTAAGAAAAAATACAGTATAACCCAAACATCCAGATGTAGTAAGCTATTACATTTTACAATGTTTTTATTGGTTATTATTTCATAAAGTTCAAAGATATCATAGATGTCTTTCCATTTTCAATAATTATAATAAAAAAACATTTGTTCCTCCTATACTTTATTCCCTAAGCTTCACAAAGACTGAATTAATTTTCATATACTAATTTATGAATTTTGGGCACATAGGCTTCCTTATGACATGTGATTGATTCACATAATTAACTACTGAATTTCTAAATACTTACTGTTCATTCCGTCTTTCCCAAGCTTTATAAATCCATTCTGGTTTCATAATTGGAGTACCCAGGCTCACAGCTACCTAAAAACATAAACATTAATTATGATGAATTTTTACTTTAAATAACTGCATTCTTATAAGATATAAACAATTATAATTTTGTAACAAAATATAAAGAAAAATTAAAGAAAAAACTACCTTTCCATCATACAAAATAACTTCCAAAACAAGTTCCACAGGTCCAAACTGCTTCATTTTATTTTAAATAAATACATCTCCCAAAGTGGTACAATTCATCTTTGCTACATTTCTATTTCCATGTTTACTTAGAGTATTAACCCCCAAGATAGCACTAAGAGTTTAAGAGAAAATACCTGATTAGGTCACAAAATCTTAGATATGAATTCTAAGTATATCTCCCAGGAATTCAACATTACCCTAAACTCACCATTTGCTACACATATACACTGATGGAGGGTGAGAACAAAGTGATAAACTCTTTAAGTGCAATCTTGAACTAAGACTTTAATCCCAATAAAAGTATTTTCTCCTGTTCTATAATTTTTACAAGTTATATCTTGGAACCGTTTTATAAGAACAAAGTTCTGCTCTTAGATAAGAGAAAAATACTTGCCCTCATCACCTTCTGATCCCCTTGCTCACCAATGCTCATAGTAATTATTTCCTAATATTACTCATCTGCCTCCTAAAATGTTATTCACTCACCAACCTCCACTATCCTAATCATCTTTCAAGACCTAACTCAAGCTCCACAGCCTCCTTCAAATCTCAGGGGCCACACTCCTATGATTTAAAAATTTTTACTAAACATACATATAGCAAAAACTGAATTTCTGATCCTCAATAAATTGTGAGAGAAATAGACAAAATGAGAACACTATCATTAAATCCATTACAAAACAGTGCTATATTGAAATACACAAAAACACTAAAATTTACATACCCTGAATTTTTCTCCATGTGTACAATTGGCCACCAAATGTGTAACTTTTGAATTAAAGTCTTTTCGAATAACTCCACCCATGTGATGAACCAATGTCACCAATTCGACCTCAAAAGAAAAAGTAAACATTGGTTTTTTTGACTAATATGAACAAAATTTTAAACTATGTTTATAGTTCATTTAGCATATACTGACTTCTATTTATAAGGTACATTAAAGAATTTTTATAAAGTTTATGTTAAAAAATTAAAGATACATTTGCCTTATTGGCATAAGCAGAATCATACAGAGAGATAAGCTGGACATACAAAACTAAGTTAATTAAAGACTGGCTTTCACACAAGTGAAAAAGTAAATATATTACTTCTCAGAGGTGGGTGGTGAAGTAAAAAAGCTTGTTGCTTTGCCAGGCAAAGGGGGACACAACAGGCTTATGTCCCCCCAAAATTTATCTCCTCAATTTATTACTTTTTAAAAGCCAGGTTGCCATCACACCAAGATTCTTCCCACAGAATTAGATTAATACCCATTAGCTCCAACATAAATAATTTTACAGATCAAAGAAAGAAGTTTCTATGAATTCTCTAGAGCAATGAGAATACTTTAAGGCTAGATATACATAACAAAAAATTGTGATGCATAAACAAAAACTTCAAATAATGTGCTGATAAAATACTTTAAAAAGACAATTTAAACAGATAGTTACAAAGTTTTTCTAATTCACAGACCAGCCATCCTAGACAAAACATTTGTTTGTTTACAAGGTTCTTCAGAGTGTTTCTTCACAAAGTTTAAGACCTAGTATACTCATAGTTGGCTTCCCGGGTGGCTCAGACGGTAAAGCGTCTGTCTGTAATGCGGGAGACCCAGGTTCGATATCTGGGTCCAGGAAGATCCCCTGGAGAAGGAAAAAGCAACCCACTCCAGTACTCTTGTCTGGAAAATTCCATGGATGGAGGAGCCCGGTGGGCTATATAGTCCATGGGGTCACAAAGAGTCAGACACGACTGAGCAACTTCACTTCACATTCATAGTAATTTCTCCTTTAATATTTTAAAAATAAAGTCATGATACAACTATCAAAAAAAGCAAATTTAAATTTATTTTGCTAGAGAAAATATTCTTTGACTAGAATGTTTTAAAATACTTACTAGTTCTTCTTTCTTCCTAAATCCAGTAAAACATAGTACTAGATTCATCATGCTTGTACAATAGAGTGGGCGACATGAAAATGGCAAAGGCTGAAGGATACAATTTTAAATCTGTGAGCTTCTCTACAGCAAAAATAGAACACATCTTTCTAAATTAAACATATTTCCCTCTCATGCCATTTAACATTCCCAACCCAAAGATACACTTGCATCTTTCAATATGTAACAAATTGCAAGGACCAGTTTCACAATAAAACTTTCCCACGATTTCCCATTTCATATTTGATACACATAATCTAACCACACTTTACTACTGCCAAATAAAATATATCCATACCCAAACCTTTATTTCCAAAATTTACTTTGATACATGAGGTATTGTCTATAATAAAAGATTTCCATATACTATTGTAAATGCTTCAAATCAACTTAAAAGAGGTCAAAAATATTTTTCTAATAAATACTGATCATACATATACTTGAACCAAATACGATTCTAACTTTTCAGCTAAAAAATGGAGATAGTAAATAATTTAACAAATGATTTTATCTATCTATATATGAAACAGAATGCTTAAAAACAGATATAAATTTAATTCCCACTATTAGGCAGAAACATACTTTTCCATAATCTTGGTCTTTAAAATGTTTATGTGTTTTTTGAAAACAACACTTCTGAATCAAAACAGAAAATTAAAAGATTATCATGTGCTCATTATTAGCATCTATAATAAAAGAAGCCCAAAGTCCCAAGCAGTTTAAAGTTAATAAGGCAAGCTTAAGAGTGCCAAAACAGAGCAATAAAATAAGTATTAACTCTAATACAACTTAACTGAAATGCTATTCAATAACAAAAAGCTAAAGTAATTTCCCTAATTTATCAGTAGAAACTGATAAAAATGCAATTGTGGTAGCTGTTCTATGTGGAGGAAAATTAAAGTTTATATATTCATATATACACATCTTTGGTACTCAGGTTTAAAGCAAATTGTTTCTTCCCAAGATACTGCAGGTATTAAGATTTTGTATATACATATGATAGTCTTTGGTCTCCCCAGGTGGCGCTAGTGGTAAAGAACCTGCCTGCCAATGCAGGAGATGTAAGAGATGGGAGTTTGATCCCTGGGTGGAGTTGGTTCCCTGAGTTGGGAAGATCCCCTGAAGGAGGGCAAGGCAATCCACTCCAGTATTCCTGCCTGGAGAAACCCATGGACAGAGCCTGGCGGGCCAAAGTCCACAGGGTTGCAAACAGTCAGACACAACTGAAGCAACTTACCACACATGCACACACGTACTATTTATGATTACAGGACTTCTGAGTCCTATAGGAGGGAGTACAGCAGAGTAGCCACTACTATTCCTATTCTAAATATTTCATATTCTCAATAATTAATGAGATTTTTCTGCATAAAAATTCATTAATAAAATTTTATCAATCTTGAAAAGTTATAATAAGCATATATTCTTTCTTACCTCTCCTTTTTCTGCACAGTTTAATACGACTGGTGGTCCAATAACTCTACAATCAGCCTTGTGTAACTCATTAAAAACAGAATCCTGGAAGTCCATGACTATGAATACATTTTCAAATTCTGGAGAATCCAAATTTTTAAATTCTTCAACTGATTCCATCTTTATAAACGGCACTTTAATTTCCTTGATTTTTTCCATGGAGTTATTAAGAAACAAAATTTATATATTATGAAATCAATTATAAATCTCTCTAAATAAGACCCCCAAATCAACTCAGTATCAACGTTTTTATTTGCGTATTTGTAGAAATGTAGAAACTTAAGTTTTAAATCATACGATGAGCATTATACTTAATAGTGAACAGTCATATTTCTTTACTTATTTATATAAACACATCTCTACATTAAGATTTTAAATTTTGAAAATTACTATAAAGATAGAAGTTTCTGACAAGACCTGGTAGTCATTATAAAGCATCTAGTATGGATATAAAAATAGGGATGATCAATTTTTTAAGCACATGTATTCTGATAGTAGGATGCCTTAGAAAGATATCCACAGTTGCTTTTTACTCTGAGAAAATGATGCATATGCATAGTTCTTCCTCCACAAATTATAGTCAGAAAAAAATACTAGAACATGTAACATCTACAAAAAGTTCAGTATTTATGAGGGAAATAAGAGAAAGACAAGAAAACATGAAGGCAACTACAAGATTGCATATAAAGGATACAAAAAGGCAACTTTGTAATGTACATCCATGAAAAAGAATGAAGATATTTAAGTATCTACATGACTTGTGTAAGAAGAACAGAATAATTTAAAAGAAAATTCAAATGGGTGAGTCAATATTTGGGCTTTACTTCCTAGGCTGATGTGAAGGGATGAATTGTATATTCCCCAAACTCATGTTGAAGTCCTAATCCCCTGTACCTCAGAATGTAACTATTTCGAGATATGGCCTTTCAAGATGTTATAAAGGTTAAATGAAGTCACATGGCTGGATTTTAGTCAGACTGGATTAGTGGTGGATAGGTGTCCTTAGAAGAGAAGGAAATCTGGACAGACAAAAAAGATATGCATGCACAGAAGATAAGCCATGTGAAGTTAAAGCAAGAAGGTGGCAGTCATCCACAAGCCCAGGAGAAAGGCCTCAACAGAAATTAAACCTGCTGACACCTTGATCTTGGACTTCAGCCTCCAGGAAAGTGAGAAAACATATGTCTGTTGTTTGAGCCACCCAGCATATGTTATTATGGAAACCCTCACAATCCAGTATTAGCTGGTATAGGGAATTAGATTTATTTCATACAGTGAGGTAAATTCCCTGATGACTGTCAAATATTGACTTGTAATTGTGGAAATAAAGCAAGAATTTAGAATAAAATAAAATCACTGAGAAAAAAGTAGAGTTTAAAGTATTAGATCTTCACAAATACACAAGTGAAATGTCATTTAAATTTAACAATGCCAAATTGCTCTATAAGGATTTCATTATTTATAAAACATTATAGTTTGAGGATTCAGAAACATCCAAATTTTAAAATAAACGTCACGGTTTTCATTAATCTAGCTTCAGAGTGCTCAAAGTATACCTTGCGCCTACTTTTTAAGGCCCAGTCACCATGAAGTGGACTATAGAATACAATCATAGGAAGTGCAGCATGCCACATGCACCGAAACGCTCGACCTACCATATTAACAATACTTTGTATTAATTTTTCATCCGACTTTCCAGGACAACTTTCTTTTATCTTTATAACAGGGACTTCCATTATTTTAATAGTCTGTGGAAAAGAGACTTAATTATGAGATTAAGAAAATTATAAATTTATTTATGCACCGATGGAAGGGAAATAGCCTCTTTTAAAAAAAATTTAAAAACTAAATCTCCATACCTTTAAGGCTTTTATAAGTTCTTCCTGTTTTCCAGCTTCTTGAACCAGTATGACTCTTGTTTCAATCTGAGGCATTTCTTCTATTAAAATTAAAAATGTTTAAGTAAAACACTTTTATTTTTCACTAACATCGAAATCAGTTGTCTCCAACCCCTTTTTTGGCTATATCTGTAATGTTTTCCATCTTTGAGATAATAACATTCCCTGAAATTAAAATGACTTAATTCCTAGCTTTTTAAAAAAATCTGATCAGATATCATTCCAGAAGAGAAACATACTGTATTATAAACGAAGTATTCAAATATTAACACTCTTCATAACCAAAAAAAGCATTCACCAACTTGCAGAGTCATCCTCTTAAATAGAGCATACAACTTCAGGGAAGATATGTTTACACAGTGCAAAGGGAAGTAGCTCTTAACCTGACCAGTCCTAACTGAATATATTCTAGCTAACAATATTGCAGCTAGATTGCCCACACATACAGCAAAAGCAATATCCAACAACAAGATGCCCTCTCCTTTGAAATTGGGAAATGTTTATCCAAACAATATTAAAAAAAATCTAGTGTAATGGATTTTTGTTAACAAATTTTTACTGAATGCCTGTACCCTAACTTAACAATATTACAGTCAAATCATAAGAAAATTGCTAGTCAGGATTTTAAGTTTAGGATTAAAAGAGTGATTTGGCATTTTAAAGCAGATAGTATGTTTACCTTCAACACATGAAGTAGATCTAATAAATAAGTTTTCCTTAGAAGTTTCAGCAACTTTAGAATCAGAAATGGAAGAGTCTGCCAAGCTTGTACTGCCAGTAGTGGATGTTAATGCACTATTATCAGCCATTGTTTGTTCTCTTCTACGACAGCTGAAAAAAAAATTTTAATAAAATTACAAAAAACGAACGTAACTGTTGGGCAAAAACAAGCAATATCATTACAAGAAAGATCATTACCCATTTTTTAAAAATACTGAACCAAAGGAAGTCACTCAACCTCTCTGAGGCTCAGTTTGCTCTTTATTTTATCTGTAAAATAAAGAAACTTATACCTGACTCATAGAGATACAGTAAAATAACAATGTATCAAAAGTACTCAGGATATTACCCGACAGTCAAAAAGTACCCAAAATGTACTCATAAATACTATGCTATCTTCCCCTCCATACCTTTGCCCTCATCCTATTTCTCTATTTTCATTTATCATGTCACCATCATCCCCTAAATAATCCCAGTCAAAAACCTAATCTGTCATTACTCTTTCATCTACCTCATTTGCCCTCCCCTAAATTGCCATCAAGCCCTCAAACATCTCCGTATCTCTGGGATCCAGCCAGTCTTTTTGTGGCCAATGCCACAATGCCCATTGGTGAAAAACAACACTTCCAGACAACTGCCTCTATCACCAGTTTCTTTAGAGGTCACAATCCACATAGTTTTCAGGGTATGGTTCTAAAAATTAATGTGACCATGTTACTTCCCTGCTTCAAACTTGAATAAGCAGGGTTCCCTAGACAATCAAGTTCAAATTCACCGTCCAGTTTACACTTTCGTCCTAGCCCACCTACTTAACCTCACCTTCTCTATTTCCCCAAGTCCACATGGACTGTACTGCTCCAGCCACAAAGGATTTCCCTAAATTTTGCAAACAATTTACTCCACACCTACTTGCATTTAATAGGGCTCAATTCTCCACCTAGCATGTCTTTTAACCGTCACACCACTTGACTTATCTTCTGTAGATTTCTCCAAACTTCTCATGTATAACTGGACTGCTTCCTTATCTGTATTTTCATATTACTTTACAAAAGTTTCTCCTCTAAAAGATTTCATGAAACAATTAACAAGTGTCATAATGATCCTGGACTATGAAAGAAAATCTTTCTTTTTTAAATTTCCAGGACTTAAGCATTGAAACGTTAAGCAAACAGGAATAAAGAAAAAGCTGAACAGACCTTCATCAATTCAAATTGGGAGTTTTTAATATAAGTTTATTATCTTGAGGTAAATTTCCAGAATATTGGGCAAATACAAAGAAGAGGCCCCATCTTCTCTGAAGGTGCATACCTAATCTGATTTACCCTTTCCTACTTTTTCAGAATAATAAAATATACAAATAACTTTCACTAGATTTTTAACAAAGTAACATTTAAAATATTATTAGCCTCATTTCTGCAAAGTGATAGCAAATAGTGTGACAAGGTACACACTAATATTAATAGACTTAAGCCTGATTATTAGGTGCACTAACTTATATTAGTTGCTTCAAAGTCAAGCAACTCAGCTTCCAGTCTCAACTCTGTACTTGGTAAAAGGCAACAGCACAACTCAAATCCAATTGTAATAAACTGAATAGATGATGTCTTTACATGAGTGACAATTATTCATTCTCATGATGCAGGGAAACATTGAAGGCAGGAGAAGAAGGGGACCACAGAAGATGAGATGGTTGGATGGCATCACTGACTCAATGGACATGAGTTTGAGCAAGCTCTGGGAGTTGGTGATGGACAGGGAAGCCTGGTGTGCTGCAGTCTGTGAAGTTGCAAACAGTTGGACATGACTGTGTGACTGAACTGAACTGATAATATTCACAATGCGAACATTTCTCATCGTTTTCCCATACATCCACCATCAATCATCATTTAAGGGTCCCCCCAAAGGAGAGCTCCAATAGTTGTTCGTAAGAGTTTTAGAATTAGTGATAAACTCTATCCAGCCTTTATTTTTCTGTTAAGTCTCTCACACTTAAATATTTCTAGTGAAAAAGAAAGGCTCTAAACAGACTTTCAAGTCCCCTTAAAAGGATGCTAAAAATAAAAATACTGCAACTACTGAAGCCAGGGCCCAACTACTGAATTTTTGTGCTTGGCAACAGAAGCCACAGTAATGAGAAGCCAGTGCACCAAATGGAATGAAGAGAGTAGCCCCAGATCGCTCATCACAACTAGAGAAAGCCCACATGCAGCAAGGAAGACCCAGCGCAACCAAAAATAAAATTTTTAAAAAAGAAAGAAAAATCAAGAGATGAATGCTGCTTTAAGGAACATAAGAGTGAGTCTTAATCAAAAATACCATGAGTTCACATTTTTTCACTTATGCCTCTCCATTTAAAGACCATCAAAACAGGGAAGTAATTAAAAAGTAAAACTGTCTCTGATGATACTACGTATGATCAGTTTATTGCCAAAACAGCTTTAACATTTAGAAAAAAGCTGCATGCTAAAGTTACCACGTATCAACAGTCTGATTACAAACTGAAAAGCACTAAATAATTTCTTCACATTCACGTATTCTGTAAGCTTTTAAAATAAACACACAAAAAATCAGTGTTCATAAACACATATAGATTACTTTTCATCTGAGAACATACTCAAGGAGCTTCTAACTAAATACAACATATGCCTTTTTCCATAACAAAGATAAAATTTGTCATTCATTTAAACAAGTTTCCTTTTATTTTTGGGGGCAATCATCTTTCAGGGTGGAGGAACTAAATGCCACAGTGGACATGGTGGTGGTGTTATTGACAATAACCTTGTTAACATTACGTAATAGTGTCATTAACAAATAATTTTTATTTAACCAATTTGTAGCACGGTTCTAAACTTTTTACTTGCATTCATTTAATCTTTGCAACAATCCTAAGGGGCAGGTATTATTATTATATTCATTTTACACGTAAAGAAACCTAGAGCAGAGAGATAAACTTCCCCCAGGGAATATAGCTGGTGGCAAAACAAGCATTCAATTCCGAGCCGATTTCAGAGGCTGCGCTTTTAACCCTTAAACCATACCCATCGGTACGCGGGGTGGAGCGCCGGCAAGGGCTGGCGTTTTACACTAAATACTAAAAATTAAAGATGCCAGGAAGAATCCAAGAGTGAAACCACTAAGCAATCTGAGATAAGCCCCCAAAGGCCGCAGCTGCCGGCCCCCAGATCCGCAGAGCCCATTGTGGCTTCCCAAGACCCCCTTTCCGACAACTCCCCCCCTTTGCCCAGAAACTCTTTCGGAAAAAATATCCAACCCGGCCAGCGATGACGAAGCACTGCAGCCAGGAGGGCCTCCAGTTCCCACTCCGCCACCCGGCCCCTATGTTGGGAAGACGGCGGGGTGGTTTTCAGAGCCGGGAGGCCGGGGCTGGGCGCTCCGGAATTCGCGGTCACCGGGGCGGGGCCGCGGGACACAAGCACGGCGGCCCACTGCTCCGGGGACGCCGGCCCACTCCCACCTCAGCCACGCGCACCCACAGAGCCCTCACCACTCTCAAAGGACGCCCTGAAAGTTCCACCTTTTCAAGCACAGGTCCTCCTCACCGTTACCGCCATTCCTCGCCGGCGGCAGCCACAGCCAATTCAAAAAGCGAGTCGCTCTCTCTAAAAGCCATGCCGATTGGCGCGTGATGTCAACCTCCTTCCCATTTGCTGGAGTCTCCGGAGGGGCGGGGACTGGCGTCCCCGCAGACGCTGACGGATTGGTCGTGCGTGTGTTTCAAATAAACCCAACGGCTCCGACGTCAGAGCGTCACGAATTTGTAGAAAAGCGCCGGGGTGCTACCAGGAGGTGGCGATAGAGGCTCCTGGGTTTCTGTGGGAGTGATTAGCAGGTGTGTCTGAGGCTACCGCTTGTTTACTCAGTAAACATCCCGTTTCCTAGGGAGAGGTTGAGTGGATTTTCTGTCCCCTCACCCTTTTTTTTTTTTTTAATGGATTACGCTCCGCCAGATCCTTTAAATGTAATCTGTGCCTTGACAGATGAATTTTTCCTCAGTGGTTCCTGTGAGTTGTAAGATTTTTCTGCCTGTATGCTTCCGGCTTCAGGAATTTAAACGTGGGTTAAGGGGTGTAGAATTTGGTAGCTGTCTTGGTGTCCAGGACATGGGAACTTAGGGTCTCTCCAGCAGGACTTTCAGAAGCCGCTTGTTTATATCCTGACGTATGTAGAGCACTGTGCTCTGGTCTAGGGAATTTCACGCATGGTTTGAATAAATGCTTAGCGTTTCTAGCAATTTCTAAAATATATAAACTTGCATTTGAACAAATGTAAAAATATGGCACCAGATTCTAGAATTTTCTGAAGCCAAAGTAAATTGTTTCTGCTGCGCCCCCTCTTCCTCGAAGTCTTTTGTTGCTTTCCTCTGAAGTCTAGCCAAGAATTTATCATTTTTCCTATAATTCCTATTGCTATAATGAGAATATTATTGTCTTTGTTTTCTATTAATAAATATAATGCGCTGTGCTACAGTCTCTTAAAAAACACACCTCCTGGTGAGTTTTGCATAGTTTCAACCTATTTGCTGGTTAAATAAAGGCAGAAAGGAGAATCCGTTGCTAGAATATTAAATTTGGACAAGAGAAGGAAAACATACTTTGTAGTGGTACACTTCGTAACATCTCAAACAGATCCTCAGTATTTAGAATTTTTCCTAATTTTGTCAGGCCACTTTAGAATGCCTGAAAAGCATGTAACGCATTCCACAAAATGAGCGAAACAGTTTGTAATTACTCGTTTCCTTCTTCATAACTGAGGAATATTTACCCTCAGCTCTCCACTTAATGCCCTAATAACCGTTACAGCTAGGGCTTCCCTGGCGGCTCAGTGGTAAATCTTCTGCCTGCAGTGTAGGAGACACAGGAGAACAAGTCCAATCCTCGGTCCGGAAGATTCCCTGGAGAAGAAAATGGCAACCCCTGGAGAATCCCATGGACAGAGGAACTTGGGGGAGCTATAGTCCTTGGGGTCGCAAAGAGCTGGGTGCGATTTGAGCATGCACGTGAAGGTTAGGGCAAAAGCAAAGTAAAACAGTTACTGAAATTTCACATACACACACAATTATTTCACTGTGGAATGTGCTTTTGTGTTTAAACGGGTGTGGGAAAACAGTCACTGAAATTTCACACACACACACACACACACACACACACACACACACACACACACACACACACACACACACACACACACACAGCTATTTATTTCACTGTGGAATGTACTTTTGTATTTAAACTAGGGTGTGCCCAGCATTCCAGAAAGCCTCCAGACTGGAAAGATATTAAGCTAATGAGGAAAGAGTCGAAACAAGTGAGCACACACAGAGGAAGAAAGCAACCTATTTCCTCTATGTATTGCTTCCTGTTAGGCTTTGTACACAAATTTATTGATTTCCTACAATGTATCACCACACAAATTGTATGATAGCCTAAGAAAAGTTATACTTGATTTTTTTGGTCCCACTCCAAGTGGGATCTTAGTTCCCCAGCCAAGGACTGAACCCATGCCCCTTGTATCAGAAGTACAGAGTCTTAACCACTAGACTGCCAGAGAAATCCTTTTTTTGGTTTCTTTTAAGGGATATATGGCAGTTTGACTAGCAAATAAAAGGCACTACGATGTTCCAATATTTCCTAACCTCATGACATCCTTTTCATCTCCTAGGCACATAACTGCAGGCAGATAACTAAACTCTCTATGCCTCAGTTTGAGTTTTTATAAAAAGGCACTTACCTCACTACTGTTGTGTGAGGTTTAAAATTTGCTATGTATAATTAAAACATAGTCTTAGCAACTAAACAACAACAAAGCATGCAATAAACATTCAATAGACGTTAACTGTTACTGTTCTTTTTACTGCTACTCTGGCTGCTGCTGCTGCTATTACCACTACTGTTATCTCAGCTGCGGCCCTCTAATTACCTGATGGGACTGATGTTTTCTGCACCACCTTCTCAACTCTGACCACAGGAGCAATGGCTCCTATGTTTCTGTCCCCTTTGCCCCATTGTTTCACCAGGCACAAATCCTGCCACCTACCAGACCGGTAGCAAAGACCTCCATCATGTCCTTTTCCTACCAGAGAGAAGACAGTCCTTCCACACCAGACCTGATCTCTCTTCCAAGAGAAAGCTTGCAATGCTCGAGACATCTCCTCTTGTCTGGAAGATAAGGCCATCTTACTCCTGACCTTGGCCAGGCTTCTGTCCCCTTCCAAGGCAGGTCCCAGCCAAGATTTTTATGTGAAATGTGAGTCTCTTCCTTCAGGTACCTTCACTGGAAATGTAGTTTTTAAATGCATATATCAAGGGGATAAAACTGTTTACACAGTACAGGATAGACAGATCAAAATGAGAAGTTCCTTGAAAGGATAGACCATTTAAAAAATTCTTCTGTCATTCACAACTCCTAAGATGCTTAATGAACAAATTTCAAACAAAAAATATTGCTGAAATTGAATTGAATTGAAGTACTTCGTATATTAAAGTGTGTGACATTTTCATCAAGCAATAAGATAATTTCTGGGGTGGGGAAATGAAATGTAGAAGATAGAACTACTGAAATTCTTCCTTTGGAGGATCAACTTCCCCACCTCCATCTCAGAATTGAGTGACACACTGGACCATCTTTCCTGGCTAATCTTATACGTTTTTACTTCAGTTTATCCCCTCCTCTTTGTGTATAGTTTCTTTCCTTACTCCCTCCCCTGTCCATCTCCATCTTCTTTTTTCATCAGTACTCCTTCAGGGCAGCAGAGAATGGGGAGTTAGGAAAGTTAATTGAGAATTATGGAAGATCTTTCTCCACCCTATACCCTCCCCCACGATTCACAAATATGCACATTGCCCATGCCATCCCTCTTCAAGCCAGAGTGAACAAGATTTCTCATAGCTTTGTGGTTTGCTCTGATCTGCTAATAAGAACTAGTGTATCTAAAAGGATTATTAAATTTGTTACAATAAATGGGCAATATTTGTTGTGATGACCTTTGTTTCTATTACCTAAAGGTGTGATGAAATATGTTACAATTTCTAGGTTTTATTTTTAAGTATGAAATGTCATCAACCAATAATACTATTTTATAGTAAATTTTAATATTTCATTATAGGATTAAATGTTTTACCATAACTAGATATTGTAATGGTACACAAAGCTCATGTAATTGTTTTTCTCCTGTATTGTCATGCTTTTCCCCTCAAATCATTTGTGACCTACGTAGCTATATATAGCGCCACACCAGGTACAGATAGAAAGATTCAGTTTCTCTAAGAATTTATCATTTAAGATTTTTGTTTCAATATCTTTAATGAGTAGCCATGGAATTCTGTTCTTGAATTACAGTCATTAACATTTTCCAATTAAAATGTCATATTTCCAAGTTGGTTTTAATGTAGCATCTTCTACCCTGTCATCTCTGCCTGTGAAACAAGCTTTAGAAATTATAATCACTGTGATGCAAAAGAAGTTATTTTATACACCTCAATAGTCAGTAATTAGGATATGAATCATTGCTTTATTTTTATGAATCATTAGGCTATAAATCACTTGAATAGATTTGCAAGACCATACAAATTTACCACGTAAAGTTTCACTTGAACAAATATAATTAGATTTCCTTGATGAAGCAAGAAGTTTCTAAATATGATAAGGCCATTTTTTCAATTATGTAATTTGATTAGTAAAATTTTAGTGGAAAAAGAAATCTCAGTTCACTAGTCTCATTCTTTTTTTACAAATGAATATTACGAAGACCCACAACATAAAGCTTATATTCCTTTACCAAGGTCAGGTAACTAGTTAATTCCAAAACCAATATCAAAAATTTTATTTCAATTAATCTAGTTTGTCTTTTATTAAATTAAAGATACTAATAATACTGATTTATATTTCACATTAAACTTAAAAGTTCTTGTTTAGTTGCTAAGTTGTGTCTGACTCTTTTGTGACCCTGTGGACTGTAGCTCACCATGCTCCTCTGTCCATGGGATTTCCCAAGCAAGAGTACTGAAGTGGGTTGTCATTTCCTACTCCAGGGGATCTTGCCGACCCAGGGATCAAACCTGCATCTCCCGAACTGGCAGGTGGATTCTTTACCACTGAGCCACCTGGGTAGCCCAAACTTAAAGGTACCAATATCTTTATTCATATTGCTTATATATTTTATTTTTGAATACATTAAGATGCTTTCAGTCGCATAAGAGCCTTGTTAGTCATGTTCACCAGTGTATTGATCTTTAGTACCTAGCAATGGTTCCTGGCACATAGGATGTTCTCAAAAGTTATTGCATGAATAGCATTGTAATTGATCTCCAAGAATCCATACTGCCTTCCTCTAGTTAATTATCCAGTCTGCATTCAGAGTGACATTATGCAAATCCAAACCCATCATATCACTATCTCCTTAAAACCTTTCAATCCTACTAGGCCTACAAGCTGCTGCTGCTAAGTCACTTCAGTCGTGTCCGACTCAGTGCAGCCCCATAGACGGCAGCCTACCAGGCTCCGCCATCCCTGGAATTCTCCAGGAAAGAACACTGGAGTGGGTTGCCATTTCCTTTTCCAATGCACAAAAGTGAAAAGTGTAAGAGAAATCGTTCAGTCATGTCTGACTTTTCGCAACCCCATGGACTGCAGCATACAGGCTCCTCCATCCATGGGATTTCCCAGACAAGAGTACTGGAGTGGGTTGTCATTGCCTTTTCTGACTAGGCCTACATAACCTGACCTCTACTCATTTCCAGCATCATCTTATACTATGCTCACTTTCTTCCTCTTGAGTTCTATTCCTGCCTTTCTTCTCAAGGATTTTTGCGTCTACTCTTCTCTCTACCAAACCCTTTAATCCTCATTCTTTTAACTTAGAGTAGGCAACTTGTACTCATCCTTTTAGCATTTGTTCACTTACTATCCCTGGAAGGTCTTTTCTCCCTACCCACACCTTCAGAAGCCCCATTATACAGCACCCAGCACCATGATTGTGTCTTTTATGATACTTCTCAAAGATGTGATTATTGGATTTATGTCTGTCTCCTCCAGTATCTAAGCTACTTCAAAGGTCTTTTTGTTCATCATTTTATCCATGTGCTTAGCACAGAGAAGACACTCAATTAAATATTTGTTGAAATAACAAGTAAATGAATTAATGATTGAATTTATTTTTATTATAAGATCAGTGATACCTTTTCTAAAGATAATTAAAAAAAAGAAACCTTTTTTTCTTCATTTTGGTCATGCAGCTTGAAGAATCTCAATTCCCTGATGAGGGATTAAACCCAAGCCACAGCAGTGAGACCTCAAAATCCTAACCACTAGACCACTCCCCTAAAAAAGCTTTCTATTATTCTTATTTCCAGTTCAGTTCAGTCACTCAGTCATGTCCAGTTCTTTGCAACCCCATGAACTGCAGCACACCAGGCCTCCCTGTCCATAACCAACTCCTGGAGTCCACCCAAACCCATGTCCATTGAGTCAGTGATGCCCTCCAACCATCTCATCCTCTGTCATCCCTTTCTCCTCCCACCTTCAATCTGTCCCAGTAACAAGGTCTCTTCAAATGAGTCAGTTCTCGCATCAGGTGGCCAAGTATTGGAGTTTCAGCTTCAGCATCAGTCCTCCCAATGAATATTTAGCACTGATTTCCTTTATGATGGACTGGTTGGATCTCGTTGCAGTCTAGGGAACTCTCAAAAGTCTCCTCCAACACCACAGTTCAAAAGCATCAATTCTTCGGTGCTCCGCTTTGTTTATAGTCCAACTCTCAAATCCATATATGACTACTGGAAAAAGCATAGCCTTGACTAGATGGACCTTTGTTGGCGAAGTAATGTCTTTGCTTTTCAATATACTGTCTAGGTTTGTCATACCTTTTCTTAATTTCATGGCTGCAGTCACCATCTGCAGTGATTTTGAAGCACAAAAAATTAAAGTCTGTCACTGTTTCTACTGTTTCCCCATCTATTTGCCATGAGGTGATGGGCCCAGATGCCATGGTCTTAGTTTTATGAATGTTGAGTTTTAAGCCAACTTCTTCACTCTCCTCTTTCACTTTCACCAAGAGACTCTTTAGTTCTTCTTTGCTTTCTGCCATAAGGGTGGTGTCATATGCATATCTGAGGTTATTGATATTTCTCCCAGCAATCTCGAGTCCAACTTAGGCTTCATCCAGCCCAGCGTTTCTCATGATGTACTCTGCATATAAGTTAAATAAGCAGAGTGACAATATACAGCCTTGACGTACTTTCCTGATTTGGGACCAGTCTGTTGTTCCATGTCCAGTTCTAATTGTTGCTTCCTGATCTGCATACAGATTTCTCAAGAGGCAGGTCAGGTGGTCTGGTATTCCCATATCTTTAAGATTTTATCACAGTTTGTGGTGATCCATACAGTCAAAGGCTTTAGCATAGTCAATAAAGCAGAAATAGATATTTTTCTGGAACTCTCTTGCTTTTTCAGTGATCCAGTGGATGTTGGCAATTTGATCTCTGGTTCCTCTGCCTTTTCTAAATCCTGCTTAAACATCTGGAAGTTCATGGTTCATGTACTGTTGAAGACTGGCTTAGAGAATTTTGAGCATTACTTTACTATCGTGTGAGAGGAGTGCAACTGTGCAGTAATTTGAACATTCTTTGGCATTGCCTTTCTTTGGGATTGGAATGAAAACTGACCTTTTCCAGTCCTGTGGCCACTGCTGAGTTTTCCAAATTTGCTGGCATATTGAGTGCAGCACTTTCACAGCATCATCTTTTAGGATTTGAAATAGCTCAACTGGAATTTCATTTCCTCCACTAGCTTTGTTCATAGTGATACTTCCTAAGGCCCACTTGACTGCACATTCCAGGATGTCTGGCTCTAGGTGAGTGATCATAGGTGAGTGACCACTTCCCTAAAAAAGGTTTCTATTATTTTTACTTTAATTCATATTTATGACAAATTTTCAGGAAAAATTAAGCAGTATATTTCCACAATTAATAAATTTACAAAAGAATAAAATAATTTGCATCTTTAATTTCCACAATTAATAAATTTACAAAAGAATAAAATAATTTGCATCTTTAATTGACAGTTAAGTAAATTACCAAAGAATAGAATGGTTTTTTTACCATATTTGGTCCAGCTATGAATGGATAAGAGTTAATACTAATGGTACGAAACTGACCAGATAAAATGTGCCATTGTTTATGAACATAGACAATTATCCATGTCAAAAATTCAATTTTCCTACAACCTACATTTTCATACATATACACTAATACTTATAAATTGCCTCTTCCATACTATCAACTGACTTGTAAACATCCATGTCATCCCATTTTAGTTTTGACAGTAACTCCATCTCTATAGGGTAGTATTTACTATGACAACAATTTGAATACTTTGATTATACTTAAAAGTCTTTTGTTGCTGCTATTTAAATGAATGGAAAAAATGTAATTGCAATTCAGTTGAAATAAAAACGGAACCTAGGCCATCAAAAAATTGTGGATATTTGGCCTCAGTTGGTATAAACATTTAACATAAGCCGATTTACTGTGGGCTTAATAATAGAGGGAAAATTACATGTAAGAAATAATAGAAATACATTGGGAAATATTTTAAAGGTGAGATAGTGTTGTGATATTCAAGTGCATAATGCAGCTGTATATAAATCCCATGCCTAGAAAAAAATTAACATAAATGAAATATATAAAATGTTGTTAGTGTTTATATCTTGACTGTTGCATTTAGGGAGATTATTTCTTTCCCTTCTTTCCTTTTTTTTTTGTACTCTTCAAATTTTCTATCATGAGTGTTTTAGTGGACGGTTGTTTTCCTGGCTGTTGAACCCTTCCTTACTAAAAATAGTGATTTTCCTTTTGAGGAATTCCTCATTGTATGGTTTAATGGGAGGTATTATTTGTCTGTTACCATAGATTTGAGTGGAGCCATCCTCTTCCCATGATTAGAGCTCAGTCAATCTTATGCTTTCTCAGAGGACTTTGAATTTTTAGCATGTGCTAAAGCTCAGATGGTAATTAATCTGCCTGCAATGCAGAAGACTTGGGTTAGATCCCTGGATCGGGAAGATCTGCTGGAAAAGGGAATGGCTACCCACTCCATATTCTTGCCTGGAGAATTCCACGAACAGAGAAACCTGGTGAGCTACAGTGCATGGGGTCTCAAAGAGTTGGACACAACTGAGAGACTGACACACATGTACAAACATATGAAAAGGGTTAAGGATCATATATATTCTAATAGGTTCAACAATGTGCAGAGCAGATTCTTTGGGTACAGTAATCTTGGCTTATGTTTCCACTGCCTATATCTCTGGAGCTCTCTAGCTTCTGCCCATTTCTCAATGCTGACCCTTATACTGATTCTGTGAATTTGCAAAGTAAATTAAATCCTTTTTTACTTCAAGATAGATTTGGTACCAAGTTCCAATGAGGATGTGGAGTAACACGACCTCTTATACATTGCTGGTGTGGGTATTTCTTACAAAGTTGAACACAATTGCCAAAAGGCCCAGTAATACCATTCTTATGTATGAGAGCCTTTTTTCCCCCCACTCTCAAGATCTTAGCTTATTTATTACTTCAGATAAAAAGATAGTATGCATATTAGGGAATCTTAAAATTCAACTCTGGAGTTATACACCATCTAGTACTTTTGCTTTGAATGTTAACACCCCCAAAAAAATCTCTAAACATCTGCAGGTCCCACTAGTAAGATGAACTATGGTAATTAAAAAATTGACATTTAGTTTATTCAGTACTTAGTATTTACATAATGAAGCCAGTGGTGATAAAGAAATAGTAAAAAATAAACTTTAAAAAGCAAAGATTTATATTCTAACAATGTGCTAATTATCATAATTGTATGTAAAAATTAAAACATAACAGAACTTTCTGTTACAAAATTCTTAATCATCTGAGTTGTAGTCATTACTTGCTAACAATTTACATGCAGCATCTGTTAGTACTGATACTTGACTTTTTTTCCCCCAAATAGTGTGAGTAGATATTTAAGAGCAGACATTAATTTACTTGTGGGCAGAAAAAATAAAACTGTATTTAAGATTAGTATTGGGGACTTTCCTGGTGGTCCAGCATATAAGACTCTGCACTCACAATGCAGAGGACCCAGGTTCAATCCCTGGTCAGGGAACTAGATCCTGCATGCTGGCACAACTAAGAGCCCAAATGCTGAAATTAAAGGTCCTGCATGCCACAACTAAGACCCAGCCTAGTCAAATAATAATAGATTTTTAAAATAATCTTTAAAAAAAATTAGTACTCATCACTAGCCTCTTCTCTATAGAATGATAAAAATAGTAAGACCAAAAAAAAAAAAAAATCCAAGATGGAGTTGCATAGACAAAGAGGATCGTATATGGCACAGCTCAAAAAAATTCTTGGGACTAATCAGACACACATTCTCTCTCCCTCAATGATAAGTGGGTTTGCCATCAAATTATAACAACTGTAGCAAGTAAGTGGCACCAGATATACAACTAATTAAATCTTGCAAAATACTGAGATGGGAAGGGGTGGTCAAGAGGAGGAACAATTTATAAGTCATTCAAACTATATACACTATAGGGCTTCTTGGTGGCTCATATGGTAAATAATTCACCTGCAATGTGGGAGACCTGGGTTCGATCCCAGGGTTGGGAAGATCCCTTGGAGAAGGGAATGGCTACCCACTCCAGCATTCTTGCCTGGAGAGTTCCATGGGAAGAGGAGCCTGGCAGACTACAGTCCATGGGGTCACAAAGAATCAGACACAACTGAGCAACTTTCACTTTCATATATAGCACACCTGGAATGAATGAAGCTCATCCCAAACTGTCTGTGAAACAATTAGATCTTTATGATTTAATAGTTAAAATTATAACAAATGTAATAATACAATAGATTTATATAGGAGGCAAAATCCAAGCAACCTAATGTTATTTACTGTGTTGTTTCAACTTAAAAATAATTTTGCAAAATATATATATCTCAACTGAGCATTATATATAAAATATCCTAACAGATACAGATATTTACCTTTGGTGACTTCTGTCTGAATTGCAAGCAGAATGCTACATGTACACACACATGGAAAAACTCAAGCTGAGGTAATCCGAAAGATATGCATAGGAGAAGACTTAGAGGAAATTTTATTCAAAATTGCTAAAAGCTGGAAAAAAGCCAAGTGTATATCATTAGTGAATGCATAAAAAGGAAATACAAAACCTGGGAAAATAATCAGGAGTTTACATGCAACAAAATGGATGACTCTTACAAGCATCATATTAAGTGGGGGAAAAAAAAAAAACAGAAACAAAAAATCTGCATGTTGAATGACTCCATTGACGTGGCATTCTGAAAAAGACAATGATAAAGGGACAAAAAAACATATCAATGGTTAACAGGGTGAAGGGGTAGGAGTCGGTCTACTGCAAAATGGCACAAGAGAACTCTTTGGGATGATGGAAGTACTCATGTCTTGATTTGGTAGTAGTTACACAAATGTATATCTTTGCCAAGAGTCATGAATTTTACTGTACTGAGTAATATTTTAATAAACGTGACTTTTAAAAAGAATCAAATGGAAATTTTGGCATGGAAAATAAAATACCTAAACTAAAAAATTAACTGGATGGGCTAAATAGTAGGTTATGATTAATAATAATAATGATAATAATGGGCTAAATACTAGATTACCCCTACTGCACTAAGGAGAAGGATGGGCTTAATGATAGAATAGAGTCAGTCAACCTGAAAATAAATCAATAAAAAGTACCCAATTGTAAGAACAAAGAGAAAATTTTTGGATAAACAATGACAGCTTTTGGAACCTGTGGGAAAGTACAACCTATAATTGGAATCCCAGAAGGAGAGAGAGAAAGGAGGGAAATAATTTTAAGAAACAATGACCAAAATGTTCTCAAATTTGGCAAAAGGCATAGCTTTTGCCAGAGGAAACTTTTTCTATTTCAAGACAAATTAGGATAAATACAAAGAATGGCTTGCACATCATGATCAAATTGTTGAAATCCAAAGAAAAGGCAGCATCTTAAAAGTAGCCATGGGGAAAAAAGACACATTACAAATAAGAGGACAATTTGCAAATAATACTGACTTCTCATTAGAAACTGTGGAGACCAGGAGACAGTGGTACAACATTAAACAAATACTGAAAGAAAAAACTTAATAGTTCTTAGTTTTAGGTTTTTTAGCTAGTACCTCAAATTCTATATCAGGTGAAAATATCCTCCCAGAATGAAGGCAAAATAAAGACATTTTCAAATAAGGGAAAACTAAGAATTAATTGCTAGCACACTGATATTATAAGAAATGCTAAAGAAAATTTTTTAGACTGATGATTCTACCTGGAAACTTTAATCCTCAGGAAGAAATGAAGAATTTTAAGAAATGGTAGGTAACTGAGTAAATGTAATTGAAATCTATTGATTTCTTTAAAAGACATGTAACTGCTTAAAACAAAAATTATAGCCTTTTCTATAGGGTGAAATAGAAATGAAATATACATATGACAACTACAGCGTATGGAAAGGCAGGATATAGTGGACTTTCTTGGTGGTAAAGTGGATAATGATCTTTCTGCCAAGGCAAAGGACTCGGGTTTAATTCCTGGTCTGGGAGGATTCCACATGGCATAGAGCAACTAAGCCTTCACACCACAACTACTGAAGCTGGTGCACCTAGAGCTTATGCTCCTCAACAAGAGAAGACAAAACAATGAGAAGCCTGCACAATAAAGGGTAGCCCCCACTGTCCACAACTAGAGAAAGCACACACACAGCGTATTCAAAAACAGAGACGATTACTCTGTCCGTTTAGTCAAAGCTATGGTTTTACCAGTAATCGTGTATGTATGTGAGAGTTGAACCATAAAGAAAGCTGAATGCCAAAGAATTGATGCTTTTGAACTGTGGTGTTGGAGAAGACTCTTGAGAGTCCCTTGGACTGCAAGGAGATCCAGCCAGTCCATCCTAAAGGAAAGCAGTCCTGAATATTCATTGGAAGGACTGATGCTGAAGCTGAAACTCCAATACTTTGGCCACCTGATGTGAAGAGCTGACTCATTTGAAAAGACCCTGATGCCAGGAAAGATAGAAGTCAGGAGGAGAAGAGGATGACAGAGGGTGAAATGGTTGGATGGTATCACCAACTCAATGGACATGAGTTTGAGCAAGCTCTGGGAGATGGTGATGGACAGGGAGGCCTTGTGTGCTGCAGTCCATGGGGTCACAACGTGTTGGACACAACAGAGAGACCAAACAACAATATGCACAGCAATGAAGACCCAGCACAACGGAAAATAAATGATTTTTTAAAAAGAAGAAAGGCAGGAGATGGTAAATGAACTCATATGGTTGCAAAGTTTGCACATGTTGTTTTAATCTGTTTAGGCTGTTAGAACAAAAGTAACAGAGATTGAGTGGTGTATAAATAGCAGTAATTTATTGCTCACAGCTCTTTAGGCTGAAAGTCCAAAATCTGGGTTACAGCACGGTGAGGTTCTGGTGAAGACCTTCTTCCAGGTTGCAGACCTCTGATTTCTTACTGTATCCTCACATGGTGGAAGGGGTAAGCGATCTCTATGCAGTCTCTTTTATAAGAAAAACAATCTCATTCCTGAGGGCTTCACCCTCATGATATAAGCACCTTCCAGAGGCCCTACATTCTGACACTATTACACTGGGCATTGAGATTTTTACATATGAATTTTGCAGGGATGCAAACATTGAGACCATAGCACATGTTATGTGAAGTAGAGTATGAAAGTTGACTATATACTGTAATCCCTAGAGAAAACACTAAATTAAAAATTTAAAGAGGCATAAATAAAAATGCAAAGAGGCAAAGAAAATTGGGAAATCCCATGGACAGAGCAGCCTCGTGGGCTACAGTCCATGGGGTCTCAGTGAGTTGGACACAACTGAGCAACTAAAACAACAAAATTCAAAAACATTTAAGCCAGAAGAAGGCAGGAAAAGGGAAAAGAAAGAATAAAAAAATTACAATAAAAAAGTAACGAATGATAGATCTAAATCTGGAAGGTTTAAACAGACACTTCACAAAAGGATACAAACTAATGGTAATGACCAAGACGCACATAAAAAAAAGTGCTCCATGTCATTAGTAATCAGAGATATGCAAATAAACAGCAAAATGAAATAACACTACACACTCCTTAGAATGTAACAAGACTGATAAATAAAGAAGATCCAGATTCCCCCACGGTCTGTCTCTCCCATCAGGATGCTTCCACGAGCCTCTTATCCATCAGAGGTCAGATAGAATGAAAACCACAGTCACAGAAAACTAACCATACTGATCACATGGACCACAGCCTTGGCTAACGCAATGAAATTATGAGCCACACTGTGTAGAGCCACCCAAGACAGACAGGTCATGGTGGAGAGTTGTGACAAAACGTGGTCCACTGGAGAAGGGAATGGCAAACCACTTAGTATTCTTGCCTTGAGAACCCCATATACAGTACTAAAGTAGGCAAAAAGATACGACGCTGAAAGATCAACTCCCCAGGTGGGTAAGTGCCCAATACGCTACTGGAGAAGAGTGGAGAAAAAACTCCAGAAAGAATGAAGAGACAGAGCCAAAACAAAAGCAACACCCAGTTGTGGATGTGACTAGTTATGAAAGTAAAGTCCAATGCTATAAAGAACAATATTGCATAGGAACCTGGAATGTTAGGTCCATGAATCAAGGTAAATTGAAAGTGGTCAAACAGGAGGTGGCAAAAGTGAACATCAACCCTTTAGGAATCAGTGAACTAAAATGGACTGTAATGGGTGAATTTAATTCAGATGACCATTATTATATCTACTACTGTGGGCAAGAATCCCTTAGAAGAAATGGAGTAGCCCTCATAGTCAACAAAAGAGTCCAGAATACAGTGCTTGGGTAAAATCTTAAAAACAATAGAATGATCTCTGTTCATTTCCAAAGCAGATCATTCAATATAAGAGTAATCCAAGACTATGCCCCAACCACTAATGCTGAAGAAGCTGAAGTTGAATGGTTCCGTGATGACCTACAAGACCTTCTAGAACTAACACCAAAAAAAGATGTCCTTTTCATTATAGGGGACTGGGATGCAAAAGTAGGAAGTCAAGAGATACCTGGAGTAACAGGGAAGTTTGGCCTTGGAGTACAAAATGAAGCAGGGCAAAGGCTAACAGAATTTTGCCAAGAGAATGCATTAGTCATAGCAAACACCCTCTTCCAACAACACAAAAGACTCTACGCATGGACATCACCAGATGATCAATACTGAAATCAGGATGATTATATTCTTTGCAGCCAAAGATGGAGAAGCTCTATACAGTCAGCAAAAACAAGACCAGGAGCTGACTGTGGTTCAGACTATGAACTCATTATTGCTAAATTCAGACTTAAATTGAAGAAAGTAGGGAAAACCACTAGACCATTCAGATTTAACCTAAATCAAATCCCTTACAATCATACAGTGGAAGAAAGAAATATATTCAAGGGATTAGATCTGATAGATTGTTGGATGGCATCACCAACTCAATGGACATGAGTCTGAGCAAGCTCCAGTATGGTGATGGACAGGGAAGCCTGGCGTACTGCAGTCCTTGTGGCCTGAAAGAGTCGGACATGACTGAGCGACTTCACTTAGAACTTAGTACTCACTTACCCTATGACATTAATACTTAGGAAAAATCAGTACATCTGACCACAATAAAAGATTTGTATAAGATTTTTCACAGCAGCTTTATTCATAATATCCCCAAACTGGAAACAGCCCAGGTGTCCATCAGAGACTGTATAAACAAACTGTGGTATGTTCACACAAGGTAATATTATTCAGTAGGTAAAAAGGAATGAATTGCTGCATCCCACAACAGTATGGATGACTGACACTCAAAAACATTATGATGAGTATAAAAAAGCCTCACACAAAAGAGCTGCTGCTGCTGCTACTTCTAAGGCGCTTCAATCGAGTCCGACTCTGTGTGACCCCATAGACGGCAGCCCACCAGGCTCCCCAGTCCCTGGGATTCTCCAGGCAAGAGCACTGGAGTGGGTTGCCATTGCCTTCTCCACTGCAGGAAAGTGAAAAGCGAAAGTGTAGTTGCTCAGTCGTGCCCGACTCCTAGCGACCCCATGGACTGCAGCCCACTAGGCTCCTCCGGAAGGAAGGCTCTTTGTATAAGGTTCAAGAACAGTCAAATCTAATCTATTCTAGAAAAAAATCAGAAGAGTCGTTATCTCTTAGGGAATGGAGATAGGGAATAATTGGGGAGGGGCATGATGGCAGTGACAATATTCTGTATCTTGATAGCAGTTTGAGTTTCAGATATGTTTGTTGAACTCGATATATACTTGAGATTTGTTCATTTGTACTGATGTCTGTAACTCACTTTAAAAAAATTACTTATTTATTTGACTGCAGCATGTTTTAGTTGTGGCACATGGGGTCTTTATTGTAGCTTGGGCTCTCAAGTGACTGTGTGAGGGCCCAGTTGCCCAAAGGCATGTGGGATCCTAGTTCCCTGACCAGGGATCAAACCCATGTCCCCTGCATTGGAAGGTAGATGCTTAACCTCTGCACCACCAGAGTAGTCCTGTTATTTACTTTAAAATGTGTAAACAACAACAACAACAAAAAAAAACCAGATGAACTAATGTATATACATAGATATATCATAAAACCAAAAATAGTAAAACATTAATGGTATCATCTAGATGGTCTGAAAATAGGTGTTCACTGTAAAATTAGTTTGACTTTGCAGTATGAAAATTTTGACAATAAAATTTTGAGGAAAAGATTCAATAAAAACATATTTAAAACAAGGGGATAGCAATGAAATATGAATGCAGACTAGATATTTGATAATATTAGGGAATTATTTTCATGTGTGTGATAATGGTATTTATGATTATAGCCTTTAAAAATATCTTATCTTTTAAAGAGGCATTCCAAAATAAGAAAATCAGATTTTTGAGATCCTTGCAAGTTTTTCTTTGTTTGTTCCCCAAATTTATACTTTTTTATCCATGTAAATTGCCTTTATGAATTTACCAGTTCTCTTTTTCCCTATGGTTGTGATATATAAGCTCTGGAGCAGAAACAGAACAAAAGAATGACTCAGTGCAGGAATTCACAATGTATGGGTTATGAACTCAAAGGCACTAGGACTCAAGAAGTTTTAAACAGACAATGACTGAGCTATTGAAATTCTAGCAAGTATTAGGGATTAAGCAGTGTGTAAGATGCTAAAGAGGCTTCCCTTGTGGCTCAGAGGTTAAAGCATCTGCCTGCAATGTGGGAGACCCAGGTTCGATCCCTGTGTCAGGTAGATCCCCTGGAGAAGGAAATGGCAACCCACTCCAGTACTCTTGCCTGGAGAATCCCATGAACGGAGGAGCCTGGTGGGCTACAGTCCACGGGGGTCACAAAGAGTTAGACATGACTGAGCGACTTCACTTAAGATGCTAAAGACAAGAGAGCCACTCACAGGAAAAGAAATTTCATATTTTGGACAACAAAGGTGAATCGCAGGAAACCTAAAATTCAGGCATTTGGGTAATTTCAGAAGTTCTTAACCTTTGCCCTATAGTGAATAAACTAATTCATGAAGTAGTCTGTGAGGTTTTTTTCAAGATTTGTATAAAATGATGTCAGTGCTTAGAGTAATAACACATAGGAAGCAATCAATGTTAGACACTACTATTATTATGTATTTGACAACTACTGTCAAACAGCTTGGTGGTGTGGCCTTTGCCACCATTGAGCTCAGAGTTTAATGAGCTCTGCTTTGACAACCTCCATTTCATCACAGTGCTTTCCTTTTCTTACAGCTGGAGTTTACAAGGCAAAATTGCATGCTCACCATCCATATTAGGTAATTTTACATTAATATATATAAAATAAAAAATGTTCCCCTAATGCATACTAGCATGAAAGCTGTGATGCTTGATATAGTCACATATGTGGGAAAAAAAAAATAGTGCTTTGTCTCTCATTATTTTTACCTACTCTTTCACACATAGTTGAACTTATTTTATAGAGGCTATTAAAATATTAGGCTATTTTCTCCTTCATTAAGCATAATTTCCTTTAATTTTTTTATTAACATTTTGCATGCTTCTCTTTTTGAAGATTAAATGGAGCTATTATGTATAATATCATAGACTTGAAATGTTTATCAATATTTTCAAATTACATTGTTTCATTTTCCTAATTAGAATCCTTTCTTTGTTTTCTTTTCTTTTTCTGCATGAATGTGACTGACCACAAAATTGGTATATATTAAATCAATGCTCTTGGGAACACCAATGTGAAATTAAAAGCCAATATCTTATCATATAGTAAATATTTTAGATAGCACTCCTGTACTGTTTGATTTTTTTAAATTGTAAACCTGGATTACTTTTATAATCTAAAACTTGGGAAAACAAAACAGTCCTAATTGTGCCATTTTCCTTACCAAACCTTTGACTGCCTGCTACCAATAATATACATCCTGGCACTTTCCCATGAACATCCAAGGTCTTTTACCAACTCTCTCCCGAGTAACAAGTACAAATATCTTCTCATGCTTTAAAAATAAGGAACATAAGTTAAAAGACCCATTTCCTGGAGACTCATGGAATACCTTAAGGTAGAAACCACAATTTACATATTTATGAACTTAAGTTTTAATAGTATTTAATTAGATATTAATTCATCTATCCATGAACTTTACAAGTAATAGTATAAATCTCAAAACAAAAAAGATGAGTTTTCAATCTATTAGTCTACTACATTATCTTGTTAGAACTGTAATGAATATATTTACTATCTTACTATCTTAGTTTTCTAAAGAAAAACCAAATATATGTTTGATTATCGCAAGATTATCATAGGGAAAAGAATTTCTAGTAAAGCAGACTTTGTTACTGTCTCAAGCAAGGTCTGACTTGATTTCCAGACTGTACTTTAGAATTCCTCAAGACAGAAAAAAGTTTTCTTATTGTGGTATGATTCCTTTTCTTGAACCAGGAGAAGTTGCCTTAAGCATAGGCTTTGTTTCCTAGACCATAGGAATAAAGGACTAGGTTCTAGTTTATCATCTTTGGCCTCCATCACATCACTGGGCTTTACCTCTATCTGTGTCGCTTGGTGGTCCTTTTCTGTATCTCCTCTCAAAATGTGGACACACTCTGTCAGGAACCAGTAATCCCACAGTGGTCTTCCTTTTCCGTAGGTCCTAAATATTAATAGCTCAGGCTGAGTCATAGTACACTGGCCTCCACTACATTGGTAAAGGATGTGAATCTGCTTCACAATCCTGGGTTAAAAAAAAACCCTCATTTTCTTTATTGCTCTTAATTAGGGAAGCCTGCCTAAGCTTTCTACTGAACAGAATTGGTGGGAAGTTTAGCTGATTATGTAGGAGAATTCATGTAAGGCAAACAGGCTCCACCTCGCTCTAGGATCATAAACAATCTGGGTCATCATATACAACATCAGAAAATTTGGAGGAAAGGATTTGGGTGTTGAGTCCAAATTCTTTGATCACCTCTGAGATGTTAATTATTGATGCCTGCATAAATTATTTACAGGCAGTCACCTCTACTCTTTTCATGTTGTTGTTTAATTGCTAAAACATGTCCCACTCTTTGCAACGCAATGGATTTTAGCCTGCCAGGCTCCCCCATCCATGGGATTTTCCTGACAAGAATACTGGAGTGGGTTGCCATTTCCTCCTTTAGGGGATCTTCCCCATCCAGGGATATATCCTGCATCTCTTGAGTCTTCTACATTGGCAGAAGGTTTCTCTACCACTGAGCCACCAGGAAAGTACATCTATTCTCTTAATACTATGCTTGAAAAAGAGTATCATCTATTCCCCAAATCAAGACACTTGGTTTCAACCCCCAGTCCTCTCCAAGCTGCTCCTATGCAGCAGCTGCCCCATTTCTTCAGTCTCCTGGGGAGCTGCGTGGGTCTGAGATCTTCCTCACTCTCAGGCCTGCCTTCATCATATTTCAGGAAAAATGCCCTCAAAGCCAGACTTGAATCCATCTTCACCTCAGGGACCTGATCTCCATCTTCTCCTTCTTCCTACCAATCTTCTGAAACACAAAATGGCCTACTTCCTTAAGGGCAATGGTGGGAGTGCTGATGGGATCTTCAACATCATGGAGCATTTTACAGAAAGGAACTCTCACTCCTATAGGTACTTTGTTCAATGCTAACTTACTGCACTAATTATTTAAACATGAATTATTATGAGATATTAAATTAAAACAAATTAAATTTAAATATTTATTATTTACTTAAACATTGAGCATATAATTGAACTTTCATATTTATTAAAAATCACATCTGATATATCAGATCTTCTTAAATATTATATATACATTTATCAAACTAAACAGATTATATTAATTATAAAACAATTAGAAAGTACTGGATTTAAATTTATGTTTTTCATTATTTCTATATGATTCATATTATTTCTCATTACCCTTAGAGGTTACCTTCCTAGAACTACAGAAATATTAATTACCTTGAGGATTGTAGTGCCAAATTAAAGAGCAGAAAACATCAGTGCAGAGTAGCCAAGGTTACAGTTTCTAGATTGTCGGTATATTCAGCCTGGTTGTATCTTTCAAATTTCAGTTGCTGATCCCTAGGTTGTACTTCCTTTTCAAAATTATGTTTATAGCAGAGACTCTAGTGGAAAATTTAGGATATGCTATTTTGGGCAGAAATAAAGCCAGAGTCGATAAGAACTGCAGGGGATAAATCATGGACTATTAAAGCTAGAGAACACCTTAAAATAAGTCTCTGCTCACTTCATTTTTCAAATGAAGAAAAAGAGAAAAGATGCTGGTGGCAAGGAGACAATATGGCCTTTAAAATAGTCCAGGAATCATGATTCTATCTATGGTCTCCAACAGGATGATGACAGTAAAAAAGAAGGCAAATATCAGAGGCAGGTTAAACAAAACTGAAGACTTAACTGCTAACTGATTAAGTTGAAATGAAAGTTTTTGTAATTGGTGTCATGCTATGGGGAGTTGATTTTATTACAAAGGTGTAGTATATTCATAACAAAGGCCTTGTTTCTCAAAGCAATAAAATTAGTAGAGTAGCAATCACTCAGTGGAGTGATTGCTGTGGAACAGTGCTTTCTTATATCCACAACAGGAATGGTTATCAAATTGGTTTTCCCTCAGACTATGCAATAATTTTAGGGGCTTCAAAACAGTGCTACCTAAAGTGTGATCTGTATACTAGAACCAGTCAATAAACTGTTATCAATTCACAGTGAGATAAATACAGGAATTGTAAGCATTTAGAAACTTTAATACCAGTTTAACGTTGCTGTAATGTTCAAGAGCATGAGCAGAGTCACTTAACAAAATATTGATCTGAAAGGACTGGGAAAGACCCTGGACCTTCGCAGACAATTTGAAAAACTGTTTTCAAAGACAGGGGAAGGTATTCAAATATAAGAAATTACAAAAGCGGGTGACAAAAATTTAATACTGTATAAATATATTCATTTATCCATAGTAAAAGCAGAAATATACTAACCAAAAAAGATTAAATAAAATAATGTACATAAAATAGTTAGAACATGGCCCGATACATAAAAATACTCCACAGTTGTTTCTGCTGCTGCTGCTGCTGCTGCTGCTTCTGGGACCTCTCTGCAGTTGCCAGTCCTGTTCTGGCTGTTCTGTAACCACGCTGCTGCTGCTGCTGCTAAGTCGCTTCAGTCGTGTCCGACTCTGTGCGACCCCATAGAGGGCAGACCACCAGGCTCCGCCGTCCCTGGGATTCTCCAGGCAAGAACACTGGAGTGGGTTGCCATTTCCTTGTCCAATGCATGAAAGTGAAAAGTGAAAGTGAAGTCACTCAGTCGTGTCTGACTCTTAGCAACCCCATGGACTGCAGCCCCCCAGGCTCCTCCGTCCATGAGATTCTCCAGGCAAGAGTACTGGAGTGGGGTGCTATTGCCTTCTCTGTCTGTAACCATAGGGATTTTAATTCTATTCTATAGCTCTGCTACGGCCACCATGCGTTTAGTGTCCCCTCACTGCTGGTGCAGACCCTACCCCAGGGTCTTTGCCTTATCGCTATGCTGTTCTAAACATGTTCATCTTTCTTAGCCTGAGGTAGTAATTTTGCTTATCACCCCTTCAGCAGTGACTAGCAAAGTATGTGCTCAATAAGTAATAGCTATTGTTATTAACACAACCCTCCATTTACAGAGGGGGGAAACTAGATCAAGGAAGCCCAAGATCACATGACTGATTAATAATTAACAGGACTAGATGTCAATGCTCTTCCTCATACCCCTCGCTGCCTTTTATAACTTTATTCTGAAATTCTATAAATTCTCAGCGATGCCTCAACATTGTGTTTATTTGTGTCTTAGAAAAACTGGGCAAATATATATGTATATCAGGTTCAGCTGGAGAAGGAAATGGCAACCCAATCCAGTATTCTTGCCTGGAGAATCCCGTGGACAGGGGAGCCTGGTGGGCTGCTGTCTCTGGGGTCACACAGAGTCGGACATGACTGAAGCGATGCATCAGGTTCAGCATATTTTTATCATGTGCATTCATTAATTTAATTCTGGAAATGCGGTAGTATAGATCTGTAGATGGGCTTCCCTAGTGGCTCAGCAGTAAAGAATCTGCCTACAATGCAGGAGTCACAGGAGACACAGATTCGATCCCTGGGTGGGGAGTATCCCCTAGAGGAGGACGTTGCAGCCCACTCCAGTATTTTTGCCTGGAAAAACCCATGGACAGAGGAGCTTGGTGGGCTACAGTTCATAGTGTTGCAAAGAGTCAGACACAACTGAAGTGACTTAGCATGCACATAGCACAGACCTGTAGATGGATAGAAAGGAGAAAAAAGAATGCCACAAAGTTGTATTTCCTCTATTTCCTGTGTATGTGCCACCACTGACTAGTGTCTGCCTTCAGGAATTCTCATATATTAATAAGCTGTGTTTAGAAAATATTAAAAATCATCATCATTGTGAATTTATTCTATAAATGGTTATATCTGGGCTTTCTTTCTCTTCTAAACAACATAACGAACTCAGTCTAGCTAGTTTTAACAGAGAACGGCCAATCATTCTCAGAGGTTAAAGCTTCTTGGTGCATATGTGCTAAGTCTCTTCAGTTGTGTCGACTCTTTGCAACCCCAGGACTGTAGCCCACCAGGCTCCTCTAGCCATGGGATTTTCCAGGTAAGAATACTGGAGTGGGTTGCCATTTCCTCCTCCAGGGGATTGTACCAACCCAGGGATCAAACCCGCAGCTCCTGCACCTCCTGCATTGCAGGTGAACTACCAGGGAAGCCCAAAGCTTCTTGGAGCTGTAACCAAAGCCAGGAGACTGTGCACAGTGCCTCTGACACCACTGAGAGCTCTGTACCTCAGCCAGACTCTTCATAATGCTCTTACGAGTCAAAGGCATTCCATGAGTGCCACTGATGGCAGAACCTAGGACATATGCTGGGTGTCTGGGATGAGAGAGAGATTGGAAAGGTATAGAAACTATAACAAGCATAGTTTCTAGCTTGCAGACCTGGGATTCACAGTGTGGGAAACTGTGTACATTTAGAGTTCAAAAGATTCCGAGAGGCCACAGACTTACAAGATGCCCATTATGGTTCTCATGCAAGTTTTCCTTGGAATAATGTCCCATCCACATGCCCCCAAACATATTCAATATAAGGTATATGAAGAGTCAGATGATTCACTCTTTAACGTGGAATAGATTGAGTATTTTCAAAGAGATTAAGCAATTAAAAGTTTTTTGTTTTTGTTCTCTTTCCCTCCAACACTTCTTCTTTATCCCTTACTTTCCTTCGTATTCTTCCTCCTTTTCCCTTGTCCTTTTTTTTCTTTTTCTTTTGTATCTGTGATTTCTCTACTGGGGCTTCCTAGGTGACTAAGTGGTAAAGAATCTGCCTGCCAATGCAGGAGATGCAGGAGATGTGGGTTCAATCTCTGGATCAGGAATATCCCTTGAAGAAGTGGCAACCTGCTCCAGTATTCTTGCCTGGAAAATTCCATGGACAGAGGAGCCTGGTGGGCTACAGTCTATGGGGTTGCAAAGAATTGGACATGACTGGGCAACTGACCATGCATGCACATGTACATGATTTCTCTAAATATTTTTCAATAATCTGCATAAGCGACAACTGCATTAAATTTTAAGATGGTGTTGAGTGAATTACCAAGCTTTTTCATACTGTTAATGTTTTAGGTATTCATATCTACATTTCACTAACATCTCTCTTCTGAGATCCACAACTATATGTTGAACTGCCTACCAGAATCTCACTTTGGAAGTCTCACAATTACTCAATCTTTCAGTTCAGTTCAGTTCAGTTCAGTCACTCAGTCATGTCCAACTCTTTGCAACCCCATGAATCGCAGCACACCAGACCTCCCTATCCATCACCAACTCCCGGAGTCTACCCAGACCCATGTTCATCGAGTTGGTGATGCCATCCAGCCATCTCATCCTCTGTCATCCCCTTCTCCTCCTGCCCCCAATCCTTCCCAGCATCAGGGTCTTTTCCAGTGAGTCAACTCTTCACATCAGGTGGCCAAAGTATTAGAGTTTCAGCTTCAACATCAGTCCTACCAGTGAATACCTAGGACTGATCTCCTTTAGGATGGACTGGTTGGATCTCCTTGCAGTCTAAGGGACTCTCAAGAGTCTTCTCCAACACCACAGTTCAAAAGCATCATTTCTTTGGTGCTCAGCCTTTTTCACTGTCCTACTCTCACATCCATACATGACTACTGGAAAAACCATAGCCTTGACTAGATGGACCTTTGTTGGCAAAGTAATGTCTCTGCTTTTCAATATGCTATCCAGTTTGGCCATAACTTTCCTTCCAAGGAGTAAGTGTGTTTTAATTTCATGGCTGCAGTCACCATCTACAGTGATTTTGGAGTCCAAAAAAATAAAGTCTGCCACTGTTTCCTCATCTATTTGCCATGAAGTGATGGGACCAGATGCCATGATCTTAGTTTCCTTAATGTTGAGCCTTAAGCCTCAATCTTTAGTAATCCCCAAACTGAACTCAATATTACACAAACCTCCTTCTGCTATATGTTCTAACTGAATGTGCCACCTACCCAATTGCCCATGACTTAAAAGACTCTGGAGTCAACTTTCACTCCTCCCTTTTGCGAGGTTGGAAAAGTCCAGCAATCCTGTGTATTATGCCCCTCTAAAATCCATCCATTTATTCCCACCCATCCTGCTACTATCTTATTCAGGTCTCAGCTCTTTTCACACAGACCTTGGAAGTAATACTTCCAGGCTAACATCGTGATTTTCATCTTACCCTATCCACTAAAGGCATATGTTATCAGAATGATCTTTTTTTTTAATGTTGATCTGATAATGTTAATTACCTTCCATTCAGTTCAGTTCAGTCGCTCAGTTGTATCTGACTCTTTGCGACCCCATGGACTGCGGTACACCGGGCCTCCCTGTCCACCATCACCATTCATTGCTGCAGTCTACATCTGCAGTGATTTTGGAGCCCCCCAAAATAGTCTGTCACTGTTTCCATTGTTTCCCCATCTATTTGCCATGAAGTGATGGGACCAAATGCCATGATCTTAGTTTTCTGAATGCTGAATTTTAAGCCAACTTTTTCACTCTCCTCTTTCACTTTCCTCAAGAGGCTCTTTAGTTCTTCTTCACTTTCTGCCATAAGGGTGGTGTCATCTGCATATCTAAGGTTTTTGATATTTCTCCCAGCAATCTTGATTCCAGCTTGGGCTTCATCCAGCCCAGCATTTCTCATGGTGTACTCTGCATATAAGTTAAATAAGCAGGGTGACAATATACAGCAGTGATGTACTCCTTTACCTATTTGGAACCAGTCTGTTGTTCCATGTCCAGTTCTAACTGTTGCTTCCTGACTTGCATACAGGTTTCTCAAGAGGCAGGTCAGGTGGTCTGGTATTCCCATCTCTTGAAGAATTTTCCACAGTTTATTGTGACCCACACAGTCAAAGGCTTTAGCATAGTCAGTGAAGCAGAAGTAGATGTTTTTCTGGAACTCTCTTGCTTTTTTGATGATCCAACAGATGTTGGCAATTTGATCTCTGGGTCCTCTGCCTTTTCTAAATCCAGTTTGAGCATCTGGAAGTTCATGGTTCATGTACTGTTGAAGACTGGCTTGGAGAATTTTGAGCATTACTTTGCTAGTGTGTGGAATGAATGCAATTGTGCAGTAGTTTGGACATTCTTTGGCATTGCCTTTCTTTGGGATTGGAGTGAAAACTGACCTTTTCCAGTCCTGTGGCCATTGCTGAGTTTTCCAAATTTGCTGGCACATTGAGTGCAACCTTCCATTAGCCAACTTTCCACTAGGCTATTTCAAACTTCCTTAGCCTTCAGGTTAGTATAAAGCCTAAGCTACACCTTGATAATCAAAGTCCTTCATGATGTATTTACTGTTCCTTTTTCTTGCCAAGGGGTAGGGCTTGCCCAGACTTGTATATTGGAGCCTAGGGGTCTGACTGGGGCAGGATAGTCTCATGAGGAAGGCATATATGCACATTTTGGACCAAGGATACCTTTGAAGCACATCAAGTTACCTTTCCCAGATTTATGAAGGCCTGCATTTAGAAAGTGAGCAATAAATATTTGTTTAGTATTTGAGACCAAACAAGATTGAACATTTTTACTCATGAGATTAAGTTTAACCAGCAGGGATTATGTTTAGTTTTAAGAGAGATAAGAGTTTTCTTATTAGATTGATTAATCCTGAAAGCAAGTTGTCAAATCTCTAAAAGTATTTAAAAACAAAATATTATTTTGAGCAATTAGACATTAATCTAATACCAGGAGGCATGCAGTTGTAGGAAATAATTTTTTAAACAAAATATTTTATTAATGAAGTAAAGGATTTAATATATCCAAAAATATTATATCACATCACAAGAAACCATGGTCCACTAAAGAGATAAGAATACAAGTTTAATGTTTTATAGAGGACACCCTACCTCCCCCCAGCCCAAGTCCTGCTGAAGCAAGTTTGTATTTATGTACTAACCTCATTCGGAAATAATACAAAGTTCATTTTTGAGGTTGTTTGTAGGTGTGAATTCAAAGCCAAATGACCCTCGGCAGCAACCCCTCCCTCCAGTCTCTGGTTATGATTTCTGTTTTAAAAGAATACTCTTTGTTCAAATAATCAGTACAAATTAAACATGCTAAAATAAATAAAGAGCAACACAGTTTTAGGCAATGCCTCTTTGGAGGGACTTAACTTGCTGCAGAAGACCCAGGCAAAGTGATACCTGATAGCTCCTTCCTCTGCCCCTGAGTGTTGGACTGCAAAAAGGGCCAGGATCAGGCAAGAGAAACACAGATTTCAGAGCCAAGCCCCAGCAGAATCTTACTTAAGAGTTTGTCAGTACTCAATATGGGTGTCTACAAGGCATTCGCTGTCCCCTGGGGAAGGGTTATATTACCTTGGCACCAAGGTCCCTGTCAAAAAACAGCTTTCCCCACAGTGCCAATCAAATAGTCATTCTTATTGACCTAAAACAAATAGACTCCCAGTTATTTCTCCAGCTGGGCTTCCCTTGTGGCTCAACTGGTAAAGAATCCACCTGCAATGTGGGAAACCTGGGTTTGATCCCTGGATTGGGAAAATCCCCTGGAGAAGGAGAAGGCTACCCACTCCAGTATTCTGGCCTGGAGAATTCCATGGACTGTATAGTCAGTCCATGGGGTCGAAAAGATTTGGACACCACTGAGCGACTTTCACTTCACTTCACTTATTTCTCCAGCAGAAAAGAAGTAAGTCTATTTAGGATTAGCAGAGAATTGCAATTTGGTTTCTACAACCACAGTGAGACACAGGCAAGTCCTTGCAGGGCAAGGGAAGAACTCTTTGACAAAGGGGTGAAGAAAGTTGGGAGGGCTATAGTAAAATAGAGTTTATAGCTTTTCATTGGCTGAATCCTTGACAGGGAAGTATTCTTCCTTTTGTCATTTCTTCTAGCACTGCAGTGTGAGGTCCCCCTTCTGGCTTCCTAACAATTATTAGTTGTAATAATTGTTATCACTGGGTCAGTATCTTCTAATGTATATCACCCTTTACAATTACAGTGTAGTTTTTTTTTTTTTTAAATTTTTGCCCACACCACATTTCATGTGGGATCTTAGTTCCCCAACCAGATATCAAACTTGCACTCCCTCCACTGGCAGCACAGAGTCTTATAACCACTGGATCACCAGGGAAGTCCCTACAGGATACTTTCACTTGCATTCTCTCAGATTGTTCTCTCAACCACCCTGTGATGTGGGCATTATTATACTCCACTGGGTTGAATGAGGAGACTGAGGCTTAGAGAGATTATCTCACAGCTCAGTTTTCGACATCGCTGTGAATTGAATTAAGAGTCCATGTTCTTTTTTTTTTTTTTTTTTGGCTGTGCCACATGACTTGTGAGATCTTAGTTCCCCAACCAGGGATTGAATTTCCACCCTCTACAATGAAAATGCCAAGTCCGAACCACTGGAAGAGTCCAGGTTCTTAACTGCTCCACTGCAACCACCTCAGTCAGAGCCTCCCCATTGCCAAAGCTGGTGCCAATCAGACTCTGTTGAAATAGTCTGGTTTAGTGACTCAGCAGTCAGTGCAATGGTGTGAAATGAACATGACTGTGTAGTCAGACCAGGTTCAAATCTCAGCTCCTTCATGTATTAGCTGAATGACCCTGGGCACGTGACCATTTCATTCTCAGCCCGATTCCTGTTGTGAAATTGAAGCTACTGAAAGCATGCCTCAGAGAATTGTCATGGGTGATGGATGGGAGGGTGAGCAGGGCAGGATGGGCAGAGTCTGCTACAATGTCTGCCTTTATTGTGTCTGTTGCTATGTTGTATGTTGAGTGTCACAGATGATCTGGTCCCTGACAACAAAGAGTGGAAGGCCATCTGTAAAGGTCAAAATGAGTCAGAGAATTCAGGATAGTAATTAATTCTATCAAGGAAGGATTCATATGGAAGAGAGTATGTAAATAAGGCTTTGAGAGAGATGAGGTCACTGACTCAGATGAGGGTGAACAGATAGCCCACCAGATGAAGGTGCCCTCACATCTGCACAGAATATCTGGTTGACAAGGAATTTCTTATGTGCTTTGTCTTGTTTGATTTCCCCAATAATGCTGGGCTAAGATGGGACTTTAGCAGCTTACACCTTTGCAACTGGGGAACCTGAAACAGACCATATTGAGTCAAGGTCACAGGTCAGCAGGGAGCTTCCTGTCTTCTGACTCTAGGCTAGTGCCCAGTACCTCTGTTCCTTTCAGAATAAAATGACACCAGAATATCTGACTGTCTTTGAACAGCTTGACAGAGCTTGTATGCCTCCTCTGGTCTCTGGTTGAAGAGATAAGAGTCATTCACATCTTCCTGGGCTCCCACAGGGGACAGGCCCCACTTACTTCAGAAGGGGAAGGCGCTCATTTGCACAGATTCTCCTTCCATTTCCCATAGTCCACCTCTGCAGTGTAAGTGAAAGGGGTGGTGATAGAGGTAGGTGCCTGCAATGCCCACCTTCCTCCTCTCCCTGAGGCCCAGCCTAGTCAAGTTTGGGGCCCAGCATCTCTGCAGGAAGGAGGCACATTTGGTCTCTAACCCCAAAGAGGCAGAGTTTGGACTCCTTCCTATCCCTACTAATGATGAATGTGTCTAGTTAAAAATCTGCTACTCTGACTTGTCAGCTGTGGAACAGGCCTGGGCTGGGTGGACTTAGAAAGTCTACATGGACTTGGAAAGAATAACAATTTAAAACAACAAAAGTAAAAGAGTTAGCATAAAAGATAATTTAAAAACTAGAGAGATGCAGTTATTAAGTAGGTGATCAAAGAATTTCTAAAATTAATGAGACCTTCATTTACTAGAAATGGGCCAATTCTACAATAAAAAGTTCATTATGTGTATGTTTTTCAGAATAGCCAGGGAAGTAAGTCTCTTCTTACTTCTATACTAGGAGTAGAAAGAACACAACTTCCTTTGGTGGATGCTGAGATCTCTACTACTGATTATAGACTTGATCTTGCAATTATAGTCATTAAAGCTCTATAAAGTAACTTGTAATGAGTTGTGAGTATTGTAAAAGCTAAATGATTCATTTTTACCTAAGGAAAGGAAAAATAACTTTAGGTCTAGAAGAGCTTTATTATGATTTATGTTTTTTTCCAATGATAGAATTTCTTGCCAAATAACATTTCTGCAATTTATGATCACCTATTGAACTAATGCGTTTCCCTCAGAGCTTAGTTGGTAAAGAATCTGCCTGCAATGCAGGAGACCCAGGTTCTAGCCCTGGGTCAGGAAGATCCCCTGGAGAAGAAAATGGCTACCTACTCCGGTATTCTTGCCTGGAAAATCCCATGGACAGAGGAGCCTGGTGGACTGCAGTCTGTGGGGTTGCAAATAGTCGGGCACAACTGAGCATATCTTTTCCTTCTTCCAATTGAACTAACACTATATTTTAATGATTCCTTATTTTTTTCCACATAGATTACTTTTTCTGTGTGATAATTATTGTATTTTTCTTTGAAAAGTACATTTTAGAACCATAAAGTACCTTTTGGCATATAGTTAGCCTGTATTTGCATTCTCATATGACTTGTAGCTGTAGGAGCTAGAAGAAATCTTAGAGATACTAAATCCAGACTATTATTTTACGGATGAAGAAACTAAGACTCAAGAATGATAAGTCATTTTCCCTAAGTTATATAGATAGCCTGTGATAGAGCCAAGTCACTAACTCCCAGCCAGCATTCTTTCTATTAGGATAGGCTATTTGAGCAAATAAATTGTGAAGGATTATTTAATAAGTACAATTTTAAAATTGGATAAACAGATGTAAATAGATGGAACTTTGAATGAAAGTCCAGGTTTATGTGGTATAAGATGGCACACATTTTTTTTTACAATTTTTTAGTGACTTTTTGTTTCTAAGTTATTTTTAACACATTATAGAGTAATGAATGAAGAAAATCAAAAATTTCAAAGTAATAAAAAAAAGTAAAATTATTCAAAGTTCTGTTATACAAACACAAATGTATTTGAGGTATGTGTGTATTCCTCTCCAGCTATTGTATTTGTGTTTTTTCAGCATAATTGTTGCTATAATATTAATATGTATTCATTCACTTACAACTAGGGAGTTTTTTTTGTGTGTGGTGGTGGTACCCTGTTTTTATTATTTTTAATTAATTATTTATTTTTTGTTGTACTGGCTCTTTGTTGCTGCTTGCAAGCTTTCTCTAGTTGTCAAGAGTGGGGGATACTATCTGGTTATTGTATGTAGGCTTCTCACTGTGATAATTTCTCTTGTTATGGCTTGTGGGCTCTAGAGCACAGGCTTGGTAGCTGTGGCCCACAGGTTTAGTTACTCCATGGCATGTGGGATCTTCTTGGACCTGAGATCAAACCCATGTCTCTTGCATTGGCAGGCAGATTCCTAACCACTGGACTGCCTGAGAAGTCCTGTTTTTAAAATTATTTTAAGAACAAGGTATTCTATTTACATTTAAATATAATATTTACTTATTTTAATATACAGAAGAAACTTATTTATGTACAAATATTTTTCTATAAGAAACCATTTACATTGTTTCCAATGTGTTTTAAAAAGTTAAATAACTAATCTTTACCAAAGAATGTTTTCTACATAAAGATTCGTATTGTAGCATCATTTATAAAATAAAATTGGATACTGTTTATCTATCTACCTTTCTTAATATTTGTATAATCTATTCTAACTTTATAATTTTTTGGAGGAAAAAAAGGACCCTGATAATTATTTTATATTCCCTAACTCTTGGAAGGTTAAACATTTTTTTATATGTCTCATATGTTTTTTACTAGCTGTGTTTTTCTACTACATGAATATAAACATTGTTCAAATGTATTTATCTTTATCAGTGGAGTTTTATATTGGTAAAATTTTTAAAATAACAGAAATTTTAAGTGTTTAAACAAATGTATCAGAAGTCTACCATATTTTTCCTATGTGTAACAAATTATTACTGAGTTATAAACTCTAAAAGAAAAAAATCCTAAAACAGAATTGACATGATATAATGCTGCAATAGTTGAATCACTTTTCAGGAGTCTTGAAATTATGACTTGATGAATTAATTGTAAAACTCCTCTTTTAATGATACATATGCACAAGCAAAAATTAAAATCTGACACTTTTAAACAACCTTTCCCCTTACCTTTTAATTCTTGGTTTCAGGAGTTGTTTGTTTGTTCAAGGGCAGAGGCAGTGATGTTAATATGATAGTGCCATAGACATCCCTAATTTTTGTCTTCCCTCCCACCTCAACAACAAAAAAGTCAGCATACTTTCACCATGGACAGAAGTGCCTTTGAGGGAGCTGTGGATTCCAGTATCATATGTCAAGGGACCTAGGAGGAGTCTTATCCTGTGTCAGGTGACAGGGAGATAAACCTTGATTCTAACTGTGGTCCTTGCAGTGACCCATAAACCATTTTCAGCCTTTCTTGATCAAGATCTGGTAGTCCTTAGAGAACACTGACTTAGACAATCACTCACAACACAAAGAGCCTCTGTGGAAGTCCATGTGTGTAGAGGAGAAATGCCCATACTCCATTGAGCTAAAAAAAAAAAAGATGCATTAAAGAGAGGATTTAGTAAGGACTAGAGGAAGTGACTGCTACTTCAAATGTGAAGACAGCAACACAAAAACTTAAAAGAGCATGATGAAGCAAGGACACATAACACTACCAATGATCTGGTACTGAACACAAAGACATGGAGATCTCTGACTTAATGGATAAAGAATGCTAAGTAACTGTTTTAAGGAAACTAAATGAGCTAAAAAAACACAGAGACAATTCAGCAAAATCTGGAAACATGAACAAAATGAATTTAACAAAGAGGCAGAAATTGTAAGAAAGAACCAACAGAAATTCTAGAGCTAAAGAATAAAATAGATAAAATTAAATGTGTAACAGAGAACATAAGAGCAGACTTGACCAAACAGAAAATCAATGATATTAAAGAACTTTGAAATTTATCCAGTGAGGAGAGATAAAAGAAAAAAGAAAGGAAAAGAAGAAAGCGTTTCCCCTAAAGTCAGGAACAAGACAAGGTGCCTACTCTCACCACTACTATTCAACATAGTTTTGGAAGTCTTGGCCACAGCAATCAGAGCAGATAAAGAAATAAAAGGGATCTAGATTGGAAAAGAAAAAGTAAAACTCTCACTGTTTGCAGATGACATGATCCTCTATATAGAAAACCCTAAAGACTCTACTAGAAAGTTATTAGAGCTAATCAGTGAATATAGTAAAGTTGCAGGATATAAACTCAACACACAGAAATCCCTTGCATTCCTATACACTAACAATGAGAAACCAGAAAGAGAAATTAAGGAAACAATTCCATTCACCATCGAAACAAAAAGAATAAAATACTTAGGAGTATATCTACCTAAAGAAACAAAAGACTTATATATAGAAACTATATATAGAAAACTATAAAACATTGATGAAAGAAATCAAAGAGTACACAAATAGATGGAGAAATATACCGTGTTCATGGATTGGAAGAATCAATATAGTGAAAATGAGTATACTACCCAAAGCAATCTATAGATTCAATGCAATTCCTATCAAGCTACCAGAGGTCTTTTTCAGAGAACTAGAACAAATAATTTCACAATTTGTATGGAAATACAAAAAAACCTCGAATAGCCAAAGCAATCTTGAGAAAGAGGAATGGAACTGGAAGAATCAACCTACCTGACTTTAGGCTATACTACAAAGCCACAATCATCAGGATAGTATGGTACTGGCACAAAGACAGAAATATAGATCAATGGAACAAAATAGAAAGCCCAGAGATAAATCCACGCACCTATGGACACCTTATCTTTGACAAAGGAGGCAAGAATATACAATGGAGAAAAGACAACCTCTTTAACAAGTGGTGCTGGGAAAACTGGACAGCCACTTGTAAAAGAATGAAACTAGAACACTTTCTAACACCATATACAAAAATAAACTCAAAATGGATCAAAGATCTAAACATAAAACCAGAAACTATAAAACTCCTAGAGGAAAACATAGGCAAAACACTCTCCGACATAAACCAAAGCAAGATCCTCTATGACCCACTTCCCAGAATATTGTAAATAAAAGCACGAATAAACAAATGGGACCTAATTAAAATTAAAAGCTTCTGCACAACAAAGGAAACTAAAAACAAGGTGAAAAGGTAGCCTTGAGAATGGGAGAAAATAATAGCCAATGAAGCAACAGACAAATAATTAATCTCAAAAATATACAAGCAACTCCTGCAGCTCCATTCCAGAAAAATAAACGACCCAATCAAAAAGTGGGCCAAAGAACTAAACAGACATTTCTCCAAAGAAGATATAAAAATGGCTAACAAACACATGAAAAGATGCTCAACATCACTCATTATCAGAGAAATGCAAATCAAAACCACAGTGAGGTACCACTTGACACCAGTCAGAATGGCTGCCATCCAAAAGTCTACAAGCAATAAATGCTGGAGAAGTTCTGGAGAAAAGGGAATCCTCTTACACTGTTGGTGGGAATGCAAACTAGTACAGCCACTATGGAGAACAGTGTGGAGATTCCTTAAAAAACTGAAAATAGACCTGCCATATGACCCAGCAATCCCACTGCTGGGCATACATACTGAGGAAACCGGAATTGAAAGAGACATGTGTACCCCAATGTTCATCACAGCATTGTTTACAATAGCCAGGACATGGAAGCAACCTAGATGTCCATCAACAGACAAATGGATGAGAAAGCTGTGGTACACATACACAATGGAATATTACTCAGCCATTAAAAAGAATTCACTTGAATCAGTTCTACTCAGGTGGACGAAACTGGAACCTATTATACAGAGTGAAGTAAGCCAGAAGGAAAAACAAAAATACAGTATACTAATGCATATATATGGAATTTAGAAAGATGGTAATGAGAACCCTGTATGCGAGACAGCAAAAGAAACGCAGATGTATAGAACAGTCTTTTGGACTCTATGGGAGAGGGCAAAGGTGGGATGATATGGGAGAACGGCATTGAAACATGTTAATTATCATATGTGAAATCAATCGCCAGCCCAGGTTTGATGCTCAGGGCTGGTGCACTGGGATGACCCAGAGAGAGGGAATCAGGAAGGATGTGGGAGGGGGGTTCTGGAAGGGGAACACATGTAAACCCATGGCAGATTCATGTCAATGTATGGCAAAACCAACACGATAATGTAAAGAAAATTTTAAAAATAAATAAATAAAATCAGAAAAAAAAATAATGAGAGGTAATACAGAATTTCTTTTTATCAAACTCTGTGTGCCATAAATGATCCTAAATAAGAACAGACACTCTCTTTGACATTTATGTTCTATTTGAAGGACATTTCCAAGGCCCATCCATAAATGATTGATCCCATCTACTCAGCTTTTTGAAAATACTCTCTCCCATTCTGTGTAGGTATTAATGTTATGGATTTCTGTAAGACAAAGATCCAGATGGTGAGTGAGAGCAAGGAAAAAAATGTAAAAAAAAAAAAAAAAAAACTGCCTGCAATGCAGGAGACCCAGGCTTGGTCTCTGGGTCAGGAGGATCCCTTGGAGAAGGGAATGACTACCCACTCCAGTATTCTTGCCTGGAAAATTCCTTAGGCAGAGGATCCTGGCAGGCTACAGTCCATCAGGTCACAAAGAGTCAAACATGGCTGAGAGACTAACACTTTCACTTTTTTCTTGGATATCCAAGTTCATGAAGCTCATAGGTCACTACACAAAGTCAAAGAAATCCTCTCCAAATATCGTATGATATCCCTTATACATGGGATCTAAAGGGAAATGAAACAAATGAGCTTAATTACAAAACAGAAAGTGACTCACAGACTTAAAGAGAGAACTTATGGTTGTCAGGAGGAAAGATGGGGGGAAGGGCTAGTTAGGGACTTTTGAGTTGGACATGTACACACTGCTATATTTAAAATGGGTAACTAACAAGGACCTCTTGTATAGCATGTGGAACTCTGCTCAATGTTATATGGCAGCCTGGATGGGAGGGGAGAATGGATACATGTATATGTATGTATATACATATCAGTTCAGTTCAGTTCAGTCACTTAGTATATGTATGGCTGAATTCCTTCACTGTTCACCTGAAAATATTGTTCACAACATTGGTAACTGGCTATACCCCAATACAAAACAAAAAGTTGAAGGAAAAAAAAAAACCCTCTCCAAGACACATTACAATAAAAGTGTCAAAAATCAAAAACAAAGAAAATCTTAAAAGCAGAAAGGAAAAGGGGGAAGGAACTCTCAAAAGGCTATTAGAAGACTTTTCAGCAAAAGACTTAGTATCCATAAAAGAGTAAAATGCTATATTCAAAGTGCAGAAAGAAAAGAAAAAAAAACTGCAGCCAAGAGTACTTTACCTGGCAAAGCTGTCCTTCAGAAAGGAAGGAGAGATGAATAATTTCCTCGACAAACAAAAGCTGAGGGAATTTATCACTACTAGACCTTCCTTACAAGAAATGCTGAAAGGAGGTCTTCATGCTGAAAGGATGATAATTAGAAACATGAAAACATATGACAATATATTTACAACATATTGCTAAAGTAAATATGTAGTCAAGTTCAGAATGCTCTAATATTGTAACATAGTAGAGTGCTAAATACTTAACTCTATATAAAGTTTAAAAGACAATTCTTTAATAAATACACAGTATTAAAAAAGATAGACTGTAACATCAAAAACATAAAAGGGGAGCAAAGGGTAGAGTTTTGTATGCAATCAAAGTTAAGCTGTTACCAGCATGAGATAAACTGTAACATTTATATTTTGTGTAAGCCTCATGGTAACCATGCAGCAGAAACCTAAAGTGGATTCACAAAAGATAAGAAGAAGACAATCAAAGCATACCAATGCAGTAAACCATTCATTTACAAAGGAAGGCAGCAAGAACAGAAGAAAGGAACATAGCAACTACAAAACAACCAGGAAACAATTGATAAGATGGCATGTATAAGTTCTTACCTATTAATGATCTCTTTTTCACACTCTCAGCCATTCAGATCTAAATATTATTATTATTATATTTATTTTTTGCTGTGCAGTGCTGTATGTCGGATCTTAGTTCCCTGCCCAGGGATAGAAGCCCTGCTGGACTGCCAGGGAAGTCCCTCAGATCTAAACAGTAGACTTTTCCAGCTATAAACATCTATTGAACTTTAGCTATGTGCTTAGAACTGAGAAGAGACCTGGACATAGGGCTTAGAGCAAGCACTGGAGTAGCTAATGACTTCAATTTGTGGTTCAAATTTTTAAAGAGAATACTTTCTCGGAATATGCTAGTGACCTAACAAAAACAAATGCCAATAGAACTAACCAATGGTTTATTTTTCTAAGATATTTATTTAGTATTTTAAAACTAAGAGGCAGTAGAGAAACCTAGCTGAATACATAACTCACTTGATTTATTTTTAACATATTTAGTTGCTAAAATTAAAATGTCATCTTGACTATTTTACCCAAGAACTTAGCCCAGTAGACATTTTTGCAAGTGAAGAAAAGAGTGAAAGTGTTAATCACTCAGTTGTGTCCAACTCTTTCAGACCCCATAGACTGTAGCCTGCCAGACTCCTCTGTCCATGGGATTTTCTGGGCAAGAACACTGGGGTGGGTTGCCATTTCCATCTCCATATTCTTTATTTATTTAGATTTATTTATGGCTGAACTGGGTCTTCCTTGTGTCACATGGGTTTTCTCTAGTTGCAGTGAGTGGGCTTCTCTCATTGTGGAGCATGGGCTCTAGGCCAGCAGGCTCAGTATTTGTGGCACATGTCTTAGCTGCCCTACGGCATGTAGGATCTTAGTTCCTGGACCAGAGATTGAACCCATCTCCTCTGCATTGGCAGGCTTATTCTTAACCATTGGACCACCAGGAAGTCCCTAAATCACTTATTCTTGAGAAGTATACACTGATTATCCTGTCATTGATTTACATAAATGCAACTGAATCAGTGAAATGAATTCTGATTGTAAATCGCTGACTCTGGTTCTACCAGAAGTTCAGTTAAGAACAGATTTGCTCACATCATTCACAAATCAACAGAAATTGGTCCTGGAAAGTGCCATGCTCTTTCCCCAAACCTCTGACACAATATGCTTGCATATGCCTTTCTGCCCTTGTCTGTGTACTTTTTCTTTTTAAACAGTTAACAGTTTACTATCGTAACAGTATTTGTTACAATACTGTAACAAATTCAATAAAGACTTTACAAGATGGTCCACATAAAAAAAAAAAAAATCATGGACTCTTCCCTCCATGGCAGATCTCTTCATTCACTTATTTATTAGCCCTGCTCCTAATGCTCCCTCTGCCCACCCGGTGGCTTAAACTAACCCAGACTGAGGGGTTAAACCTGAGTGCCGGACAGTTCCATGTCTCAGCCTAGATGATCACGAACTCTGCAGGGCTATGGGGAGAAAACCCTGGCTTTGACATCCTGACCCAGGTCAGCTCCCCAGGAGTGTCTGTGACTCCTCACATGGCTGAGAAACGTTCAGGGGTTAGGGTTAGGGTAAGGCTAACATGCTCACTCAAGACATTCATCAGGGAGGAGGTTTTCAGATGTTTTATTGGCAATGAGATCACATCTGTTACTTTGTGGGTACATGCATACTTATACATCTAGAGAGATGACTTCGTTTGGCGCTTTGGTTGACAAGGGTTTTATGTTCAAAACATATGACATACCGTACATTTATACCCGTAACAATTCTAATTTTTTCTAACGGATTTTTTTTTTTTACCATGAAAGTTATATGCATTTTCCATGTGAAATGCCCATTTCAGATCCAGGGATGCCCAGAAAACACCCTGGAAAGATATCTGATGAACTAAATCCTTGTGCTCTTAGGAAGAAGATGGAGAATTTCACTCCTCTACCCCGGTCTGCAACCTTCTTTGAAATGTAGTCAGGAGACCCCAGCTCCTCATCAGTGCCAGCCTGAGCCTCCGCACACAGTCACAGGATGACTGGACATTCCCGAGGCAGGGGTTTGAGACCACTGACGAGAGCTTCCTAAGCCTCAAGGGTGAGACGTTGTTTGGCAGTGGAGCTCCAAGAATCCTCTTCTGTTCTTCTGAAAAGGAATGCAGTTCTCCCGCGAAGGGTGGCTGCATGGTTAGCGCTGTGGGTCAGATGCTTAAGAACCCCGTCTTGTCGGTACACGCTGGTTAAGCTGTACTGCGAGCCGACGCCTTGCGCAAAGCCATGATAGGTACTCGCTGCCATCTTGGCATCTCCACCCAGAGTCCCTTGTCTGTGTACTTCTATGCAGACATTCTTTCTGCACCTCTACTGTAAAACGTAGCAAGTTGACTTCCATTCATTTTCCTGTTTATTATTATTTTAACTTTACTTATTTAATTTTTGGCTGTGATGGGTCTTCATTGCTGCTCACAGGCTTTCTTTAGTTGTAGTGCTCAGACTTCTCATTGTGGTGGCTCCTCCCGTTGTAGACCATGGGCTCCAGGGCACGCGAGCTCAGTAGTTGTGGCAAGGGCTCAGCTGTTCCACACCATGTGGAATCCTCCTGGACGAGGGGTCGAACCTGTATCCCCTGCACTGGTAGGAAGATTCTTAACCATTGAACCACCAGGGAAGTCCCTTTTCCTGTGTATTATTTATTTCCTTTTCTACTAGACTGAACTCTTTCCTTGCAGGGAACTGTCCCATTCCCAAGCATAATACAGTGTACAATACTTAACAGGTCACTGATATATGTTTGCAGATTTTAGAAAATAAGTGACATCTATGTCCAAACATAAGTTTCAGTTCAGCTGAGTTCAGTTCAGTCATTGAGTCATGTCCAACTCTTTGCAACCCCATGGACCACAGCACGCCAGGCCTCTCTGTCCATCACCAACTCCCAGAGTCCACCCAAACCCATGTGTATTGAGTCAGTGATGCCATCCAACCATCTCATCCTCTGTCAACCCCTTCTCCTCCTGCCCTCCATCTTTCCCAGCATCAGGGTCTTTTCAAATCAGTCAGCTCTTCACATGAGGTGGCCAAAGTATTGGAGTTTCAGCTTCAGCATCAGTCCTTTCAATGAACACTCAGGACTGATCTCCTTTAGGATAGACTGGTTGGATCTCCTTGACTCTCCAGGGACTCTCAAGAGTCTTTTCCAACACCACAGTTCAAAAGCATCAATATTTCAGTGCTCAGCTTTCTTTACAGTCCAACTCTCACATCCATACATGACTACTGGAAAAACCATAGCTTTGACTAGATGGACCTTTGTTGGCAAAGTAATGTCTCTGCTTTTTAATATGCTGTCTAGGTTGGTCATAAGTTTCCTTCCAAGGAGGGAAGGAAACTTAACTTTTAATTTCGTGGCTGCAATCACCATCTGCAGTGATTTTGGAGCCCCAAAAAATAAAGTCTGACACTGTTTCCTCTGTTTCCCCATCTATTTGCCATGAAGTGATGGGCCCAGATGCCGTGGTCTTAGTTTTCTGAATGTTGAGTTTTAAGCCAACTTCTTCACTCTCCTCTTTCACTTTCATCAAGAGACTCTTTAGTTCTTCTTCACTTTCTGCCATTAAGGGTGGTGTCATCTGCATATCTGAGGTCATTGATATTTCTCCTGGCACTCTTGATTCTTGCTTGTGCTTCTTCCAGCCCAGCGTTTCTCATGGTGTACTCTGCATATAAATTAAATAAGCAAGGTGACAATATATACCCTTGACGTACTCCTTTACCTATTTGGAACCAGTCTGTTGTTCCATGTCCAGTTCTAACTGTTGCTTCCTGATCTGCATACAGATTTCTCAAGAGACAGGTCAGGTGGTGTGGCATTCCCACCTCTTTCAGAATTTTCCAGTTTATTGTGATCCACACAGTCAAAGGCTTTGGCATAATCAATAAAGCAGAAGTAGATGTTTTTCTGAAACCCTCTTGGTTTTTTGATGATCCAGCAGATGTTGGCAACTTGAACTCTGTTTCCTCTGCCTTTTCTAAACCCAGCTTGAACATCTGGAAGTTCATGGTTCGCATATTGCTGAAGCTTGGCTTGGAGAATTTTGAGCATTACTTTACTAGCATGTGAGATGAGTGCAACTGTGGAGTAGTTTGAACATTCTTTGGCATTGCCTTTCTTTGGGATTGGAATGAAAACTGACCTTTTCCAGTCCTGTGGCCATTGCTGAGTTTTCCAAATTTGCTGGCTTATTGAGTGTAGCACTTTCACAGCATCATCTTTATGATTTGAAATAGCTCAACTGGAATTCCATCACCTCCACTATCTTTGTAGTGATGCTTCCTAAGGCCCACCTGACTTCACCTTCCAGGATGTCTGGCTCTAGGTGAGTGATCATGCCATCGGGATTGTCTGGGTCATGAAGAGCTTTTTTGGACAGTTCTTCTGTGTATTCTTGCCACCTCTTCTTAATATCTTCCGCTTCTGTTAGGTCCATACCACTTCTGTCCTTTATTGAGCCCATCTTTGCATGAAAAGCAAAGGTACCTAACCTTTAAAGGAGTAATAACTTTGGGCTTCCCAGGTGGCGCTACTGATAAAGAATCTGCCTGCCAATGCACAAGACACAAGAGATGGGAGATATATCTCTGGGTGGGGAAGATACCCTGGAGGAGGGTAATGGCAACTCATTTCAGTATTCTTGCCTGGAAAATTTCATAGACGGAGGAGCCTAGCGGGCTACAGTCCTTGGAGTCTCAAAGAGTCAGACATGACTGAGCATGCACACACACCTTTGGTCTAAGATACTAGCTTGTGTCTTACTGCAGAGTATTTTTCTCCTTTGGTAGTACCTGAGCTAATGCTGACCAGATGCTGGTTTAAAAACAATGGTCTCACATGTTTTCTACTGACCTGAAGTATCTTCAGATTCTAAATTTTCTGTATTATTTTAGAAGATAGGGGTGTATGTGTGTGTGTGTGCACGTGTGTGCATGAATGCACAGGCGTGTGCACACGATAGATTCTTGGAGCAGTGCCATGGTCATTTTCTGCAAAGCAAACAGCCACGGATACTGGCCCTGACACTTCCCACATATACTCTTCTCCAGTCAGCCTGCAATCTGAACAGTACAGTTTTGAGTCAGGAGATTTTTATCACCCTTCACGATCTATGAGTATGTCATATCTCTCCCATCTCTAAAATGTGTTCTAAATCTGCCCCTTCCCTCTGTCCCACCATGGTGGCCCCTCCAAGCCACCATCCTCTCTAATCTGGATAACTATTCTCTATACCACAGTTGGAGTGGTTCTTCCCAAATACAGATCAGATTCTATTGCTCCCCTGCTGCAAAGTCTCCAGTGGCTTGCCGTGGCACCTCATTATCATGTCCTACACAGTTCTAGATAATCCACCCTGCTGCACCCATGCTACATCTTGACTGGGCCTGCTCCACCACAACCCTCGCAGAGAAGGCTGTCTCACCAGCTGTCTGTTCCTTGACCCAGTGACATTTCAAGGCCACTGCATTTGTTCCCTACCCGCTAGATTCCTGCATGGCTAACTCATTAGACACTCAGGTCTCAGTTCAAATAACATCTCCTTAAAGAGGGCTTCCCTGATGGCTCAGCAGTAAAGAATCCCCCTGCAATGCAGGAGACCCAGGAGATGTGGGGCTGGAAGATCCCCTGGAGGAGGGCATGGCAAATCACTCCAGTATTCTTGTCTGGAGAATCCCATGGACAGAGGAGCCTGGTGGGCTACAGTCCAAAGGGTCACAGAGTCAGACACGACTGAAGCAACTTAAAGTAGAGAAGAGACTTAAAGAAGAACTGAAGAGACTTAAAGCAGCACACACACTCCTTAAAGAAGTCCCCTTCATCACCCAGCTTAAAGCAGCAACCAGCCACAAAGTGTCACACCACACTGTTCTATTTTCTTCCCAGTCCTAACCTCTTGGCAGCAGAGTTGAGTGGTAAAGCACATGAGCACAAGGGCCAGACTCCATGGGCTCAACTCCCAAGTACACCTCTACTGCTTGGGTGACTTGAGGACAAGCACTTCATCTTTCAGTGCCTCTGTTTTCAGAATAATAAAAGTACATACTTCATGAGAACTGTTATAAAGACTAAATGAGTTAATACATTCAAAATGTTAACCACAGAACCTGGTTTGTTGTTATATTGTTTATCCATTGTTTGCCTTTCCTTTCTGTACCTTCCTTACTCTCGCTTCACAACCACCATCACCACCAAATCACATAAAAATCAGAAAGAGCAGAGATCTTACTGCCTTGCCCCCCCACTCCTTTATTTCCTAGTATGGGCCACGATTTGTTCATTCATATTTGTTGAGTGAATGAAGTATTAGAAGCAAATGATGAAGGTGTTTAAATTTATCTCAGGTTGGTTTCATTTTTTTAAGGACTCGGATCTACAGAAGAAGCACTGAAGATTATTAAGATAGTGGCTTCTTTTCTTTCTTCTTCTTCTTAGTTTCTATCTTTTAGTGCACTGCTGAAGAGAAGTTGCACAGCATTGGGAGGCAGGAGAAATAAATTACTTTTTAAAAAAATGTTTCTGTTTTTATATTCTCAATTCCAACCAACCGTATTTAAAAAATTTATTACCTCATTTATTTTTGGCTACATTGGGTCTTCATTGCATACATGGGCTTTCTCTAGTTGCAGTGCTCAGGCTTCTCACTGTGGTGGCTTCTCTTGTTCCGGATGGGCTTGCCTGGTAGCTCAGACAGTAAAGAATCTGCCTTCAAGGCTCTTGTTGCAGACCACAAACTCTAGGGCTCTAGCTGCCCCTCAGTATGTGAGAGGCAGGAGTCAAACCTGAGCCAGGGGTCAAACCTATGACCCCTGCACAAGAATCCTGGCAGGAGGATTCTTAACCACTGAACCACTAGGGGAGTCCAGAAAAAATAAATATTGGTCCTATCACTTACAAACTAGAAGGGGCTTCTTGAGGCTGCTCTGGACCCCAGAAGGCTCATTTATATATCAAGCTTATTACTACTGGCTGAAGATAGAAGGATGGGTCAGGTGTGGGCGGTTTGTTGTTATTTGTTTAGTCATCAGCTCTAAGATCTATGATTTTAAGAATATAATCAAAATTCAGGAGAAAATATTAAAGTCTATAAGGTAAAACTCTGAATTATTTTACAGATTACCTGAAAGCAAATTAATGTCATCTTTAATGTTAACATTAATTAAAATGTTAATCAATGCAGTTGTCAACTCAATTGATAGCTCTTGGATTATCTGTAATCACCCACAGAGACTAGCTTCTAACTTTATGTACATACACACACCCACACATTAATATATGTCTTTCTGTTCAGAGCTATATGTTTAACGAGTAACTACAGAAAGATATAAAATGATGATCTGAAACTTGAATGCTTGAAACATCATTGTTTCAATACATACCTTCACATAAGTATTTTCTCCCAAACTTTGAATAGGAAACCAGCTTTCTCCCAATAATCTCATTTTCAGTCCCCAATTTATGATTATTTTATTACTTTGGATTAGGTTAAATTTAAATTACTATATTAAGTTGCAAAATTATATGTGCAGATGTTTTAAGGCCTTGATCAATAGGTTTGGAGTTATTCTCTAACCACCTCCTTAAAACAGCTCTTCCAAATTTTTCCTTCTGGATCTCTGGTTGTAATTCTGCTGAAGTTCTCTCTCTGTCTCTCTCTCATTCTATATCCACTCCCCTTCCACTATCTTTAATAGGCAATCTGGATTCAAATAATTTTTCTGCTACCACTGACCCACTGAAAGAATTTTTTTCACATAATGTTTCCCATTTATTTATATTAGTATAGACTCCTAGATATTTATTTTATTTAATGGTTTATAATCCATTATTATTTATTTTGATGCTAAAATTATCCCAGTTTTTGACATTGGAAGACCCTTAAAGCTGCCAACTGTGTCCTTTTGACCAAGTTCCCATCATTTTTTAGCACTTCCTCATCTTCTAGAACAGGTCCGTCCTGTACTTTACCTGCCTCAGCCCTACAATCAGTCTTTTCTCCAAGGAGCCATGGCAGAATCATGATTCTTTTTATTGAAGAATGGGATCTGGAAACCAAGATTTGTGTGCTTGATGTATTATCCTACTGGCTTATCATTTGCTTGAGCTATAAGAATTTGTTATCTTCTCTCACCACATATCAGACAGACAGGCTTTACATTCCATTGCAAATCTAGCTGTAGAAGTCGGTGGATTTTTATTGTTATCATTTTATTATCTTTCTCACATCTGACTCCATTTTGAGTCAGATGTGCTTTAGACAGACAGAAACTTAAGGCACTTAAACTATTCCGGGACTGTTTCTGTTTGGAAAGCTGCAGAAGGGAAGCCCTTGGTCACTGGTGTGCAATACACACCTGTGTCCTCCGGAGTCCGCTGTTCTTCGCCTAGCACAGCCCCACAGCTTTCTCAAACCTGGAGTGTCTGCAACACTTTGCAAGGACACAGTGGAGGGGGGCAAGTCAGCGCTGCGACTTCCTCCCGACGCCGCCTCTGATTGGCTCTGGGCACACAAGAAACGGGTGAATGAGCGGCTGGCCCTCGCAGAAACTTGCTTGAGGTCTTTGGGTGGTATTGCCCTTTCCTCCTCGTCCGTCCGGCAGGCCAGCCGAGCCGGAGGAGGATGAGGTCGTCGTGTGTCCTGCTTACGGCCCTAGTGGCGCTGGCCGCCTATTACATCTACATCCCTCTGCCCAGCTCCGTCTCCGATCCCTGGAAGCTGATGCTGCTGGACGCCACTTTCCGGAGTGCACAGCAAGTGGTGAGACGCAGCCCAGGGCTGATTCTCTCTCCCTTCTCTTAAGCAGTATTTAAGGGGGAAAGAGAATTTCCGGCCTTCTCCCGTGAGATGCATATTTTTGTAACGCAGTGAGGCTATTGCTTTTAAAGTGGTTCAGGCTGACATTTTCAGGATGTCGCATTCGCTTCTTGGCTAGTAGCGGGTTAGGTCTGTGTTTAGGTCTTCGTCTGTGTTGATACCGGAGAAGGTGAGGTTCTTGAGCAGAATTTGACGACCGTTTAAATCCTTCGTCTTTCCTAAATGTCACCTTCTATCTTGGTTTGCAACGTCAAAAATCAAGCTCCCAGCGTTTTATAACCCACCCCTCCCCCATTTTGTTCTCTTATAGAGGGCGGCAGAGAGCGAGTTAAGTGTTGTAGGAAGGCTCTGGTTCCTGGGAATGCAGCCAGCCACCTTAAAAGCAGGCTTGGCGCGGTGATCTCGCACTGTGTCCGACAGTGGAGCCCTCCATTGCCAGGGGCAGCAGCCTGGGCTCCCCCAGGACTTAGGGAATGGCACAGATCTGCACGTCATGGCCGGCACCCCTCAGCTCAGCCCAACAAAGGAGGCGGAGAGGCCTGGCTGGCTGGGGAGAGGCTGTGGCGGTAGTGACAGCAGGTGTTTGCATGATGCTCTTGTTTTCCGCCTGCCCTGCAGCGTTTCGTTTCTGTCCTTAACTGTAGAAGAGCTAACCTTTGCCTGAGTCAGGATATCCAGGCTTAGCAGGGTGACAGTTCTCTTTACTGTACCGTGAGTGTGTATTTTTTTTTTTAACATTGTAGACGGTAAAATGTAACTTTCTGATTTATTCTATACAAGAGGCATTATTTTTAGTGCCAGATAATCTAAAATCTAAACTATAATCAGCTGTCAACTCTGAGCCCTATGACTGAACAGGGTTTTCTGAGCATCCTGCTCTATGTAAACTCTTGACCCTACCCCCAAACCGAGACTCCCCCCCTCCCCCATCTTGGGCTTTAACCTCAGGTTATTTTTGTAAACTCCTTTAAAGAATAACAAGGGCTTTCCTGGTGGCTCAGACAGTAAAGCATCTGCCTACAATGCTGGAGACTCGGATTCAATCCCTGGGTTGGGAAGATCTCCTGGAGAAGAAAATGGCAACCCACTCCAGTACTCTTGCCTGGAAAATTCCATGGAAGGAGGAGCCTGGTAGGCCCCAGTCCATGGGGTGGCAAAGAGTCAGACACAACTGAGCGTCTTCACTACTACTATACTTAAAGAATGACAGCTAGGGAGAGAGAGAAAAAACAAACAGTATTTTCCTAGAGGGTTGATATTCCTTTTCGCTGTGCATTCCATCTGTGTGTAGAATTACCTCATCTCTGAGGCATTGTTCTATCAAAAATCCCTTAACTAGGGTATTATAGCACATTTCTAGGAAGATTTTGCTTTTCTTGAATCCAGCCACGTTTCCACTCTCAAGTCCCCCGTTTTCTCTTAGAGAGGGTCTATGAGGTATAGAGCCTCTTCCTTCCCTCCTGCTTACTACAGCATTGACAAGACAAAAGAATGACCATCTCCTCTTCTAGCATTGGCTCCAAGAAAGGCAGTCTTATGCAAGATGCCCTGCAATCACTCTCATCCTCCAGAAATTTTGTAGCTGTGGAGTAGCACCCTTTAAAGATTCTGGGATACAATGATATTTACCTGGATGGCTTAAATGGCCTTCTACAGTAAAAAGAATAATGCCTAATGATAAGAAAAACAGAGAGAAAAAATAAGTCAAACTACTGTGTTGGCCACAGAGATTATTCTTGCCTTTCTGATCACCAAGGAAATCTTCCCTATCATAAGTAATTTGAAAAAAAGCCATGATTGGAAAACTGTCTTTCTTTCCCAACGAAGCAACCCATCCAGTAAGGCCTTTGGAACTTACAATCGTCTGGAGAGTATGCCCTTAGCTGGTGTTTGGGAATGATAATGTTTATAGTGCTAGGTCACAGAGACAGATAAGGTAGCAGAGTATCCTCACTGGACACTGTGGCTGGGGTTGGATTAGCACACAAGTGGCTCTCATTATTTGTCCTCAGAACTATAAAATGTCAGCAAGATCATTCAGCCCACAAGGAATCATATTCTACCCAGGAAAGCAATTTACCAACGTCACTTCAAATTGTCCGAGGGAAAAGGCCATGTGCTTGACACTTGGTAGTAAACAGAGCATGACTGTTAGTCATGCCTTCCTGAATCCCTCCTCAGCCAGGCCACTTGCTGGCTGCGAGGCCAGCCCATTAACTAACCTTCTCTGATCCTCAGGTTTCCTTGTAAAATAGGGCTGATAGCTATTTGTAAGGCACTGTAATGTATTTTAATGGCTGGAATTGATTGTAGTTATTCTTCTAAGTGGACTTCCCTGGTGGCTCAGACAGTAAAAGTGTCTGCCTACAATGCAGGAGACCTGGATTCAATCCCTGGGTTGGAAAGATCCCCTGGAGAAGCAAATGGCAACCCACTCCAGTTTTCTTCTAAGTATTGTCCCAAAGGGCCACTGTGGGTTGTGGGGAAAATCTGTAGTACTGCTCAACTTCGTTGAAACAATAAAATAAATGTAAACTGGAAGTAGATTACCTCACTGAAACCTGGAATGCTACCACTAAATTGCCTGGCATAAAGTTTGTTGCCCATCTCATTTTAGTTTGAATTGATTGGCTCCATTACAAAAGCTACTTCAGAGGTAAGGCTTGGTCAGCTTCCTAATACAGCAGGCACCTGCCTAATACCAAGAAATGTGAAGGCTTGGGACCTCCCTAGCGGTCCAGTGGTTAAGACTCTGTGCCTTTCACTGAAGGAGGCATGGGTTTGATCCCTGGTTGGGGAACTAAGATGCCATGTGGTGTGGCCCCAAAAAAAGTGAATACTACTTTTATTCTGTTGTCATTGGCAAATGTTTGACCACTCCCTGTCCCTTCTCATCTCCTTATCTTCTGCAGATGAGTCAGATTATTGAGATTGTGTTCATTGTGCTTTTCTCCCTTGGGGTCCTGTAATATTACCTAAGAAGAAGCTACTTAGGATCTTTCTCAAGTCATGTCAAACACAGATGCTACATTAGAGTCACCTAGGAAAGCCTTCAAAAATCCTAATGTCCAGTTCACAACGTATACCAAATTTATGCAGAATCTCTGGAAGAGGAGTCCCAGGAAGCAGTATTTTTAACAGTCCCCAAGGTGATTTCAGTGTGCAGCAAAAACTGAGAATCACTACTCTGTAAGTTAAATAATACACTGCTGATGTAGACAATATATTTTTCTTAAACTGTTCAAGTTATATTGCATACATGTTGCTGGAAATGAGCCCTTTACATTAGCAGATTAGTCAGCTGATACTTTGGCTCTATGTCTAAGGTGATACAATAGCTAGGCATCTTTCAGTGTGATAGCAAAGCCATCATAAGACTTGAGCCGTGGAAAAACACAGACAAAAACAGTCTGGGAAGGGCAGTGGAGAGAGATGTAGATGAAGATTAGGGGAACAAAAGGAAGGAGTTTGGTGGATGTTCTGAAGACATTTCAAAATGCTGTGCAAGCAAAAATTTTTTTAAAGTGGTAATCCTGGTACAGATAGAGATACTGAGAAGTATACACTGCTGGAGAAAATGTAAATTTTAACTTTTTTGATGGCAGTTTGGCAGTGTCCATGGGAAGCTGTGCAAGTATTTATTCTTTGACCCAACAGTCCCTCTGGATGAATTCATGTAATTATGCATATAGTCAAAGCTGTAGCTATAAAGATAGAAACATTTCATAGGTACAAAAATCTTTTTAAACTAGTCCAAAATCACTGCCATTTATGAAATGTATGAGAGAACATTCAGCAACCTTTCTTTTCTTTTTTTATTTTCAGTGTTATTTTAAAGAATTTAAGAACTATAAGAGACTATGTAAATATGGTAAACTCGTATTTTAGAAACTATGCAGTCAAAAAATTAAGTTGTAAAAACAAAGTTTAATGATGTACAAGTGATTTATACTGAGCTTTAAGTGAGAAAATGCTACAAAAAGCATATATGCCGTTATACCATTTGAAATATCTATACATCAAATCAGACAGCTTTATAAATCTATATATAGATGTATAGACAAAGCAGGACATAATTTAAAATATAGTGGTTTTTTTTCTGGGCCATAAGATTTTATCTTCAGGTTTCCTATCTGTATAGTCTGGTTTTTCTGCAATGATCATGAAATAAGAAATTAATTAAAAACTTTTTTCGTAGTAGGTTTTCTACTTCTAAAGTGGAATTGATATGCATATACATATCAATGTGATTAGTATTTCAGTAATTGTTCTATGAAGAAAATAATTTTATTTTATTTTATTTTATTTTGGCTGTGCCACGTGGCTTGTGGGATCTGACCATAGGTGGAACTCCAGCCATGGCACTGAGGCACTGAAAGCTCTGAGTCCTAACCACTGGACCACCAGGGAATTCCCTAAAGTGGATTTCTTTATAAAAGGCATCCTGGATCCTTTGAGCGCTACCACGATAGCAGGTTTCATGCCCAGTCACTCAGATGCAACACAGATTGAGAGCTTAGCGTGTGAGTCTGGCCCACAGGAAGCTGCAGCTTAGTGTGGTGAAGAGGCTACGCGCATGTGCAGCTATTAGAAAGGCAGGCGCTGGCAGGCCTTACAGAAGAGGTGCAGTTACAGGGGCTCACAGGAGGGAGTAGTTTTGTACAGTTTAGAGGGGGTGATAAAGATGATGACGGAAGGTAGTAATGGGCCAGAGCGTGACTTCTTACCTCAATCTTAACTTACCTCTTAACTTTCTAGTTCTTATCCTATGTAGCCTTTCAGTGACATGACGTAAAAGAGAGATTATTGAAACTGATATTTCTGCTGAATACTTCCCCTGTTTCTTATAAATGACAGGGATTTTGGACTAGTTGAGCAAGGTTTTTCATCCTGTAAAATGTTCTCAAACTTGTCGAAATTGAATGTGACCTCACCTGAATTCTCTGTGCATGATGTGCCTCTGGGCTGTGTGGGTATGCTTTGAATGACAGCTCAGCTGGATGTCGTGCAGAACTCCAACTTGGTAATCTTCTTTATAAGCATTCATGAACTGTAATGTTTACTCCTAAATTTAACTTTAAAACATTAGTATAGAATAAGTTTTGCTTATTGCCTTCTAGATTTGCCTTGACACGTATTTCTTCATATAAGTTAGAGATTTCACTCACTAAGCGCAGTAATTTTTAGCTGATTCAGTTAAATTTTATTTAAACACACCTGGCAGCAGAATGGCTTTAAGAATAGCTTGAGGGTACAATATTTAATTAGTATGAGTCCCGACAAGTGAGCAAAATGAGTTGGTCTCGGTAGACAGTACCTGCTGGTGGATCCAATCAAATATTAAAGTCAGGTTGATTCAACTACTGGTGTGTAAGACAATGCCTAACTTGTAGTTCTCCTTTTAATTCTTTATTTTTTAAACTTTTTATTTTGTGTTGAGGTTTATCCAGTTTCCTTTTTACTTTTCCTAAAACTCTACAAATATGGCTCTGAGCACAGAAATGCCAACCTTATTACTTTATTTTAGTGGGATATCCTATTGCTAACATGTGGCTTGAGCTTGAGATGAAAATATTTCTGAGGTGTGAAAGTGTAATAATCGTTCTTAAGCATCCTATTAATGCACAATTACTTCTTTTAAATTAGTGAGCATATGTTTATTTTTACTCACAAATGAAACTGTACGGTAACTGTCTACCATTTATTTTCTCCTTCGTTTACGTTTATAAAGAATTAAGATGTGTAATTAAATTTCATGGTGACAAGCCTAACTATCTTCCCTACCTAATCTGTGTCATAGTATGAAATTTTAACAGTCTTTTAGTGTTTCCAAAATAAAATCGATATCCTACCTTAATATGCTATCCTTAATAAAGTTAAAATTCAGAAGTCATCATTAATTCAATGAACAACAATGCTAGGAGTTAAGTTGATGAAACAATAAAACACATGTCTAATCTTTACGAGTTTACAGTTCAGTGAAGGGAGATAAATCTACTGACAGTTACAGAATGTGACTTGAATGATAGAATTGTGATAGAGGCATTTATGGGTTGCTGCCTTAAAAAGGACGTCTAATGTTAACCTGTGGAGAAGGAAATGACAACTCACTCCAATATTCTTGCCTGGGAAATCCCATGGACAGAGGAGCCTGGCAGGCTGTAGTTCATGGGGTCTAAAAGAGTCGGACATGACCGAGCAACTAAACAACAGTGTTGACCTTGACATGAGGAGCAGATGTGTCCCTGTCATACTGATATCAACTCTGAATTATCAAGGCTGAGTCAGCGTTTACAGTAAAGAAAGAAAGTTGCTCAGTCGTGTCCAACTCTTTGCGAACTCATGGACTGTAGCCTGCCAGGCTCCTCTGATAATGAGATTTTCCAGGCGAGAATACTGGAGTGGGTTGCCATTTCCTTCTCCAGGGTATCTTCCTGACCCAGGGATCGAACCTGGGTCTCCCACACTGCAGGCAGACTCTTTACCATCTGAGCCACCAGGGAAGCCCATTTACAGCAAAAATAACATCTATTAAGCATATCCTGAGCATTTACTCTGTACCAGATACTGTGCTGTGTGCTTTACATACAGTTCATTTAGTTTGTGCTACAATTCTGTGAGATAGGTGTTCTTATTTTCCTTATTTTACAAAGGAGGAAACTGAACTGTAAAGAAAAGTAATTTGCTTTTGATAACAAAGCTTGTAAGAGGTGGAGCCTGTCTTACTGTGAGTTTAAGAGCTCAACTGTTGTGCTAGGCTGACTTTCCATAAGAGCCAGCTGAGTGAAAGAGGTGAGGAAGAGAAGAAGGAGAGAAAGGAGGGGGACAAGGGCATCCCAGACAAAGAGAATATTCCAGTGGGAGAGGATGGTACAAGCTAAGGCCCTGAAAGTAGTTCCGAGTGGCTGGAGTATAAAGCTCAGAAGTCAGAGAGGTGAGGTAGGAAGGAAGCACAGGCCAGGTAATGAAGGGTTCTGTGGGCCAGGGAAGGAGCCACTGAAAGGATTGTAGCAGGGAAATCACATGGTCAGATCTGTATTTGAGAACAGTTTTCTCAGTGGCAGGATAGAGACTAGAGTTTAAGAAAATAAATGAGGGCAAAAGATCACTTGAGAAGCAGTTATCCAGATGAGAGGGGAGAGCAAGAACTAGTAAAATGGGACAGGTTTGGAGTGAGGCTGACCAGAGTTGCTGACTGGGAGAGTGAAGGCGAGAAAGGAGTCAAAGATGACTTCTGGGACAGACTCTGCAGTAACTGGTTGAGTGGTGATGACGAGCCCGATTAGGAAAAGGAGCAGATCTGAGGGTGAAGGTCATAGAGTTTGGTACCTTGCTTTGAAGTGTCCATGGGACCAGTTTAAGGGTAGCTGTTCATAAATAGTTTGCATATATAAGACCAGAATTTGAGGGAGAGAGAGAGAGAGCTGAGCTTAAGATACGGGCTTGGCAGAGGTCAGTGAATGGGTAATGGTGGGAGCAGTGGGAATGAATGTGTTTAGAGTGAGAGCAGCATGAAGGATCCTACCAAGAAAGCCCCAGGAGCTCACCAGTGAGAGGAAGAGGAGGCCAGCCCTAAGAGAATGAGACCCTGAGGAACATAATTCTTTGGTTATACCTTACATTTTTATAGCACTACAGGTTTTATAAAGCATTTCACTTACATGATCTCATTTTATTTTTACAATAAATAACTGGCTGACATTAGTTATTTCCATTTGTCGAGTGAGGAAACAGGTTCTGAAAGGGTCAATGACACTCCTAAGTTCACATGAGTAATAGCGGCAAAACCGGACTGGAATGAAAATTACTAGACTCTTAATTTCGTGTTTTCACTGCTGGACCAGGTGACCTGAAAACAAAGTCCTATATGATGGGTTTCCTCGTTTTTGTCCCTGGTGCTGTCTCTCTGGCAGGTACTCATAGCTTCAGGCATGCATGTGGGTATACTCATGATAACTTTATTATGGGTACACTGTATCCTGACTTTTTTTGAGCTCCTGCTATTATAAATCTACACTGGTGTTTTCCAGTCTTTTTTCCTGTCAGAGGTTTGATGACCTTTGTAAAACATGTCAGGGGAACATGGAGGAAATACTAGGGGAATCTGTAAGGACCTGAATGACAGAATTCAGATTCATAAAGAAAATTATACAAAGGGTTCGCAAAGAGAATGCCAACTTTGATAGGTTTTGAATAGTTATAAAAAATGCTTTTAAGTTTTTAACCTCTATAAAACACTAACTCTGTCTTATAGCTCAGCCTACCTGTTGGCTGCTAACGGTACAGCATGCAAACTGTAAGGAAGCTCTCTTTCCTATGGTTTGTATTTTCAGTCACTCAGTCACATCCAGCTCTTTGCAATTCCATGGACTGTAGCCTGCTAGGCTCCTCTGTCCATTGAATTTTCCAGGCAAGAATACTGGAGTGGGTTGCCATGCTCTCATCCAGGGGATCTTCCCAACCCCAGGGAATTGAACTCGCATCTTTTGTGTTTCCTGCATTGGCAGGGAGATTCTTTACCACTGCACTACCTGGGAAGCCCTATAATTTATAACTATTTAAATACATGTATATTGCTACTAAACACAGAGAGATTGACCCCAAGTTGCATGTACCTAGGGTAGCCTCAAAATTTATCATTCAAACCATGCCATGTCTGAGAGTAATAGGGGTTGCTGTTAATAATCATGACAGGACAACCGTTTTAAACCAGAACTATTCCCAGACGAATTTGGACATATGCTTAGCCTGCATTTATGTGACATGCATTCATCAGCATAATCAACTCAAAATTATGGAATGACTGCTGTGCTCCCTGCTCTGCTCAGATTTTACTGTTAATCCTCCAGGGAACCAGCTCTCACCCCTCATACCAGGTGGAATTCCTGTTCTCTAGGATAGTGGCAGAATGAAAGCACTAAATTCTTTGGCACTTAGGGCCTGCTCCCAACTGGTACCACTCTGCTGAATCTAGCCTCACAGTGTCCCCATGACAATCCCGACACCTCTCCTCCTGTTGTCACCTCTGCTCACATGCCCTCCCACCCTCTTACTTTAGCCAACATCCCACACATCTTTCAACACCCACTCAAAGATCATTTCTTTTGGAAATTTCCCCGCTTTCCCCAGTCATCCTTCATTTCTTAATCCTTCATACTCTGCTAGCACTTTGTTTTTCTTTTATGGCCCTTTTCCTAATGTTGATATTTCTTTATGTACAAACTCCCCACCAAATCGTAAGCTTCCTCACCTGTCATAGACATAATTTTTCTCTTACTATTTTAGTATTTTTGTTTTCTGGGTTTTTGAGTAGGGAGAGGGGTTTGAACATAATGCATGATAGAGGAAGTAAGAATTCATAGTTCTGCTTTCTTTCAGTCCTCCCTGTTACTCCATTTGCCCCATACATCAGAACTGGTGCTTTCTTGTCCTTCTGACTCTGAACTTATCCCCAAATGGCTTTTTGTTGTCCTTTGCAATTTTTTTTTGTTTTGTTTTTGCAAGCCTTGCTTTTTTCTGGGTTTCTGATTTCCTCAGAATATTTTTGTAGACTTATGGTTGTTTTTGAATTTGTAATGAATCACGTTTTTCTAGCTAAATGTTAGTTATATTACAGGCCATCTCCTTAAAAGATAATTGGCAAATTCCCACATTCATTTGGTATCATTCTCTTTTCCTCCAGAATGGATAATTGGTGAATGCCTCATGAGAAATTGATTTGACCGACACTCCTCTGTGCCACCTGTCCTATAATATTGTCCCTGCCCTGGGACACAAATTACCTTTTCTTGACCATTCGGAAGTCTACTTTCCTAAAACATAAGATGTTTATTTCACTGTTCCTACTTTATGCATCAGTTCTAAAATAGAGTCACTCTATCCCAAGGTTTCAGTCCCTTCCATTTCATGGCTGTTGGAGAGAAGCAAGTCCAAAGAGCCATCATCCCTGCTTCCTTGACTTTCTTCACAAGACAAATCAATTTTGCTTTTAAAAGATGATTGACTTTTAGTAGAATAAGATTACTGGTGGGTGTCTGCATAATAATGGATACATTTATTGAATAATAAACACAGTCACTCACCTTGTGAAATGGTAGTTAATGTCTTCAGTTAAGGGAGATAGAAACTCAATGAGATTGAATATCTTGTTCATAGACATGGGACTGACTGGGAGGCTGGCTGTGAACCTGGTCTGCTGGATTCCATAGTCCTTTCAGCTGTCTTCCACAGCTTCCTGTTAGATTGTTCAGTCTCCCTCCTTCCCCTTCTTATTCTACCCACAAATCTTTTGTGTAAATCCACATTGCAAAAGCATCTCGTGGGCAAGGACCATGCTATGTACTGTTTACAAATTTTAGTCCTAGAGGGTTTTAGTATAATGTTACACATTGAAAAGTGTTCCATGGTAAGTAAGACTAGGAAATGCTGAATTAAACAGAGTTAATCAGAATTTCTTTTTTAATTGTGAAACATTTCAGAATCCCTATCATACTGACATGTATTTTGAATTTTAAAGAAAGAATATTTAGTTGAGTCCCATATTTAATTGACTATCAATCCTTATTTGAACCTGATGGTATTGATGGTATATTTACAGAATTTGGGGGTCCATTTTCATAGTGTTCTAGAGCATGGATTTGGGGGTCAGGGAGACTTGTGCTCAAATCCCAACTTGAGCTATATTAGCTGTGTGATTATGATATCATATTTAACCTATGAGTGTTTCCTGATCTAGTAACTGGTCACGATACTTAGCTCATGAAGCTGTTTTGAAGGTTGCACATGGTAATGTATACAAAGCTTTATTGCTTGTCATCATCACAGTAGTTAATATGTAAAACACTTGGAATAATAACCTGTCACAAAATAAATATGTTTGGTCCTAATCTGATTTTTGGCAGTCGTCTGCAGTATACTCCAATAGTAGTGTGCAGTTTTTTATTTTTTAATTTTCACATTTATTCTTGTCAGTCTGCTTCTGCTCTCAAGTTTGTGGATTTTTATACAACTGTAGATCTTTTTTACCTGGCCTGCTGTTGGCTCCTACTACTGGGTTTAAATCATAGCTTTACCATTTACTAGTCATGAGACTAATTGGGCAAGTTCCTTAAACTCTTAAGTAACTTAAAATTTAAAAGGTTTAGTTTCCTTATCTATAAAAGTGGAATAATGACAGTGCTTCCCTCAAGGCTTGTTGTTTTTATTGTTCAGTCCCTAAGTTGTGTCTGATTCTTTGCAACCCCATCAACTGCAGCATGCCAGGCTCCCCTGTCCTTCACTCTCTCCCAGAGTTTGCTCAAACTGTTTCCATTGAGTTGGTGATGCCATCCAACCACTTCATCCACTTCTTCTCCTTGTGCCCTCAATCTTTTCCAGCATCAGGGTCTTTTCCAAAGAGTCAGCTCTTTGCATCAGGTAGCCAAAGTATTAGAGCTTCGGCTTCAGCATCAGTCCTTCCAATGAATATTCAAGGTTGATATCCTTTAGGATTGACTTGTTTGATCTCCTTGCTGTCTGAGGGACTCTCAGAAGTCTTTTCCACACCACCATTCAAAAGCATCAGTTCTTCAGTGCTCAGCCTTCTTAATGGTCCAACTCTCACATCCACTCATGACTGCTGGAAAAACCGTAGCTTTGACTATATGGACCTTTGTCAGCAAAGTGATGTCTCTGCTTCTTAATATGCTGTTTAGGTTTGTCATAGCTTTTCTTCTAAGGAGCAAGCATCTTTTAATTTTGTGGCTGCAGTCACTATCTGCAGTGATTTTGGAGCCCAAGAAAATAAAATCTCTCACTGTTTTCATTTTTTTCCCCATCTATTTGTCATGAAGTGATGGGACTGGATGCGATGATCTTAGTTTTTTGAATGTTGAGTTTCAAGCTAGGTTTTCCCTCTTCTCTTTCACCATCATCGAGAGGCTCTTTAGTTCTTTGTTTTCTGCCATTAAAGTGATATCATCTGCATATCTGAGGATGTTGACATTTCTCCCGGCAATCTTGATTCCAGCTAGTGATTTATCCAACCTAGCATTTCACATGATGTACTCTGCATATAAGTTAAATAAGCAGGGTGACAATATACAGCCTTGACATACTCCTTTCCCAATTTTGAACCAGTTCATTGTTCCATGTCCGGTTCTAACTGTTACTTCTTGACCTGCATGCAGGTTTCTCAGGAGATAGGTAAGGTGGTCTAGTATTCTCATCTCTTTAAGAATTTTCCAGTTTGTTGTGATCCACACTTTCAAAGGCTTTAGTGTAGTCAATGAAGCAGAAGTAGATGCTTTTTGGAATTCCCCTGCTTTTTCTATGATAAATGTGATTGTGTATGTAAAATTCTTAGCACAGCAATTGGTATATAGTAAGAACTAAAAACCTCTTCCTGTAGTTACAATTTTGGAGTCTGTGGGCTTAGTTTGCTGATGTTCTACCTGGATGTATGAGTCATTATCATAGAGGTAACATATACCATCTAACCATTTCACATATATATTAACTCAATCTTTATAACAACCCTGTGATTAAGTACTATTATTTCTATATTAAAAATGAAGAGATTGAGGCACAGAGAGGTTAAGTAACTTGCCCAGATCACACTCCTAGAGCCAGAACGCTAATTCAAGTAGTCAGGCTTTGAAGTTAGTACTCTAAAAGCTGAAGAAATTGCATGTCTTTTAGACTGTTACTGTCTTATGTCAAAGATCTTTATCAGACTCTGCAAAGACATCAGTTCGTTTTAGCATAATATGTGTCACCTGAAATGAGTTCCTTAGACTTTAAGAATCTAAGGTACATGATGTTTTGTTACATAAATGAAAGTGCTTTACTTGAATTCTGCCCTGATGGTTAGCCATCTGCCACTTGTGGAGACAGTAAAGAAGCACTTGCAAGCGGGGTTGATACTTTCCTAAACAAAGGGCTTTGAATTTGCTCAAATGATTGCCATCTTTTGGGCTCAGAAATCTGGCCTATAAAGTTGGAAAATATGACTTTGACCTTTAAAGTTACTAAAGGCAGATGTCTTCAGCTTGACCACCATAATAAAGGAAATTCACCATGGCCTCTGTCATTGGTTTAATTGAGCAATCAATAAATGTCAGGCTCTGGGGTTATTGCAATTCACAAAACAAACAGCACTTGGCCTTCCTGAAGTTATAATCCTAAACCAAAAATATGTGGCAAGTAATACAAAGGAATGGAGAAGGAAATGGCAACCCACTCCAATATATTTGCCTGGGAAATCTCATGGACAGAAGAACCAGCCCATTGGGTTGCAAAATAGTCGAACATAACTTAGCAACTAAGACAAGCACCAATATAAGGAAATACAGGAAATATGGAGAAACTTGTTGGCAGGTCAATGTAATTGAAATTCCCTAAAGACCTGGAATCCCCTCCAGAAACAGTGTTGAATAAGAGAGTGGTTTTAGAGTTGATGAGAAGAGGTGGAGCCAACAAAGGAGACAGAGCAGTCATGGAACAAAAGAAAACTGAGGAAACAAAGTGTCAGAAAAACCAAAACCCACAAAGGCTCCACCAGGAGGGGTGGTCAACTGTGTCAGATTCTTCTGAGAAATGAAAAATGTGAGGATAGAATCGAGCCCTTTCATTAGGCATCCTGGTGGACCTTTTAGTGGATCAGCCACAAAATGTACTTTCAGACAACAGTATCTTTTACATTTTAGCATTTCAACCTTTAGCCTCTTTGTTGGAATGATTTCAAGGATGTCTGCCACAAATAATGTTTTGACTTTGGCAGTGTTGTTACTGAGTTATCACTTATGACGGAAAACAGCCAAAAACTCCTTCATAACTTGTAATTAAAGGAAACCGACGTGGAGTTTACTGATGGATATTACTGAGGTGCTAAACAGTTTTATATATAAATATATAAAAATTATCAATATATAACTACTAGTAGTATGTTAAAGAAGTAAATGTATATTTGAAAATAAAAAATATATTTATAAAACTAAGAATCAAGAAGAAATAAAAAGTCAAGAAGCTCTTCTTCCTCAAATGACTACCTTTAAATTTGTGTTGGCTGATTCAACTGTGTGGAAACATATTTTAAAATCTGGACTCTTATAGACCAAGTAGCTTTTACTGTCTGCTTCCCAATGAGGGTCATACTAGATGAATATTAAACTTGCTCCCTACAGATTGATGCCTATTAATTCTGTAATTAGCAGTGTACCATTTAAATGCGTATGCTATATGTTCATTAAGGAGAGTGGACCAGAATTTTATCAGACACAGAGTATGCCAGATTCTGGGCTTAGTGGCCACAGAAGTGCCTACTGACCAAAACCAATACCTTCTGTCTAGTTGCCTCACATAGCCAATCCAAATGACACCATCTTGCAACTTAAATGAAGATATATCTTGAATGAAAAGAACATTGTCATTGGTTATGTCTACAGAAGGAATCTGTTTGGAAATGATTTTCAATTACTCTAAAACAGTAACATGATTTCCTGGCTCCCTAAAAGCATGTTTTTGGGAAATCTGAGAATTTGGACTTTCATTTGGTTGTTGTCAGTGGTTAAATGTCTTCTGCCATTATCTCCCCCATCCCATTTTTTGTTTTTGTTTAATTTTATTTCCATTTTCAGATTTCAGAGAACCTAAAACAATCCTGGGTAGCATGTTTTAAGTTCTATATGCTTGTGATCCTTAAAGTTGTCTCATTAGAGATTGGTTCCTGTGGTTTTTTAGTGCATGTGAGAGAGCTGGGCTTCCTTAAGGGCTTTTGTAACCACTGAAATTATGCTTAATGTATAGTGTTAGGCTCTGTTACACTTCTTCCTCTTTCTGTTTATGGAGGAAAATGGTGCATTGCACTTTCTCTAAAGTGCCAGTATGCCTTCAGCAATTTATTGGTCACCCAGGAGGTATCACACACTGTAGACACCTTGAGGTGCTCACATTTCTAGTTTGGAAAAACCAAGGAAACACTTCCAACAAGGCCTACTAAGTGCTATGGTTCGTGGTACATAGTAGGTACTGTGGGAGCCCAGCAGAGAAGCCTCTGTGTGTGTGCTGAGGAGGAACTCAGGCAGAGGAACCCAGAAGGAGTGCTGGCTCAGCTGAGTCTGGAAGGATGAGAAGAAGCACATCACACAGATGTGGAAAGAAGGGCATTCCAGGAAAAGAAAACCACAGATGCAAATCCCTGAGATGGGACAGCATAGACACGTACCCAGGACTTATTTCTTTTGTATTTCAGAGAGCTATGAAACATGTAAAGGAGATCCTTGCATAACTAGGACATAGGTAGAACTAGTCTCAGTCTTGTGTCATTAAGATATATTTCACTGTTTTAATTATGGCAACTTTAAGTAAGCTAATATGATAACGAAAACATACAACCAATATATGATTTTTCAAGACTATGTACTACTTGGTGAAATAAGCTTTAAACTACTTATTAAAAATGTTCTGTGTTACAGACTCATAGAATAACGTTTAAATTCTAGTGGCCAAATACATAATTTGATTGAAAACAATTTGTCTTTTTACTGTTGTTTGGTTTTAGAAGCTTTTTGCCTTAGATCGACTTAAAGGGATTTTTGTTTTTCTTGTGTTCCTAAAGTGCTGCTGCAGAAAGTATTTCATTGCTTAAAGTTTGAAAGAAACACTGCAGTTGTTGGAAGCTGTGGTGCCTTATGAGACGAGAACTTTTTATATGTTCATCAAACGGGTTAGGTGTCTGTGATTAGAAACCTCTTGTTTTAACCACCCAGTCTAGTTTCTATCTCACTCCTATTTTCCTCTCTCATTCTACCCTGACTTTACCCTCTATAGAACATATTGCTATTGGCGATTGTTTCTTTGATTCCTTCTAAGTAATGGTCTCCCCCGCTAGGTTGGAAGCTCTGTGAGGGAAGGAAGGAGGTCTGTGGGCTTCCCTGCTGTGTACCCAGCTCCTAGAAGTACCTGGCAGAAAATAAACACTCTCATAATTTCTAAGTGAATTGATGATGAGTAATTCAAAGCCTCTGGACAGCTTCCACAATAAAGAGGATTGGTGATGAAAACCAGATAGGAAATTTTCCCTGTACATCCTACTTCTCAATTAAGGCATCATCATCAATAGGACCAACCAGCAAAATGTGCTTGCTTTTGCCCAGGGTTCCTATTTCCTGTCCATGAAGAGCCCAAGTAGGAAATGATAAGGAGTAAAGTTTCTGAGAAAGCAGGAATTTGAAGCAACAGTGAAAGAAAGTATATTCAGCAATATAAGCCATTCATTCAGCAGCTATGTTATTCAGTTGCTAAGTAGTGTCTGACTTTTTGTGATCCCTAACTGCAGCACGCCAGGCTTCCTTGTCCTTCACTATCTCCCAGAGTTTGCTCAAATTTCTATCCACTGAATAAGTGATGCTATATAGCCATCTTATCCTCTATCACCCTCTTTCACTTTTGCCTTCAGTCTTTCCCAGCATCAGGGTCTTTGCATCAGGTGGTCAAATAATTTGAGCTTCAGCATGAGTCCTTCCGGTGACTATTCAGGGTTGGTTTCCTTTAGGATTGACTGGTTTGATATCTTTGCAGTCCAGGGGACTCTCAAGAGTCTTCCGGATGCCATGATCTTAGTTTTTTTTTTTTTTTTCCTCCCTTTTATTGTTTTTGTCATACAATGCCATGATATCACCATGGGTTTACATATGCTCCCCCTCCAGAAACCCCTCCCTCCTCCCTCCCTCCTCCCCCCCCCCCCCCCCCATCTTAGTTTTTTAAATGTTGAGTTTAACATAGTTTTTTCACTCTCCTCTTTCACCCTCATCAAGAGGCTCTTTAGTTACTCTTCACTTTCTACCATTAGAGTGGTATCATCAACAATTATATTGAGCACTAATTATGTACCAGGCATAATAATAGACCAAGGGGGACAAAGATGGAGACCTTGAAACTCATAATGACAGTACAGCAAGTGTCAAAAATAGTAACTTGAACCAGGTACTAGAGAGCATTGAGGCAGGAGCAACTGTCTAAGAAGTGAGTTGAACAGGGTGTCACAGAGGAGGGGACATTTGAGACGGTCGCTGAGGGAGGAACTGGAATTTGGTAAAGCAGGAGAAATTCCGTTAGAAGATGGAGCCCTGCAGTTCAGCTTTTTGTACCTTTGAGGAAAGTAAATCCTACATGGGCAAGACAGGCAAGTTTTATACACAGAGGTGTGTACTGGTCAGTGGTGTGTAGGAATATGAGTAGGTAAAAGGTTGTTTGAGCTGGAGGGTGGAGAATATAATCTCTGACTATCACAGCCACTGAAATATTTTTCTCCCTAGAAGCATATTTCCTTTAGTAAATTGAAGGACTGAGTTATTTTATATAGCATGAGGTATATAATTAGCTATAAAAATTTAGAAAGTAGAAAAATCTACCTATAGTCTCACTGTAACACCATTTGCTTTTTGTTATGTTTCAGTCTCTCTGCTAGTGTATATGTTGTCTTTTGTTAGATGTTGTCACGTTATACAGTTTTATGCACAACTTACTTTAGTTGTCATTATATCAGAAGAATATACTTCATTATTACTGCATAGTATTCCTTTCTCTTTGTAATGGATATATTGATATTAAAGAGCAGTGCCATTTTTGACATAACTATTTCTCTATTACCAGATACTTAGACTGTTTAGTTTCTTGTTATTGTAAGTAATGTTACAGTGACCATATTTGTGTCTATAATCTTTTTTGCTTCTAGGACTTTTCCCCAAGAGATTCCCCCAAATTAGAATTACTAGATCACAGAGTGTAAAATATTTTTGCAGGTCCTACTTCTTACTTCCAAGTTATTTTCCTATTTATATGATTAATAGCACTGTGAGAGAATGCCAGTTGGGCTGTACTCTGCAGCATGAACTGTTGCAGTTGATTTTTAAAAACTTGTTAATTTAATAGCTTACATGGATACTTTGTTTAATTGTAATTTCTTTGTAAACAATTGACATTAGAATTTTTGTTCATTCTTTCAATGACTGTGTATTGCATATGTACTTTATATTAGCTCTATTCTGGGGAAAAATAGTAAACAAGTATAATTCCTGCTCTCACACTGTATATTATTACACTTAAAGAAACTTTCATTAAAAAATACTTGAAAATTATTCAGTATTAATAATTTATTAATAAATTAAAACATTAATATTAAAATATTAATAATTAAATATTTTAACGCTCGTTTTAATAATTAAAATATTAAAAATAAAATATTTTTGCAAAAATCACATAGCTAGTAAGCAGCTAAGAAGGAATTTAGACTTTTTTTAAAAAAAATTTCAGTCCCTTGGTCTTTGCAATCTGCTATGCTGCCCTTCAAAGGGCAATATAGGAGCTTGTTAACAAAGTTCTTGTTCCTCCAAGTATCTTCCTCTAAGCTTTAATCTAATGATGATGCCATTGCTTGTACTCAGAACTTGTCTAAAATATTTTTTAAGAAATTTCATTTCCAGTCATTTCTTGAGGTGCATGTGAATGTCCGTCTCATTACTTTATAGTCTCATCTTGTTTATGAATGAAATATGATCCTCAGGTTCATCACACATCTTGTTATCTAGAGGAACGCTGGCTTTTCCAGAAATAAAATCCAACTTTAGGCAAAGAGGATTTGCCCCCATTCAGGGTATAAAGGAGTGAACCAAAGTCTCTGCAAATAGTTGTAAAAAGTATTTTTGGTCAGTTGGATCACATATGTGAACTCCTTACTTCTTTGCAAGGGTTAGCATTTACATGCTATGGAAGCTGCTTTAGTTTTCAGTTTGTGTGAGGACTGTCAGCTTCCACTCCTGTTGGAATTATGGGACCTGCATGTCCAGAGCATCTGTGAGTTATCATCAAATGTTTAACACATCTGTCAACTTCAGTAGTCCTATCTGACTGAATGTTCTAAACTTTTTTGATATTTGTTGACAAAGCTTCCTAAATCATTCTAATGAAGAAGATTTCTAGCTAACTTTGGGATGCTTCAGAGAGTCCATGAAACATCCCAAAGATGTTAAGTTCATTTTGTTTACAGAATTACATGGGGAGTATTGTCAAGTGAGTAATAAGTCTCAGGTTATATTGCATGGTGGACTTCCCTTGTGGTTCAGCTGGTAAAGAATCTGCTTGCAATGTAGGAGACTTGGGTTCAATCCCTGAGTTGGGATGATCCCCTGGAAAAGGGAAAGGCTACCCACTCTAGTATTCTGGCCTGGAGAATTCTATGGACTGTATAGTCCTTGGGGGTCGCAAAGAGTCAGACATGACTGAGTGACTTTCACTTTCACAACTTCAAGGAGAAGGGCCAGTGACCCTTAGCACAGTACTGGGCACTGATCACTGTAACACCCAGTTATAAAGAGCGGGATGTCACTTCCTGGCATCCTTGGGATGGGAGGGCCAAGAAGGAGGTAGCATTAAGGCAGCTTGGACCTCCTTTCATACTCATATGTCATATCATATTAGAGTCTCTTTAACATAGTTTCCTTTTATTCTGGAACCCAATTAATTGTCTCAGAAAAATTAGTCTTTATCTCCCATTTTTTTGTGATCCCTCAAGAATGACCATAATTACTGCTAACAAGACTGTGGTCAAGGAGAAGAAAATCTGTATAGTTTTAAGGGGAAAAGAATTTTTAAATTTGAAGTGTAATTGATTTACAATATTGTGTTAGCTTCAGGTGAACAGCAAAGTGATTCAGTTATACATATGTTTTCAGATTATTTTCGATTATAAGTTATTACAAACAATTAAATATAGTTCCCTGTGTTATATAATAAACCCTTGTTGCTAACCTATATTTTGTATAGTAGTTTGTGTCTATTAATCCCATATTCCTATTTTTATCCCTCCTCAACTCCCTTTCCCCTTTGGTAACTATAAATTTGTTTGCTGTGTCTGTGAGTCTGTTTCTGTTTTGTATATACATTTATTTGTATTATTTTTTAGATTCAATATAGTGATATCATGTATTTGTCTTTGTCTGACTTACTTAGTGTGATACTTTCTAGGTCCATCCATATTGCCAGAGATGGCAATATTTCTTTCTTTTTATCGTTGAGAAATATTCCATTGTATATATATACCACATCTTCTTAAAGGGAAGATAATTTTTAAAAAGAGGCCAGTGCATCAGCCTGCACAGTCCTTGGGAGGGTCCATAGCTCTCATTCAGATTCTCCATAATCCCCATGTCCATTGTCATTACTTTCTAGTTAAACTACTATGCATCACTGCAGTTTAAAATGTGAAATGAAACCAAAAAAGTCGACGATATCTATCTTTATGCCTTAAATCCAGGTTTTGGAATAGGACATTGTCAGTTATGCACATTGTATGAAAAAAAAAATGATCTGATTTTGAAACAGCAAGTTTGAGAGCTACAGACTGACATGCAGATATGTTATTTTTGGCCCATACTGCTTATTAAACATTTAAAACTTCATTGCCAACACCTAAAATTAAAAATATCTCACACAATAATCTGGACTTCCTACTTTCTTGAAAAATCAGATCATCTGATAATACTGGGCCAGAGTTGCCACATCACACAGTCACCTGGGGAGGCCCACAGCTTCTTCCTTATTCAGGGCATTGTTTTTCCAGTTTGCCACAAACCTCCCCACTCCCTGATGTATTACACCTGTTTTACTTATTTGTGTGCACTACCCTAACCCCTGAAGACATGAGTTCATGACCTATTTTCTACAGTTAATGCTCATTTAATGTTTCATGTAGTTAAAAAATATTTTTCGTTTTGCACAAGTGTTCCAAAAGGTTCCTATGCTTGAATGGTTCAGAATCTATGTCTTGGGGAAACAAGACATAATTTACACAGCCAGTAAAATCATACAGATGCACAAACCTAGAGGTGTCAGGAGGCAATAAGTATACATGGGTGATTTTCAAATGGGCAGTGGAGTTAACAAGGGCTGTAAGCTCAGAGAAGGACTGGATCAACCTTGAGAGGGTTGCAAAGATGTATCTTGAAGAATGGGTCAGAATAACTTTGCAGGCAGGCGAGGGGAAGGGGAAAGGGGAAAGGGGAAGAAAAGAATATAAAATATGAACAAAAGCAGGTTGGTAAGAATGAACAGATAAGTAAGCCTGAGAGTTTGGTTGGATAAAGGGGCTGTTTAGCAGATTTTGGGCTGCCCCTCATTGGGGAATACTGTCTGACATCCATTCTTGAATTCGCCCCATCATTGTCTATTCACTTTACAGTTGTTCTGGAAATGCTCATACCAAAAGTAGCAAGCAGCCAATGCAAACACTTGGCCCATCTCTCTTTATGCAAAGCATGTTTTCCACTTTTGAAAAACTTCTTCTTTGTGTTATTGCTTCTTAGCTCTCCCTCCCTCAAGAAAAAATGGACAGGAGACCTTGCTTTTTAGCCTAGTAAGATCTCTAGAATCAACTAGGAAAACCTGGAGAAAATGAAAAGGAAGTGGTAGTTTGGCAAGCACCAGAAAGTTTTAGGAGAGACCCAGGTTTACCTAATTCTTTCACCTAGAGACTAAGGCCCCTATCTGGAGAGTCACCCTCAAATCACCTCCAGGACATTTTGTTCTGCACTTGTTCCTCTAATTCCCTGTAACCCTTGGGAAGGATCCTTAGGATGGCTCTGCAGGCCTGTGTCCCAGTGTTCAGTGTTGCATAAAGTTGTATAGCTGAGGAAACCCAGCATAGTCCTATGTTGAATGGATGTAGGATAAAAATGAAATAATATGGGACTTCCCTGTTGGTACAGTGGTTAAGAATCCACATTCCCAATGCAGAGGGCCTGGTTTAGATATCAGTTCAGTTTTGATTGTAAAACAAAGGGGTTGGACTAGGCAATTCTTCCCAAATCAGTTTTTAAGGAAATTTAATAGATATGAAAAAATGAAGGTGGCGCTAGTGGTAAAGAATCTGCCTGCCCATGCAGGAGACGCAAGAGATGGGTTCAGTCGCTGGATTGGGAAGATGCTTTGGAGTAAGAAATGGCACCCTACTCTGGTATTCTTGCCTGGAGAATTCCATGGACTGAGGATCGTGGCAGGCTACAGTCCATGGGGTTGACACGACTAAGCACAGCATGCAACACAGCACATGAATATAACAAGTTCACGTTGTATTTTAATGAAAAACCTGAGCCTTTCTTAAGTCCACTCATGTTTTCAAATGCTTAAATTGGCTTTTGTTTCATTTTGTTTTTTCCTTTGGTTTTCTTTCTCCTCTTCAACCTCTGTCCCATCTTACTTCTCTGAGTCATCAGACACTTCGGAGTGGAGATCCTGGGCTCATTGCGTTTGTCTTCGCCTCGTCCTCCCACCTCTTTGTCCCTGAGTCCTCAGCCTCTAAGGTCCATGCCTGTCCCTTCATTTTGCCTGTGTTCTCGTGGATCTTGACAAGTAAGAGTTTACAGATGTCATTATGCTTGTTGCCAGAGATTGAAATTCTTTCAAATTTAGCTTCTACCTGAGCTTGTTGCTTCTGCAGCTTTTTGAGGGGAACGACTCGGCTTTTCACAGAGTGAGTCAAGCGCTCACTGAAGTCATTTTTAGGCTTCGGTACATTCTCTTCCAGGGCCTGAGGCTCCTCTACCAATTGACCAGCACACCCTCATTCTCCTTCACCATCTGGGTCGACTCTGAGGGCCCCTTGTTTCCCAAATCTGTGGTGTTAGAGAAGTGGCCAGGGGGAGGGGTGGCTCCTGTGGGGGCCCAGCTGCAGGGAAAGAAACTGGTCCAAGCCTGGGAGGGTCTGGAAGAGCGGAAACGGGCAAGCTTGTGACTGAATCTCCTGCATAAAAGAAAGCAAGGAAATAGAAGTCTCTCCTGTTCAGGAACTTTGAAGCAGCCCTCAGACCTGCTCCACATCCATTCATCTCTGCGCGCCAGCTGCTCGAAAATGCAGATGGCTTCAGACGGGTTCCTGCTCTCAAAGAGTTGATGGGGGAGCAGGATACAAGCCAAACCTCACACTGAGAGAGGAGAGGTGCAGAAATGGAGATACATTCAAGCCACATCTTGACACGCAGTGTGACACACAGAGCGCAAAGAAATCAGTTCTGCGCCAAGGGCGGGAGGGCAGCGGACTTTAGAGCAGTGTCTTGAAGGATAAGGAGGGGTTCAGGGGAAGGGATCATTCAAGCCTGAGGGAGGCCAGTGTGGGCCAGAGGTTCTTCTATGGCTTGTCATCTGCAAGCCCTGCCCCCGGCAGCACTGTCTCATACAAAATCAGTCACAACGAAAACTGCCTGACGAGAGACTGGTGCACACTTTGAATATAGTAGGCATGCGTGTTAAGTCACTTCAGTTAGGTCTGACTCTTTAAGACCTTATGGACTGTAGCCCACCGGGCTCTTCTGTCCATGGGATTCTCCAGGCAAGGATACTGGAGTGGGTTGTCATTTTCTTCTCCAGGGGTCTTCCCAACCCAGGGATCAAACCCACGTCTCTTGTTTCTCCTGCACTGGCAGGCGGGTTCTTTACCACTAGCACCACCTGGGAAGCCCTCAACTATGTAGTATAGGCAACTCTAATGTGCAGAAGAACTACCTGGAGACGTTCCTGGGTCCCACTCCCAGAGGTAGGCCACAAGAATCTGTGCTCAGATGCTGCCAGTCTGGGGAAGACATTTTGTGTAATCTCGGACTAGACAACTTGCCTGATTCTGTAATGAGGATAATAGAGATAAGGGACAAAAGAACTAGTTCTCAATGATCTTCTCTTAAACACAAGTGTATTTTTAAAATTTTTTTATTAGAGTATAGTTGATTTACAATGTTGTGTTAGTTATAAGTGTAAAGCAAAATGAATCAATTATATATATATATATGTATATATATATATATATTTGTATTATTGTTAAAGCTATTGAAGTGTGATCTGATTAAAATGTAGTTTATTCTCAAAGCATTCCAAAGCAGCTGATAGGGGGGACCATCAGCTTTCCAGCTGAGAAAAACTTTTTAAAATTACTTTTGTTTACAAAAAGAATTCTCTTTTTGACACAAAAAGTAGAAGGACATACTTTAAAATATAAATTAAATATATTGTGACCTTGCTACCTCTAAGGAACAAAGTTGCCTTGAGGCATTCTATTGACTATTAAACTTTTTTGTGTATTCCAGCTTTGCCCCACTCTATTATAAATAATAGATACTGGTGTATTTATAGTAAATAATGTAAGGGATCTTCTTTTAGAATTAGCCATCAAAGAATAAGTATAAATTGCTATGTTGTAAAAGAGTTCTCCGCTCTAGACAGACATTCCTTCAAGTGCAGTTCACAAAGAACCACATTTCCTTGGGGAAAACATAATTTAAACCATAGAGAAGTAACACTCCTTTTCAGGGAAATTGCAGTACCATCCAAGATATTGGTAGAACTACAGAGCTCCGTAAATATCACTGTTGGACTCAAAGATTTGGTTATGTTCATGAACAAGATACGTAAATTAAAAATGCAGTGTGTTAAATGAGACTATATAGCAAACAGGATATGTCTTATAGCTTCTACTGTTTTTATATTATAGTTTGGATTTTGGATCTTTTTTTAAAAAGAAAAAAACAATTGTATTTTTAAACCAAACAATTTACTAACCTACTGGTGTGCCAAACACCTTTTGTCTCTTCATCTGGGCTTGATATCTTCTGTTGGGACCAGACTTTCACTTCCCTAGGATTGAAACGGGGGTCAGGGGAGGGGAGGCTCAAGCAAGAGAGGAAGAATAGATGTTCTTTAAAGGTATCATAAAGAGAGATTCAAAATCATATCATAGGTATAGACCATTTTCCTTGTGATGGGATATGTAACTTACAGATTCATGTTAGCACAGAAGTCCTTAGTTTCTGCTGTTCCTCACCTGGATCAGTTTTCTATGCTTGAAGCTTTGGATGTGGAGGGCCTACTGCACTATGCCACTTTATATAATGGGCTTGAACACCCACAGATTTTGCTATGTACTGGGGCGGGGGGTGCTGGAATCAATCCCCTGTGGGTACTGAGGACCACTGTATAGTTATCTCATCTGTTGTACAGATATTTTGACTTAGACTCAATAAGTTATGCATTAACCACATTAGATTGTTGTAGCTATGAATCATGAATAAAAGTTTGTGAGGAGTAAGTTGTTTAAATTTCCTGATTCTGTTAAATTGAGAAGCCTCTCCTGGGGTAAAAGTAAAACCTCCATCACTGGGGAATCGAGATTCTATCACAACAGCCTGCCTTCTGCTGTCCTTCCTGACCCTAGTGGTCCAGCGTGTCTCCTGATGCCTCAGGCCAACAAGTGACTGAGCTGGATTAACTTGAAACTGCTGGCTGTAGAAATTCCAATTGCTTGTAAAGCCATTGGCTTTTGCACTGATGCCAGTTTTCTTAGGCACTGTTTACCTAGGCAAACTGGTCCTGCTACCCAGCCCAGCAGATCTGCTGGCAAAGAGAACGTGTAGCTGGTAAGGTGGAGTACATTTCATGACCTTCTTGCCCTCTCCAGCCTGATTGTAGGCCTTTTTTAGTCATTTAGGTGTTCAAAACCTGTGTGATGGGAGAAACTCAGCTTTAAACAGTGGTTTAGTTGTTGATTTTCTTCTGAGCTCTAAGTAATAACATTCAGAGGGATACGGCATGCAGTTGGGCTTTTTGGTTCTAGTACTTTGTCACTTGGAGTTCTATGACCCTGGGCAAGGCATTTAATGTTTGTCAGCCTGAAACGAAAAAAAGAATGAATGTAATATCTGTTCTTCCTGTTTCACAGGTTCTTGTGGAATTCAGACCACTGTAAGTTCAAATGATTATAAACTATAAAGCAATATACAGAATAATTATTATAAATATTATAATTTAGTATGTATTTTATATAGTATCTACTAAATTATTATAATCACATTCTCAATATACACAAAGCGATCTTAGCTTACTATAATTAGCATCTGATTCTGGCTCTTCTGATGTGTAGTAAATATCTATAAAAATCATTTGCCTTTTATCTTTTGGGTCAAAGAAATATCAAATTTACTTCTCTGCACTTTACGTAAAGCAAAAGATTAACTCAACTCCTGCAGTATCCTGTGTAACACACTTGTGAAGTCAGGCAGAGGGCATGAGTGGGCAAGCCCTGTACTGCCATATAGCATAAGGAAGTTTAGGAGGTTTTGTTTAGAAGTTTAATTCTTTTGTGCTGTCTTGAGTCAGCTACTATTTGGAACACTCAGATGAAAACAAATACTACTTGTCCTGGCAATAAGGGAGGCTTTTTGCAGCTTGTGTAGCCTCATGAAGGACATTTGTTTATGACCATGGGCATGGGACACTGGAAAAATTTGATCTCCAAGTCTCAGATCTTGTCTCATGTTGCTAAAAGGCTTGAGAAAGAAATGTGCCAGTGAGGAAGAGCTGAGAAAAAAGGGGCAGATGGAGGGGCCTCCTCAGCCCAGAGGGTTCATGGCTAGAGCTGCTGATCTTGGGAGAGTCACATATCCATTCCAGGCTTCAGTTTCCTTTTGTGTAATACGGGAAACTAAAGGGTCATTCCAGATGTAAAAATCTTCCAGTTTCATGAAGTAGGTGTGGGAATCAATTGACTAGTGAGTGACCGTAGAGGATGATGGCTGAGGTTTCTAGAGCCAGAGTGGGTTCCAGTCCAGGCCACCACTTCATGCCTATGTGACACTTTTCATGGACCACTCTTGGCCTGAGACTTCACATGAAGAACAGTGACTTGTTGTTGTTGTTTAGTTGCTAAGTCGTGTCCGACTCTTTGTGACTCCATTTGCCTGCGTGCAAATGTCAATATGTATGAGCTATTATATCCCTCAAATTTAGAGGACCTTTGGAGCTAAGCAAGTACTTTGGCAATACAGAAACTGTCTTCTGTGCGATACTGAAAAATGAACAAAAACGTTTAGGGACTGGAAAGAGACCAGCTTCTCCTTTTTGTGCTCTTCCAGCTTGAATTGCAGTGAGAGAACAAACTGAAGGTTTTAGGGAGAAGGGGTTAGGGGGTCAGATCCTCTGAGAGTTCTTGCCTTTCTCTCTTCTAGGTTACCTTATCAATGAGTGGTGGTGAGGTTTTCATCAGGTTTGTTTTGTAGCTTATAAGAAAATCTTAGATGGATGAATGAACAAATACAAAATTGTCACAGAGCAATCTCATCGGAGAACCCTACTGTTATTAATACATAATTATATTTGTGCTTCACAGGTTGGCCTAATAATTTCCTCCAGTGCTTTGCTAGAACTCTTTTGGTCCATACCTATTCTCAGAGTGTGGTCTAGAAGGTTTGTTTTATCAATGCTGACTAAAGGAAAAAAGGGAGAAAGGACAACTATAGGAAGGTTCCTTAACCAGATGAAAGTGAAAGTCGCTCAGTCATGCCCAACTCTTTGCGATCCCATAGACTGTACAGTCCATGGAATTCTCTAGGCCAGAATACTGGACTGGGTAGCCTATGCCTTCTCCAGGGTATCTTCCCAACCCAGGAATCAAACAGGGGTCTCCTGTATTGCAGGAGGATTCTTTTTTTTTTTTTTTTTTTGGCTGTAATTCATGTTTTATTTATTTATTTATTTATTTCTTCATTGTTTTTGCCATACATTGTCATGATATCACCATGGGTTTACATATGCTTCCCCTCCGGAACCCCCCTCCCTCTTCCCCCCCCCCCCAGGAAATCTCCCTGCACCAGCCCCGAGCATCAATCCTGGGCTGGCGATTGATTAGACACATGACAATTAACATGCTTCAATGCCCTTCTCCCATATCATCCCACCCTTACCCTCATCCACAAAGTCCACGAGTCTATTCTATACATCTGCGTTCCTTTTGCTGTCTTGTATGTTGGGTTCTCGTTACCGTCTTTCTAAATTCCATATATATGCGTTAATATACTGTATTGTTGTTTTTGCTTCTGGCTTACTTCACTCTGGATAATGGGCTCCAGTTTCGTCCATCTGAGTAGAATTGCTTCAAATGAATTTTTTTTTAATGCTGAGTAATATTCCATTGTGTATATGTACCACAGCTTTCTTATCCATTCGTCAGTTGATGGGCATCTAGGTTGCTTCCGTGTCCTGGCTATTGTAAACAATGCAGCGATGAACATTGGGGTACACGTGGCTCTTTCAATTCTGGTTTCCTCAGTGTATATGCCCAGCAGTGGGATTGCTGGGTCATATGGCAGGTCTATTTGCAGCTTTTTAAGGAACCTCCTCACTGTTTTCCATAGTGGCTGTACTAGTTTGCATTCCCACCAACAGTGTAAGAGAGTTCCCTTTTCTCCACATCCTCTCCAGCATTTATTGCTTGTAGACTTTTGGATGGCAGCCATTCTGACTGGTGTAAAGTGGTACCTCATTGTGGTTTTGATTTGCATTTCTCTGATAATGAGTGATGTTGAGCATCTTTTCATGTGTTTGTTAGCAATTTTTATATCTTCTTTGGAGAAATGTCTGTTAAGTTCTTTGGCCCACTTTTTAATTGGGTTGTTTATTTTTCTAGAATGGAGCTGCAGGAGTTGTTTGTATATTTTTGAGATTAATTGTTTGTCTGTTGTTTCATTGGCTATTATTTTCTCCCATTCTGAAGGCTGTCTTTTCACCTTGCTTATAGTTTCCTTTGTTGTGCAAAAGCTTTTAATTTTAATTAGGTCCCATTTGTTTATTCGTGTTTTTATTTCCAATATTCTGGGAGGTGGGTCATGGAGTATCCCGCTTTGAGTTATGGCAGAGAGTGTTTTGCCTATGTTATCCTCTAGGAGTTTTATAGTTTCTGGTCTTATGCTTAGATCTTTGATCCATTTTGAGTTTATCTTTGTGTATGGTGTTAGAAAGTGATCTAGTTTCATTCTTTTACAAGTGGCTGTCCAGTTTTCCCAGCACCACTTGTTAAAGAGGTTGTCTTTTCTCCATTGTATATTCTTGCCTCCTTTGTCAAAGATAAGGTGTCCATAGATGCGTGGATTTATCTCTGGGCTTTCTATTCTGTTCCATTGATCTATATTTCTGTCTTTGTGCCAGTACCATACTGTCTTAATGACTGTGGATTTGTAGTATAGCCTAAAGTCAGGTAGGTTGATTCCGCCAGTTCCATTCTTCTTTCTCAAGATTGCTTTGGCTATACGAGGTTTTTTGTATTTCCATACAAATTGAGAAATTATTTGTTCTAATTCTTTGAAGAAGACCTCTGGTAGCTTGATAGGAATTGCATTGAATCTATAGATTGCTTTAGGTAGTATACTCATTTTCACTATATTGATTCTTCCAATCCATGAGCACGGTACATTTCTCCATCTGTTTGTGTCCTCCTTGATTTCTTTCATCAGTGTTTTATAGTTTTCTATATACAAGTCTTTTGATTCTTTAGGTAGAAATACTCCTAAGTATTTTATTCTTTTTGTTTCGATGGTGAATGGAATTGTTTCCTTAATTTCTCTTTCTGATTTCTCACTGTTAGTGTATAGGAATGCCAGGGATTTCTGTGTGTTGATTTTGTATCCTGAAACTTTGCTATATTCACTGATTAGCTCTAGTAATTTTCTCGTAGAGTCTTTAGGGTTTTCAATATAGAGGATCATGTCATCTGCAAACAGAGAGAGTTTTACTTCTTCTTTTCCAATCTGGATTCCTTTGATTTCTTTATCTGCTCTGATTGCTGTGGCCAAGACTTCCAAGATTATGTTGAATAGTAGTGGTGAGAGTGGGCACCCTTGTCTTGTTCCTGATTTCAGGGGGAATGCTTCCAGCTTTTCACCATTGAGGATAATGTTTGCTGTGGGTTTGTCATATATAGCTTTTATTATGTTGAGGTATGTTCCTTCTATTCCTACCTTTTGGAGGGTTTTTGTCATAAATGGATGTTGAATTTTGTCAAAGGCTTTCTCTGCATCTATTGAGATAATCATGTGATTTTTATTTTTCAATTTGTTAATGTGGTGTATTACATTGATTGATTTACGAATATTGAAGAATCCTTGCATCCCTGGGATAAAGCCTACTTGATCATGATGTATGATCTTTTTGATGTGTTGTTGGATTCTATTTGCTAGAATTTTGTTGAGGATTTTTGCATCTAAGTTCATCAGTGATATTGGCCTGTAGTTTTCTTTTTTTGTGGCATCTTTGTCGGGTTTTGAAATTAGGGTGATGGTGGCCTCATAGAATGAGTTTGGAAGTTTACCTTCCTCTGCAATTTTCTGGAAGAGTTTGAGTAGAATAGGTGTTAGCTCTTCTCTAAATTTTTGGTAGAATTCAGCTGTGAAGCCATCTGGTCCTGGGCTTTTGTTTTTTGGAAGATTTCTGATTACGGTTTCAATTTCCGTGCTTGTGATGGGCCTATTAATATTATCTATCTCTTCCTGGTTTAGTCTTGGAAAGTTGTACTTTTCTAGGAATTTGTCCATTTCATCCAGGTTGTCCAGTTTATTTGCATATAGTTGCTGATAATAGTCTCTTATGATCCTTTGTATTTCTGTGTTTTCTGTTGTGATCTCTCCATTTTCATTTCTAATTCTGTTGATTTGGTTCTTCTCCCTTTGTTTCTTGATGAGTCTGGCTAATGGTTTGTCAATTTTATTTATCTTCTCAAAGAACCAGCTTTTGGCTTGGTTGATTTTTGCTATGGTCACTTTTGTTTCCTTTGCATTTATTTCTGCCCTGATCTTTAAGATTTCTTTCCTTCTACTAGACCTGGGCTTCTGCATCTCTTCCTTTTCTAGTTGCTTTAGGTGTAAAGTAAGGTCATTTATTTGATTTTTTTCTTGTTTCCTGAGGTGAGCTTGTATTGCTATGAACTTTCCCCTTAGCATTGCTTTCACAGTGTCCCATAGGTTTTGGGCTGTTGTGTTTTCATTTTCATTCGTTTCCATGCATAACTGAATTTCAGTTTTGATTTCTTCTGTGATTTGTTGGTTATTCAGCAGTGTGTTGTTGAGCCTCCATATGTTGGAAGTTTTGAAAGGTTTTCTCCTGTAGTTGATATCTAATCTCACTGCATTGTGGTCAGAAAAGATGCTTGGGATGATTTCAATATTTTTGAATTTATCAAGGTTAGATTTATGGCCCAGGATGTGATCTATCCTGGAGAAGGTCCCGTGTGCACTTGAGAAAAAGGTGAAATTCCTTGTTTTGGGGTGGAATGACCTATAGATATCAATTAGGTCTAGTTGATCTATTGTATCATTTAAAGTTTGAATTTCCTTGTTACTTTTCTGTCTAGTTGATCTATCCATTGTTGTGAGTGGTGTATTAAAGTCTCCCACTATTATTGTGTTGTTGTTGATTTCCCCTTTCATAGTTGTTAGCATTTGCCTTACATATTGTGGAGCTCCTATGTTAGGTGCATAAATATTTATAATTGTTATTTCTTTTTCCTGGATTGATCCTTTGATCATTATGTAATGTCCATCTTTATCTCTTTTCACTGCCTTTATTTTAAAGTCTACTTTATCTGATATGAGTATTGCCACTCCTGCTTTCTTTTGGTCTTTATTTGCATGGAATATCTTTTTCCAGCCTTTAACTTTCAGTCTATATGTGTCCCTAGGTTTGAGGTGGGTCTCTTGTAGACAACATATATAGGGATCTTGTTTCTGTATCCAATCGGCCAATCTTTGTCTTTTGGTTGGGGCATTCAGCCCGTTTACATTTAAGGTAATTATTGATAAGTATGATCCCGTTGCCATTTATTTTATTGTTTTGGGTTCCAGATTATCTATCCCATCCATGTTTCCTATCTAGGCAAGTTCCTTTAGCATTCATTGGAGGGCTGGTTTGGTGTTACTGAATTCTCTCAGTTTCTGCTTGTCTGAGAAAATTTTGAATTCTCCTTCAAATTTGAATGAGATCCTTGCTGGGTACAGTAATCGGGGTTGTAGATTGTTTTCTTCCATGACTTTAAGAATGCTCTGCCATTCCCTTCTGGCCTGAAGCGTTTCCATTGAGAGATCAGCTGTTATCCTTATGGGATTCCCCTTGTGAGTTATTTTTTGCTTCTCCCTTGCTGCTTTTAATATTTGGTCTTTGTATTTGATATTTGTTAATTTGATTAATATGTGTCTTGGGGTGTTCCATTTGGGGTTCATTCTATTTGGGACTCTGTGTTTCTTGGACCTGAGTGGCTATTTGCTTCCCCAATTTAGGGAAATTTTCAACAATTATCTCTTCAAGAATTTTCTGATGGTCTTTCTTTTTGTCTTCTTCTTCTGGGACTCCTATGATTCGAATATTGTTGCATTTCATATTGTCCCAGAGGTCTCTAAGTTTGTCCTCATTTCTTTTAATTCTTTTTTCATTTTTCCTTTCTGTTTCATTTATTTCTGCCATTCTGTCTTCTACCTCACTTATCCTGTCTTCTATCTCTGTTATTCTACTGTTGGTTCCCTCCAGGGTGTTTTTGATCTCATTTATTGCATTATTTATTGTATTTTGACTCTTTTTCATTTCTTCTAAGTCCTTGTTAAAGCTTACCTGCATCTTCTCAATCCTTGCCTGCAGGTTATTGAACTGCAGCTCCAACTTATTTTCCAGGTTTTGGATCATATTCACTATCCTTATTCGGAATTCTTTGTCAGGTAGACATCCTATCTCTTCGTCTTTTATTTGGTCTAGGGGGTATTTATCCTGTTCCTTTACTTGCTGGGTATTTCTCTGCCTTTTCATCTTGTTTATCTTGCTGTGTTTCCCCTTTATTGTGGGGGTTCCTCACTATGGGAGGGGTTAGATGTGTGGTTTGTAGAAGTTTCCTGGATGGGAAAGCTTGTGTGGTGTTCTGGTGGGTGGATCTGGGTTTCCTCACTGTAACTAACAATGGAGTGTCCAGTAAAGAGATTTGAGGTGTCGGTGGACTTGGTGTGACCTTGGGCAACCTGTGTATTGAAGCTCCTGGCAGTGTTCCTACGTTGCTGGGGAATTTGCTTGGTATATCTTACTCTGGAGCTTGTTGGCCCTTGGGGGTTGATTAATTTCAGTTTTGGTTATGGAGGAGGTTGATGAGTTCCTATCGATTAATTAACTCTTGGATCCAGGAGTTTTCTGGAATTCTCAGGGTCTGGGTTTAGTCTCCTGTCTTCCAGTAGCCTCAGGGCTCTTTTATCTCTGCACTGATGGTGGCAGAACCTCTAGTTTAGTGATGAGAAGTTTCTTCACAGTGAGGGACACCCTGTCAGGTACACAGAGTTACATGGCATGGACCAGAAGGAGAAGAGAGGAATCAGATGGTGAGGGAGTGAAGTGGTCAGTGATTGCTCCCCTGTGTGCTCTTCACAGCCTGGATCCCTCGGAGATGTTCACAGAGTTATATCAAAATGTGAAGAGTGTGGAAGGAGACAGAATTGACCAGAGAGAGAAAGGAGAGAGTCAGATGGATAGAGATCCAGCCAGTGGTCAGTTATTTCAGTGTTCTTCACAGCTGGTAACTCTCAAGCAGAGTCCCAGAGTTGGGTAGAGAATATACAGAGGAAGAGAACATTGAAGGTGTCTTGGTAGGAGAAGAAAAGAGAAAAGAAAAAGAAAAAAAAAAAAAAGGAGAAACAAGAATGGGGAGAGAGCAGTCAAGCCACTGATCTCACTCCAAGGTAACGATGAGTATTGGAGCTTGGGTCCTTAAAGGTACAAAGTTGATACCCAATACTAATAGGCAAAGATTAAAAATCTAGAGTAAAGACGGGATTCTCAAAATACTATTACAAAGAAAAAGATAGAAAGAAAGATAAGGAAGAGAAAGAAAAACAAAAACAAAAACAAAAAAAAAAGAGGAGAAACAAGAATGGGGAGAGAGCAGTCAAGCCAATGATCTCACTCCCAGGTAGCAATGGGTACTGTAGCTTGGATCCTTAAAGGTACAAAGTTGATACCAAATACTAATAAGCAAAGATTAAAAATCTAGAGTAAAGACTGGATTCTCAAAAGTACTATTATGAAAAAAAGAAAGAAAGAATGATAAAGAAGAAAATACAACAACACCACCACCAACAACAACAACAAAAATCAGTAAAAAAAAAAATTAAAAAAAGGGGGAATAAAGTGGAGATATAAAAGGTAAGAAAGGAGATAGGATGGAGAATGCAATAAGGGAGAAAGAGGAGATTTTTAAAAAAAGGGAAAATAAAAATAAAGGAAAAGGAAGAAAATAACAAGGTTATAGGGGACTTAAAAATTCTAAAAAAAAAAATTCTAAAAAAAAGGGAAAATAAAAATAAAGGAAAAGAAAGAAAGAAAAAAAATAACAAGGTTATAGGGGACTTAAAAATTCTAAAAAAAAAAGGGGGGGTATAAAAAAGTTTTAAAAATTTAAAAGATGTTCCTAGTACAGTTATAACTAAGGCTTTCTCTGGTGCTGGTGCGTACGGCGAGGGGTCAGTTTAGTTTTCAGACAATTCCTTGCGTCCGGCTTGTACTTCTCATGGTCTATAAACTCCTTTCTATGCAGTCTGCGCCACCTGCAGGGATTTAATCTGCTACTCCTGTCAGTTCCAAAGCTGTTGCCTCTGCTAGCTTAAGCGTCTTCTGTTTGCTGGTCTTTTATGTGTCTATTCAGCGCTCTGGAGTTTGCCCTGCTCCTGCTGAGTGCGCTTCCCCCGCCCCTTCTGCTCGGCTCTCTGTTGTCCGCCAGGCGCAGGTGGGGAGTGGGGCTTCTCCCCTCCCCCGGCCCAACTGCTCGGCTTTCCCGACGTGCAGCTAATCACGTCTTTTTAGGTGTGCAGAGCGCCGATCCGTCCAGAATCCCCAGTAGTCTTGGTTAGCACCTAGCTCTGTGCGCAATTTGGCCGAGGAAGCCTCGCCGGGACTGGGCTATGCCCGCTGGTCTCGGGCAGGGGTTGGGTCTGTCCGCAGCCTGAAGGCGCCCAGCTCCGCCCAGCCGGCCGCCTCCCTGCCGACTCCGCCTCACCCTTTGGTCTCGCCGGGGCTGGGTTATGCCCACTGCACTCGGGCGGGGGCTGGGCCGGTCCGCAGCCCACAGGCGCCCAGATCTCCTCGGCCGGCCGCCTCCCTGCCGACTCTGCATGCCCTTTGTTCTGTGGCACCCGGCCGGCCGCCTCTCTGCCGACTCCACACCTCTCCTTGTTCTGCGTGGGCCTGGCAGGGAGGCTCTTCCTGGGGAAGGCTACTTCTCAGTCTATCTCCGGTTAGCCCCCTGGGTTGGGTCGCGCAGGCTGCTCCGTTCCCTGAGCGCGTGGCCCGCCCCTCCCTGAGCAGTCCGCTTTGGCTAGTGGGGGGTGGGGCGTCCGCCGCCGCTTCCCTGTGCCTTCCAGCCAGAAATGTAGCTTGCAGGGCTTAATTATTAATCTGCTTTTACTCCCAGCTATCTTGCTCTCCAAGATTCACCGCAAATCCACCCAAGAGAATGCTCCTTGGTATTTGGAAACCTTTCTCCTCTTTTTTATTTTTTTCCTCTTTATTCCAGACTCCCCTTCCGGGACGGATCCCCGCCCCCAACTCTGTCTCTCCCTTTACTTTTTTCTCTCTCTTTTTTCTTTTGTCCTACCTCCTCTCGTCGGCAATGGGCCGTCCCTTCAGATGCCCGATGTCCTCTGCCAGCATTTAGATCCTGTTTTATGGAGTTTGCGCGGTCTTTAAAAGTTCTTTTGGTGTATTTATTGGGGAGAGAGTGGTTTCCCCGTCCTATTCCTCTGCCATCTTTGCAGGAGGATTCTTAACCAACTGAGCTATCAGGGAAACCCTCCTTAACCAGATGGGGGTCTACTAAAGGCCTGAGCAAGAATCTTGCCAATGCTGGGTTTCCAGAGAGAAGGGACAACAAGAGATAATGTGGGTTTACTCCTCACATGCACTCTTTTAATACTTTTTTTTTCCTGAGAAATTTGGGCCCAGACAACTTGGGAAGTTTGCCTAGGTCATGTAGCTAATAAATGATTGAGCCAGGACTTGGCCTTGGGCTCTGTCCAAGTTCTGTGTTCTTGTCTCACTATCATATTTCCTTAAGCCTTTCTGTTCTTGCTCAAAGAATCTCAAGACAGGATAATGAGAAGTGATTCTTCACAAACTTTTCTTCTGAGGAAACCTTGAGGATGAAGTTCATGTCACTTAAACGGCTCTTTTAACCTGATGTCTTTATATAGCTCTCAGGAATGTGCAGCTGGTGATTCAAGCTTTCCAGGTGGCACTAGTGATAAGGAACCTGCCTGCCAATGCCAGAGACATAAGAGACTTGGATTGGATCCCTGGGTTGGGAAGATCCCCTGGAGGAGGGCATGGCAACCCTGTCCAGTTTTATTGCTTGGAGGATCCCAGAGGAGCCTGGCAGGCTACAGTCCATAGAGTCACAAAGAGTTGGACACAAATGAAACAATTTAGCACACTCCTAGCTGGTGATTCAGCCTGGCTTCAAGTTAATGTGAGATGTACTTTGTGAATTACCAGAGCTGACCTAAGGTAGTGAGATTTCACTATAGGACAAACCGAAGTGCTGTGAAGGCCTGATGGAAGCAAATAAGAAGAGGTAATATTATGAGCACTTATGTACTAAGTTCTATGCCAGGTATCTTATGATCACTCCAGTTTTACAGGTGAAGAAACTGAGACAAAGATAATTTTGTGCCTTGCTCAGAATTACCCAACTAGCAAGTATTAGAGCCAGGATGGAACCTTGACTGACTGACTTTACCATCCACACTCCCAAATACTATGCTATGCTCTGGATGATTGAAGATGAGGAAGGGTCAAGCAGAGGCAGTGGGGTGCTCTCTGGGGTTGGGGGTAGGGTGGAAACACTGATTTGGCGCTTTTACTGATTTCCATAATATAAATACCCCACCATGGCTGCTTTCAAGCTACTGAATTGATGTCAAGTGACTTGTACATTTACACTGGTTTTTGTGACATGGCAAGAGCTGGCTCCAGCAGAAAACTGAAGGATATTGCCAAAGAGAATAGCTAGGTACGGGAAAAAAAAATTCAGTTATGCAAGTTATGCCTAAAAAGTACAGAGGGTAAGGAAGTAAGAAATGTAGATGGAATGAAGAAAGGGACAAGATTGGAATGTCAAGTTCATTTTTTTTCCATTAAGAAACTAGAAGTCAGTGGAAGTTTTTAAGCAGCCAGGTGTTGTGGTCATTCCTTTTGGATAAGAACTCTGGTTATAGAGAAAGAAAGTGCTTCTAGAATTCAAGTTAGTTGGCAAATAATGGAAACAAGTGAGCATCTAATCAAGGCAGCAGTGAGAGTCAGGGTGGAGGCTGGGGGCAGAACTAGATTCAGTAAATGCTGGCAGGTGGAACTGACATGAATTGATTGACTAGTTATCATATGCGAGAAGGAAGGAGCTGAAGAAAGTACCAAGATTTCTAGCTTGGAAGCTAGATTTATGGTCAGATCATTAATGGAGAATTTAATGGAGTGAGTTGTTGAGTCAGAACTGGAGAAAAAAGTATAGGACATATTCATTTTGGAGAGTTTATAGGCTATAATCCTGGAGATGGTTGGAAATGTGGACCTGGAGCTTAAGAAAGATAGACCATGGATAGGAGATGTGGAAGTCATCAGCATACAGACAGAGATCGTAGCCATTTAGTTTATTAAGCTGCTAGTAAGCACTTTCTATTTTCCAGGCATTTTGGCATGGCAGTGCATTGCCTTGCTCAGGGAAAGCAGGAATTATGTAGGTGAATAAAATAAAAAATGTAACCTTGGAGAAAACCATCATTTACAGGGCCAGTGGACAGGAAAGGAAGAAAAAAATCAATAATATACCCAAAATAGAAAAAGGAGGAATTAATTATTAATGTGGTAAGAGACTGGTGAAACACAGAAGGAAGAAAGCTTCCAGAAAGAACAAGTTGTTAAATCCTTGCAGAAGCCAAATATGTCACTGGTGTGGGCAGTAGGGTCATGATGTCATTGGTGAACCTACTGGGCTCCATTCCTCGTTCAGGAAGATCCCCTGGAGGAGGAAATGGTAGCCCACTCTAGTATTTTTGCCTGGAGAATCCCAAAGACAGGAGCCTGGCAGGCTATTGTCCCTGGGGTTCCAAAGAGTCAGACACAAACTTAACAAATGTACATACACGCACCATATGGCCTAGAGCCTCCCAGCAGAGTCCTTTCATCACAGTTGGATTGGATTAGAGAGCTCCAGTCCTCAGCAAATAAAAGGATATTTTTATACTTGTAATCTGGGTGGCAGTAGGAAAGAGGACTTCAATATCTTTTCTTTACTGGAGGAGGAGGATGCTGAACATTTGTAAAGCAAAGTAAAGGTGGTGGGCAGAAGGCACAAGTGTGGAACACATGCTCCACAACCACAAACATCTATGTGCCTTTTCCCACCCTTCTCTCCTTGTCCAACCTACTAATCACTCATTAAACTCTGTTGAATCAGCCTTTGCATTCTCTCTCCCTCTCCCAACATGGCGGTCTCAGCTAAAAAGAACAAGGGGAAGACTATCTCTCTAAGAGACTTTCTGGCTGAGGGACTGGTGGAGGCAGCACCTATGTCCCCAAACCAGTCAGCTGGGCTGATGAAACAGATGACCTGGAAGGAGATGTTTCTACCACTTGGCACGGTAATGATGATGATGTGTATTGGCACCTCAAATTGACCATTCCATCCAGCCCACTGCTCCATGGGCTGCTCAGGAACCCAATATCGACCAGAGCTATCTTCCCAAATGTCCACCCTACACTGCTTTTCTAGGGAACCTGCCCTATGATGTGACAGAAGACTCCATTAAGGAATTCTTTAGAGGATTAAATATCAGTGTGATGCATTTACCACGTGAACCCAGCAATCCTGAGAGGTTAAAAGGTTTTGGTTATGCTGAGTTTGAGGACCTGGATTCCTTGCTCCGTGCCCTGCGCCTCAACGAAGAGTTTCTAGGTAACAGGAGAATTCCAGTGGATGTTGCTGATCAGCACAGGATAAACACAGGGATGATCCTTCTTTTGGCCAAGATAGAAATCGTGATTCTGACAAAACAGATACAGACTGGAGGGCCGTCCTGCTGCAGAGTGCTTTGATGACTACCCGCCTAGAAGGGGTGATGACAGCTTTGGAGACAAGTGTCGAGATCCTTACGATTCAGACCGATATCGTGATGGGTATCAGGACAGTTATCGAGATGGCCTATGTGAGGACACGGATCGATATGGGGGCCAAGATCGCTATGATGACCGAGGTGGCAGAGACTATGACAGAGGCTATGATTCCAGGATGGGCAGTGGCAGAAGAGCGTTCGGTAGCGGGTACCGTAGGGATGACGGGGACCGTGGGAGGCGGTGACCGCTATGAAGACAGATACGACAGACGAGATGACCTGTCCTGGAGCTCCAGAGATGATTCCTCTCGGGATGATTATAGGCGGGATGATAGAGGTCCCCCCAAAGACCCAACTGAACCTAAAGCCTCGGAGTACTCCTAAGGAAGATGATTCCTCTGCTAGCACCTCCCAGTCCAGTCGTGTGGCCTCTCTCTTTGGAGAGGCAAAGCCTGTTGACACAGCTGCTAGAGAACGAGACGTAGAAGAGCGGCTACAGCAGGAACAGGAGAAACTGCAGCGTCAGCTGGATGAGCCAAAACTAGAAGGACGGCCTCGGGAGAGACACCCAAGCTGGCGAAGTGAAGAAACTCAGGAATGGGAACGCTCGAGGACAGGAAGTGCGTCATCACAGACTGGGACCTCAGCCGCATCTGGCAGAAATGCACGAAGAAGAGAGAGTGAGAAGTATCTAGAAAATGAAACCCCCAATAAAGAGGAAGACTGCCAGTCTCCAACTTCTAAGCCTCCCAAACCTGAACTGCCTCTAAAGGTAATGCCAGCCCCTCCACCAAAGGAGAGAATGCTTGGGCGAAGCGAAGTTCTAATCCTCCTGCTCGATCTCAGAGCTCAGACACAGAGCAGCAGTCCCCTACAAGTGGTGGAGAGAAAGTAGTTCCAGCTCAACCATCTGAGGAAGGATCAGCAAGGAAAGATGAAAATAAAGTAGATGGGGTGAGTGCCCCAAAAGGCCAAAGTGGGAACTCCAGCCATGGTCCAGGAGATGGAGGGAACAAAGACCACTGGGAGGAGTCAGACAGGAAAGATGGCAAAAAGGATCCCAACTCCAGATCTGCACCTGAGCCAAAGAAAGCTGAAGCAAATCCAGCCTCGGGGTTCAGTTCTACAAACAAATATACTGCTCTCGCCATTGATGGTGAAGATGAAAATGAGGGTGATTACACCGAATAGACCTCTGCATTCTGTGCTTTCTCCTAGTCTCTCTCCACCCTGGAACATTCGAGAGCAAATCAAACCTCTATCCAGACAAGACAAAATAAAACTCACCATCTCCTGGGGAAAAGAAAAAAAAAGCTCTGTTGAATCAGCTGATACTGCCTCCAGGCAACCAGATGAGACAGATTCTTTTTCTCACAGGCTAGTTATACATACCTTTGTCCTTTAAGTCATGTATTTCTACTTTTAAAGTTTCTGCATCATATCATAAGCTGGTAATGGTGCTGTAATTCTTAGTATCACTTAGCCTGGACTGACACTTTTGCTTCTTGGTTTGAATAACCATGGTCATGGGAATTCTCTGTAGATTGCAACAGAAGGCATGAGAAGATCTTGAAATACCCACGAGGTTGGCACAATCATTAGACCTCTTATGGGAGCAGTAGTCAGAGGGCAGAGCTGGCAGTGATGAGGCTACTGAAATAATTGGATTATGCCTCCACAGTATGCCCAAAACTTCTCCTGGTTATGAGAAAGAATATTTTCCTCCCTGGTCTATTTCCTTGTCACTGCATTTTATTTCTTTGCTAGATCTCTTGAGTCTTAATATTGTCTGAGTCGTTAACAGATACCTCTGAGCTCTTCGCCCAGGCCTTGCTTCCCTGAATCTCTGACCCTGTCTTTTATACCTGTCTACCTAGATGTTCCATTGACTTTAAATGAAATAATTTTAAAATGGAATTTTCTTACCTTTCCTGATTGTTCTTCTGCCTGTATTCTGTGTTTCTCATACCCTAAGTGAAGATCTCTAGGATCTTTCAGTCCTTTGCCTGTGTCCTATGAGCCTGCCTTCCTGATACCATACCTTACTCTCTGTGCAGTTACCAAGGTGCATCAGCTCTGCCTCAGTGGTACCTCTTGAATATATTCCCTCTCCTGTACTCTCCTGGGGCAGACCTTCATTTTCTTCCTGTCGACAATTGCCAACTGCTTATGGCTGTTGTCCTCTGATCTCTTCTCTCATCAATCTACTGTGTACACCTCAGCTGCATCATTTTGTCCAAAATATAGTCTTATTAAAAAGAGTGTCCAAAATCTTTGCTGTTTAACCCTTAACAACTAAGAGCATTTCATCTGCCACCACCTTTCCAGCTGCACCTTTAGTCAGACTGCATCATCTTCTACATCAGAAGTTGCAGCTGGTGGTTTAGTCCAGATTTGGCCTGCAGGCAAGTTTTGTTTGGTCTGCAACTTAAAAAAAATTGATCTGAATCAATGATTTAAAATCAGAGGATTTCCCTTAAAAGCTGAAGTCAGAGAAAGTTTAAGTAACCATGAAAGCTTAAAGACAGATGGAAATTTGCAGCAGTCAGTCAAGATTTGAATTCTTAACCACTTAAGTTCTGAGTCCACATTCACCTATCTTTGTATTGCTGTCACAAACAGCAGAATCTTTGCATATACTCTGTGCATGCACGCTCAGTCCTCAGTAGTGTCCAACTCTCTGCGACCTCATAGACTGTAGCCCACCAATCTCTCTGTCCATGGAATTTTCCAGCCAAGAATACTGGAGTGGGTTGCCATTTTCTACTCCAGGGAATCTTTCTGACCCAGGGAAGCAGACTGGCAAGCAGATTGTTTATCACTGCACCACCTGGGAAGTCCTTATACATACTAGTCAGGGCCTTATTAATACTTGTTGAATTATTGTTACCTGACTTTTGGTAGTTTCTTGACACAAACATTGAAATTGTTTGTAGAAAAAAAGTACTGCATTAGTGAGTCACAGGTGATCTGTACAGTGTTAAAAAGTGCAGGTCATATAATTTGCACACCAATAGAAATAAATAAATATGCATTTTAAAGTATACTCAAACTTTACAATGTTTAAAAAATGTGACCAGACTAAGGCTGATTCTTCTTTTTTTTTTATTATTATTAGTTTTGCCAAACAATGACATGATATCACCATGGGTTTACATATGCTCCCCCTCCAGAACCCCCCTCCCTCCTCCCTCCCCCCAGGAAATCTCGTTGCACCAGCCCCAAGCATCAATCCTGGGCTGGCGATTGATTAGACATATGATAATTAACATGTTTCAATGCCATTCTCCCATATCATCCCACCCTTTCCCTCATTAACGCATATATATGGAATTTAGAAAGACGGTAACGAGAACCCAGCATGCGAGACAGCAAAAGGAACGCAGATGTATAGAATAAGGCTGATTCTTCTTGATGTATAACAGAAAACCACAAAATTCTGTAGTGCAATTATCCTTTAATAAAAAAAAAAATGTGACCGGGGCTTCCCTGGTGGTCCAGTGGTTAAGAATCCACCTTCAGTGCAGGGGCCATGGATTCTATCCTTGATGGGGTAAGTAAGCTCCCACATACCGTGAGACAACTAAACCCATGCGCCACAACTGCTGAGCCTGTGGGCCACAACTAGAGAGAAGCCGGGGTGCCCCCGTGAAGATCCCCAAGTGCTGCATCTAAGACCTGAAGCAGTCAAAAATAAATAAGTCAATTTTCTTTTAACTGTGACTTTATGGTCATGCAGATAAGTTTGTTCTATGAAACTTTTGTCCTATAAGAGGCAGAGATAAGGCAGGATCTGGAGAGGAGAATTAGAAAACTGCTTGACAGGATGAAATGGCCATTACTGGAAAAGTTGGAGAACCACTTGTGTGGAATACAAACTTTTGAATGTGAGAAATAAAGCAGGTTATAATAGCTGCTGTAAGTATCTAATGTGGCTGGTTTGTGTTGAAATTTGATCACACACTGAGTTATTGATGTGTGTGGAGTGTACTAGGACTTTTCCCTACCTCTCCCTCCCACTTTGACATGAGCATAAAAATGAACGTTTTAGAGAAAACAATTTTACATCTTTTTAACCTGTAATAATTTCAGACCTTGGTAATCATTGTGGTCCTAATAACAAATTACATAATGGGTAAAAAAAAACATCATTTCAGTTTCCCTGGAAACATGGGGCTGTCTATCCCTGGGCTCACATTTCCTCTTGCAGGATCTTCCAGATCAGTGATGTGACAGTAACAATAGAAGGATTAGTATATGCCAGGTGCTATTCTAGTACCTGTTTTTACTTTTTTTAAGCATCACAACAGTCTTTTCAACCAATTAGTATTATTATTTCAGTTTTATATATGAGAAATTGAAGCACAGAGAGGATGAGTAACTTGCCTGAGATCCCACTGCTGGTAGTTGGGGGAGCTGAGCTTTTAACCCAGGCATCACTGTGGAGTCTATGCTACTGACTTAAGTGTTTGACATGACTCTTGTTGTGGTTCAGCCTCTAACCATATCTGACTCTTCGCGACCCCGTGGACTACAGCATGCCAGGCTTCCCTGTCCTTTACTATCTCCTGAAGTTTGCTCAAATTTATGTCCATTGAGTGATGCCATCCAACCATTTCACCCTCTGCTGCCCTCTTCTTTTGCCCTCAGTCTTTCCCAGTATCAGGGTCTTTTCCAGTGATTTGACTGTTTGCATCAGGTGGCCAAAGTATTGGAGCCTCAGCATCAGTCCTTCCGATGAATATTCAGGGTTGATTTCCTTTAGGATTGACTGGTTGAATTTCCTTGTAGTCCAAGGATCTCAACAGTCTTCTCCAACACAATTCAGAAGCATCAACTTTTCAGCACTCAGCCTTCTTTATGGTCCAGCTTTCACATCTATACTTGACTACTGGAAAAGCCATAGCTTTGGCTATATGGATCTTTGTCAGCAAAGTGATATCTTTGCTTTTTAATATACTATCTAGGTTTGTCATAGTTTTTCTTCCAAGGAGCAAGCATCTTTTAATTTCATGGCTGAAGTCACTGTCAGCAGTGATTTTGGACCCCAAGAAAATAAAACCTGACACTGACGTGCCTTTTACATTGAGCCTTCTATTGCCACGCTCTGCATGCCTCCACTTCCCTTGTTTACATTTTCTTCCCATGGGCATTTGTCCAACACTTTGACGTCTTGGTTTCCTATCCTTTTCCTTGCTGTTCACACTTCATCTTCTGTGTGTGTGTGGACTCAATCATGTCTGATTCTGCACGCAATGGACCGGGGCCTGCCAGGCTCCTCTGTCCATGGGATTGTCTCAGGCAAGAATGCTTTAGTGGGTTGCCATTTCATTCTCCAGGGTATCTCCCCAACCCAAAGATTAAACCTAAATCTCCTACATTGGCAGGTGGATTCTTTACCACTGAGCCACCTGGGAAGCCCCTTCATTTTCTATTAAGGCACAGTTCAAAATAGATGCCTTACTGAATTTCATCTCACTAAGAAGAGACTCAGGTAATTCCTTTTCTCTCTGGGCTTGTGCAACCCTTTATCTAGGTTTCTCTTACTAAATTTGTATTACTTAACATCAGCTATTCATTTACAGTTCTTGGTTCTCTTCTATTTCTCTAAGCTCCAGAAGATTGTCTTTTTCTCCCTCTTAAGTTTCCCTGTCTATTGAGTATATTTTCTTATTCGTATGATGAATGAATTAGCAGAGAACAATCCCATTTATAAACACAAAAACGAACAGAGTAGAGTTTAAGTAGAGTATAGCTTTCCTTTGATTTTTGCTTGTCCTCTGACTTTTGGTTATCAGACGCAGGTAGGGAACCAGTGGCCAACCTGTTTTGCATATCTGGTTCTACTAAGATGTAATGAGTATCTCTACCTCCTCAGGCAGAATTCCTTTCTAGATCCTGGAATAGTTATGGGGCAAGTTTTAAGACCTCTAGCATTGCCTTAGGGTACTTAAGCTAGCTGAGACTGGGTCAGTTCACAACCCATGAAACTCTTAACACTTGGAATGCTTTGTGCTTCTGGAGTTTTCCAGCTACTTCTAAAAAAGGTTTCAGGAAACAACAACTTGAGAATGTCTCTTGGGTGGATCTGAATCTCATTTCATGAACTCAAGAATGCAAGAAGTATAACTTGATCTATATTTCCAGCCTTCATTCTTTAGGTAGAACTTAATTCCAGTGAATTTAGGTATTCCTCCATCACTGTTTTCTTTTGGGTTTTGGGGTGTTTTATATGTTGAGGCATAATACTTTGGGTGGCGGGGGAGGCAACTGGGTACATATCCTCAGCCCACATTCCTGTTCCACCTGGTCCTTGGTGTTTGGTTCCTACAAGTTGCCCTGGGATATCCTTTGTTCTTATTTGTGAGAGCCTTTCAGATCTATTAGTGCTCTCTTCTATTCCTGTTAGGCCCTTGAGAATGTGTCATGGGCCATGGGTAACGGAGATGTTTACTCAGACACATCTGCAAGACATTCATGCAAGCTTGCTATTTTTGTGCCTTTTGGGCACATGGAATTTTTCTGCTGCTCCCGCACCAGCTGGAGCACAAGGAGCTCTCTGAGGTCATTTGAGCCATCACCTTCCTAGACATATCCTGAAGTCAGTCTTCTCAAGAGTCTTGCCTTTTTCCAGGGTTCTGTCTTGGGCATGAGACACATGTCTACTGCTGTCAGACTCCATAGACATATCTGAGGGTTGCTGTGTCCAAAGATTCTTTTTCTGTTGCGTCTCAGATATCTATCCTTACATTCTTCATTTCATCTCCAATACTTTCTTCTTCCATCTCCCACCACCTAGCTTGGAGATTCACTTTCTATTTAGGCTACTTCTTATTCATCATGTAATCTTCTAAATCTATGTCTGTTTTTTGTTTTAATTTTCCAAAGGTTGTAGGCTTTTGAAAATTAAAAGCAGAAAAACACTCCTGTTTCTTTGCTATTTGTTCTCATATCTCTTCCTTGAGGTAACAACTACAGAAAGGCTTGGCTACTGATTTTATTTGCTGGACAGTAGGGATAGGAGGGGAGTAGTGAGAAGAGCAAAGGAAAGCAGTAGATATTAGGGGGGAAAGTTGGATACCATTCACAGGTTTGTCATGCCACACGATATCACATACACACCTGAATGCCATCCTATTCTGGATAGTTTTCAGAGCAGCTTCCTGCCCAGGAAGCTGCACACTGTTCTCAACAAGCATCTCTAGGGTAATTCTGTATGTCCTAAAGCCCTCTCAGTTCCCGGAATCCAGCTTCTATACTGGTTAATCTCTAAGCTTCTTTTTTCTCTTCCTCAGAAGGAAGAAAATAATAGAACTATAGCCAGAATTCAACAACCTCTCCTCACACTGTAGGCACTCAGGCAGTAATAATAGTAATAATAAATTGGTTGACAGATTACTGTTTGATTATCTCTATTTTCAAATTCTGAAACAAACTCACTGTAAGATAATGAGTTTTCATTCTAAAATTTATCAATGAATTCCAAATATTAGCACAGTTTTAACACCCATCTAGCCTTTCTTGCATGCATCTACTTACCTTTTTCTCCTTCATAAACAAACTGTCCCTTCTCCAATGAGCATTTTTGTCCCTTGTCAGTGTTGTAAACAATGCAGATAGTTGTTCAGAAACCCCATTAATGTCAGTGATCATAAGCTAATACAGCAGAAGTGCTTTAGGAAAGGTATGGGCAGATTGAGGTAAGTCTGCATGCAATACATAAGGGAAACCAGGGGTGGATTCTATGTAAAATGAATAATCTACTGTAATCTGTTTTGTAAAGACAGTTCACTTGTTTTACAGCTTTCCTTTAGTTGAAGAAACTCATGTAATTTGTTTTAAATATTTAATAAAGTCATCATTTAGCTAAAAGCAAAAAATGTAGTCCCTACAGTAACTGAGTCAAGCCGGCCATTTCTTTGTTCATATTTTATTATTTCACACCTATTGAGCTACTTTGGCTATGAGAAATAGGATTGGTCTTGTGTGTTCTCTGTTAATTCACAAGGGTTTATTGTGTGAAGTCTAGAAGTCTTAGTGAATACAGAGATTCTCAATTAGGCCCCAGTGTATCTCCGTATTGCCCCATTAGGCTGATGTGTTACCACAAAACTCAAATGGTGATTACCTCTTCCTAATTTGCCAAAGACTTTAACCCTTTACTCTTATGATTAGATGCCTCTGTATGTGTGTGTGTGCACAGACACACTTGTTTGTTTCATATCAAGAACAGTAAAAGTTGTTTTAACTTTTTCAATAAATTGGTCAATTGATACATACTGAAATTGAGTTATTTTATTAATGTTCATTTGCTTGGCTGTTGCATATACTGGCAGCCAATAGATATTAATGGAATTTCTGGAAAAACTGTTCATGGTTAGATAAATTGCTTCTAGTTCTTGCTTTTCATGAACACTGGCTAGTTGTTCTATAATGCAGTCTTTCCAGCTCTTTTCACAGAAGGGCATATGCATACAGTAATAATATTTTATATGAGACAGTGGGGTAAGCAGCTCAGGAACTTGGCTTCCCAGGGACAGAGAGGATCAGGGTCATTGCACGTCTGAGTCCTCTTCCAGGCATAACAGAGTACTCCATATGTGTGTGCTGCGACACTGTATTATGGTGTATTGCAGACTACATTTAGCTCTTATTTCTACTAGTGACATTGTCTTCTTGATCTTATGATGGCATTAAATATTTCACTAATCATCAGTGTTCTGTTTCATATTCTACAGAAGCACGCTGTTACTCTTCAGCTGCTCCCCTTCAAGGTTTGAGAGCCACTAGGAGATACAGTATCTGAGGTCATGCTCCTGTGCCAGGAAGGTTTCTAATTACTCTGTAACACTTCTGGGCCTCTCTAGCTTGACTAGTCACTGGCTTCCAATTTTCTCACTTTGTAACATGGCCCGTAGGTCTTGCAGGGAGGTTAGTTTTATAAGTGTACTCAATAGGAAGAGCTTGTATGAGAAGCAGAAAGAGGGAGTGCACTCCTCAGGGTCTTTGCTGGGGGCTTAGCCTGGGTCTCCTCTCCAACGAGATAACTTCCTGGGAACTCTTAATGCAGAACTCGATGGTCTCAGAGCTTAAAGGGGAAGAGACAACAGCCTGCCTGTTCTTTGCACGTTTCTGCAAAGTTCCTGGTTATGTCTGAGCTGCTCTGCTTCTAAACTCCAGTGCCACAGCCGACTCTGCTTCTTCTCCCTCACATACTCATCCCTTTCTCCTGCTCTCAAAACAATCAGACACACTTAAATATATAAGCTTAAAGCATTTTTAAAATACTTACAGTAAATGTAAAACTTCCTCTCTTTTATGTATATTCAAATCAAGTATTCTTCCTTCACTCCTAGTATGTTATTGGAAATGTGATGTGCTAATTTAGGGTGAGGAAAGGGACTAAAAACTGGAATTCACAGTTCCCAGGTTTGAGTTGCAGAACTTCCAGTTAACCAGTAAGATGGGCACATTCAGCTAACTTCTAAGCCTGCTTGATAAAAGAAGACTAGTGACACATGTCCCTCTCAGAGATTATCTGAGGATCAAAGAAGATCTCGTATAAGAAAATACTCTGGAAGCTCAAGGAATGAAAGATAGATTATTGTGTTATTTTATTGAAAGTAGCCAGTGAGTCCTCAAGGGTAAGAATCAAATGCCGAGGGTTGGTGAGCGTGGCTCAGATGACGGCAAAGCTGACGCACACTCTCCCTCATTGTCCCCTCTTCCTCCAGAGTAACCTGATACACTACCTGGGCCTCAGCCATCATCTGCTCGCGCTGAACTTCATCATCGTTTCTTTTGGCAAGAAAAGTGCATGGTCGTCTGCTCGGGTGAAGGTGACCGACACTGACTTTGATGGTGTGGAAGTCAGAGTGTTTGAAGGCCCTCCAAAGCCAGAAGAGCCTCTGAAACGCAGCGTTGTTTACATCCATGGAGGAGGCTGGGCCTTGGCAAGCGCAAGTATGTCCTCACCTTTAGGTTGTCTGGGGTTGTGGCTGGCCCTGGCAGAGATGTATGACTGGGTTGACTTTCTTACTGGGTAAGGAGAAGGGGACCACTGGACTTGGTCCCCTGGCAGTCCCTGGTATCCCTACAATCCCAGCAAAGTTATTCATAGCATCCCCTCCTCCCCACTTTCCAATCTTGAAAGGATCCTGGTTTTGATGATTAATTATACAGCTACCCTACACAAAGAGTTTTGCCTGTTTGTTTGTTAATTCAAGCAACTGTTTTGAAAATATTTCCTGTAATCTAAATCATACACTAACTTATTGTGAAGTACTGAAGTTGCTTTCTATACCCAAAGAAGGTTAAGTTGGGCCAGAATATGAAGCAGGTATATGTAGCTCTAGAACATCTTGTGTTTTGAAGGCATCTTTCTATGAAATAGAACAAGGATTTCTGTGTATACATGTTAACTCATCAACATTTCATCTGCTTATGAAACCAAAGATGAAGATATAAAATGTCTGCCCCAGTTAAAAGGGAATGACCTTGAAAAATTCAAGAACATTCTCTTTAGTGTTGGATAACTTTTGTGAGCAGAATACACATTAAAAATGGCAGGCAGCCAAGTGGAACAGCCAGTGAAAAGCATACTAAGGAGGAGAGATAAGTACCTTACCTCTGCTTATAATTATTATGGAGATACTTTCTCATCTTAAGCCCAGAGATTATTTTCATCCATTAAGTTTAAAGGCTATGGTGGGACTCCCTTGGTGCTCCGGTAGCTAAGACTCCACACTGCCAATACAGGGCGCCTGGCTTCAGGGAACTAGATCCCACATGCTGCAACATGCCACAGTTAAAATCCAATGTAGCCAAATAAATAAATGTTGTTTTTAGTCACTCAGTCATGTCCAGCTCTTTGCAACCCCATGAACTGTGGCCCACCAGGCTTCCGTGTCCATGGAATTCCAGGCCAGACTACTGGAATGGGTTGTCATTCCCTTCTCCAGGGGATCTTCCCAACCCAGGGATTGAGCCTGGGTTGCCTCCTTTGCAGGCTGATTCTTTACTGGCTGAGTCACCAAGGAAGCGAAAGAAATAAATAACAGTAAATTTTTTAAAAAAGCAAAGGCAACTTGTTCTAGTTTTTCTTAAAAAAAAGAAAAAAAAAATGTGGCAAAGGCCCAAAAAGTGTAACTTTCTCTAGTATTCTCATTTCATTTAACTCCATATTCATCATTTATTCTTTTATTCATTGATTTGTTCACATTTCCAACAGATGATTACTGAATATGTAGGCCTGCCCAGGGCCGAGAGGTTTCCTGGGGTATAGGACTTTGGGTACAAAACCTCAAACAGCTGTATGCAAACCTGGACCTTTGATCACTCTAATGTGTACTAGATGATGAGGATACAAAAATGAGTAAAACAGAGTCTCTGCCCTAGAAAAGATTGCATTTGTAGCACTGGACGTTTGCCAGGAGAGGCAGTACACCAGAGGCCAGGATGTGGACTGGTATGGATTATGAGTCAGTCTAGCCTTTTCCACACAATTTTGACTCATCAGTCCCATCAGAGAGGAAAGGCTCAGTCTGGAGGAGACATGCAACTGTTTATGTAGTTATTGAACTTCTGGTTCTAATACTGCCTTGGAAAGTCTATAAATAAGGTATTTTTTGGCTTTCTGTTGAGACAATCTAGCACTTAATGTAAGAATATTAATATATCCAAAGAACAGCTAAGGGATTAAAGTTTTACATATTAAAATATGTAAAAACTTTTGGATTATCTTTTTAAGAAATGCTGAGACTTCCTAAAACTCTTTTTGTTATATGTTGATTTAAATAGAATAACATAGTTTTCAAATTGGTGACTTTTCTGAATCACAGCAAATGAGGGTATTGAAAGAAAAACTTTTTGGTTCTAAGGAGGAACTACTTATTCACTGTGATTTTTGGAAAGGCATACCTCTTTGAAGAATTACAAAGTCAGAATGAATCTAATGTACTTTATATAGACGATTATGAAAGAAATTTTTAGTTAAAAACACATTCGAAGGTAATCTAGTATGGATTTCCTGTTATTTTATAGCAATTGCATTTTATGAAAAACCAGGTTAATTCTTTTGTATTTGTACTTCTAACTCTGTTAATGAGATGTTTGTTCATATTTACTTTTTATTGTTCTTACTATTAATAACTTAAGTCTGAGTCTAAAATAGTTCACAGTTAGCAGAATTTAAGAATGGACAGTATTAAATAGACTGCTTTACAGTGAGTGATTGCTCTCTTGTCTCTTTTAGAAATCAGGTATTATGATGAACTGTGCACAGCCATGGCTGAGGAATTGAATGCTGTCGTTGTGTCCATTGAGTAAGTAATTAATAATTGTCATACAAGAAAATTTAAGAAAGGATCCTAAGTAACTATCTAGTTACTTTATTTTACAAGTGATAAAATGTAAAATTAAAGTTCAGAAAGGTGAACTGATCTTCCTGAGCTCATAAAAAAGTGATTTCTGATGTAATTTAGAATTTCTTGAACTAGCTTTATAATACCTCAAATTATCTTTTTTTAACTTCAGTTTTAGAAACTTCTGGGAAAGGAATTAACTGAGATTTTGAGAGAAATATGCAATCAGTTAGCCATAGTATATAGTTTGATTACTGCCTTTTATATCTAAAAACGAATAAGTACTTTAAGAGAATCTCTCCTACATCCAAGAGTTGGAAAAGGTATTCTCCTGGAGTCAGGTTCTATAACTCAGACCTTGTAAACAGTGATGTGTTCACTATTCTTAGTATAGCCTATTATTATCATTATTAGTATTAATATCAGTGTTTTGAGTTGCTTCTACCAGTTCTGTATTAGCTATTTTTCTGGGAAACTAAGAAGAATGTGCCCAAATAAAGGCAATGCCAAAGAATGCTCAAACTACCCCATAATTGGACTCATCTCACATGCTAGCAAAGTAATGCTGAAAATTCTCCAAGCCAAGCCTCAACAGTATGTGAACTGTGACCTTCCATGTGTTCAAGCTGGATTTAGAGAAGGCAGAGGAACCAGAGATCAAATTGCCAACATCCACTGGATCATTGAAAAAGCAAGAGAGTTCCAGAAAAATATCTGCTTCTGCTTTATTGACTGTGCCAAAGCCTTTGACTGTGTGGATCACAACAAACTGTGGAAAATTCTGAAAGAGGTGGGAATATCAGACCACCTGACTTGCTTCTTGAGAAATCTGTATGCAGGTCAGGAAACAACAGTTAGAACTGGACACGGAACAACAGACTGGTTCCAAATCGGGAAAGGAGTACATCAAGGCTGTATATTGTTGCCCTGCTTATTTAACTTGTATGCAGAGTACATCATGAGAAATGCTGGACTGAAGCACAAGCTGGAATCAGGATTGTTGGGAGAAATATCAGTAACCTCAGATATGACACCACATTATGGCAGAAAGTGAAGAAGAACTAAAGAGCTTTTTGATGAAAGAGAAAAAGGAGAGTGAAAAGGTGGGCTTAAAACTCGGCATTCAGAAAACTAAGATCATGGCATTGGGTCCCATCACTTCATGGTAAACAGATTGGGAAAGAATGGAAACAGTGACAGACTTTATTTTTCTGGTCTCCAAAATCACTGCAGATGGTAATTGCAGCCATGAAATTAAAACACACTTGTTCCTTGGATGAAAAGCTATGATCAACCTAGACAGTGTATTAAAAAGCAGAGACATTACTTTGCCAAAAAGGTCGGTCTAGTCAAAGCTATGGTTTTTCCAGTAGTCAGGTATGGATGTGAGAGTTGGACCGTAAAGATAGTGGAGTGCTGAAGAACTGATGCTTTTGAACTGTGGTGTTGTAGAAGACTCTTTAGAGTCCCTTGATTGCAAGGAGATCCAACCAGTCCATCTAAAGGAGATCAGTCCTGAATATTCATTGGAAGGACTGATGCTGAAGATGAAACTCCAATACTTTGGCCACCTGACGGGAAGAACTTATTCATTGGAAAAGACTCTCATTCTGGGAAAGATTGAAGGCAAGAAGAGAAGGGGACGACAGAGGATGAGATGATTGGATTGCATCACCGACTCAATGGACATGAGTTTGAATATACTCCAGGAGTTGGTGATGGACAGGGAAGCCTAGTGTGCTGCATTTCACGGGGTCACAAAGAGTTGGACACGACTGAGTGACTGAACTGAAGAATGTGCAAAATAGTTTTAACAACTGCAGTGATTGTAGTAACACAAAAATCATGGTGTTCCATGGCAGGCATGGTGCAGGTGCTATGTGTACACTGTTACTCCTGCTTCAGATCTTTGTCCAAGTATTATCCTTTCAACAAGGCCTTTCTTCACACCCCTAAAATTTCAGTCTTTTTCTTCTGTTTTATTTTTCTCCAAAATTATCAATTATAATTCTCCAAACTTTCAAAACTATCTCCAATTATCAGTGGAATGACAGACCATATATATAACTTATTATATGTTTATTGTATCACGTAGAAATAGAAGATATAAATTTTGTGAAGGCAGAGACTTTAGGGATGATTGTCTGTTTTGCTCATAGCTGATCATTAGTGTCTGGAATTGTCCCTGGCAGATAGAGAACATTTGTGATATTGTGATTTGTAAGAAATATGTTTGGTCATACAGATGACCAAATATATATTTTTCATATGTACTTGGTCTTCATCCAAAGTTCCTGGCTCACAGCTCCCAGACCCTTGAAATTTCCTGTATTCAGAGTATCAAAGATGTCTTTGTTTTGTGAATGAGATGACCTTTGGAAGCACTAAGGATGGGGATGTTGGTTGCCAGGAGAACCAACCATGTGATTAGAGGGCTAGAACTTTCCTACACCCTGGTCTCTGAGGAGGGGAGAGGGGCTGGAGGCTGAATCAGTTGCCAGTGGCCAGTGATTTAATCAGTCATACCTATGTAATGAATCTTCCATGAAAACCCAAAGGACAGGGTTCAGAAAGCTTCCACTTGGTGAACACATGTAGACAGGAGAGTGGTACACCTTGGAGAGGACATGGAAGCTCTGAACCCTTCCCATGTACCTTGCCCTCCATATCTCTTCCATCTGGCTGTTCCTGAGTTGTATCCTTTTATAATAAACCAGTAACCTGGAGAGCAAAACTTTTCTCTGAATTCTGTGAGCCGCTCTAGCAAATTAATTGAGCCTGAGGAGGAAATTGTGGAACCCTCTGATTTATAGCCAGGTGGTCAGAAGTACAAGTAATAACTTGGACTTGGGATTGGCAGGCCTGAGTTGGAGAGGATTGTTGGAACCTCCGGTCTATAACTTGCTGAGAAGAATAGGTGATTATTTGGGCTTGTGTCTGGTGTCTGAAGTAGGGGAGGATCCTACAGTTTTGTAAGCAGTGGGGTTTAGTCACTAAGTTGTGTCCAACTCTTTGTGACCTCATGGACTATAGCTCACCAGGCTTCCTTGTCCATGGCATTTTCCAGGCAATAATACTGGAGTGGGTTGCCATTTCCTTCTCCAGGGGATCTTCCCAACCTGACCCAGGCATTGAACCCAGGTCTCCTGCATTTTAGGTGGTCTCCTGCATTGCAGGCAGCTTCTTTACTGACTGAACCACAGGGAACAAATGTTGATCCCTTAATCTGTGGAATCTGATGCTATCTCTCTCGGTAGATACTCTCAGAATTGAGTTAAACTGTAAAACACCCAACTAATGTCTGGTGCATTGCTTGATGGAGGTATGGGACAAGCCCCTCCCCTACTCCAGCCCCCTAAACAAACAAACACACATTGAAAATTAGTCACAAAACACCAGGAGAGCATTTAATACCTATTTATGGAATGAATGAATAAAGAGTTTTGCTTAGCTCTTGTAAAAGTCATCCAAACTAAGTATTTTGATAATTTTCCTCATAGATGAGGAATTTGAGGTCCATAAAGTTAAGTAACCTTCATGAAGTCACATAGGTGGAGTGAAGAATTGAATAAATCTGGTGGAATCACACCCCAGGTTCCTGTGCTTCTTTGAGCCAGAATCAAACTAACATTGAAGGGCTTCTGGTTCAAGATGGTGAAGTAGAAGTGTGTGTGCTCATCTTGAGAGCACCCAAATCGCAAATAACTGTTGAACAACCACAGACAGGAGGGCACTGGAACCCACCAAAAAGATACCCCACATCCAAAGACAAAGAAGAAGCCGCAGTGAGATAGTAGGAGGGGTACAATCAGGATAGGATCAAATCCCATAACCGCCAGGTGCGTGACCTACAAACTGGATAACAGTAATACCAAAAAGGTTCTCCCACTGTTGTGAAGGTTCAGATCCCCATATCAGGCTTCCCAGCCCGGGGATCTGACAAAGGGACTGGGAATCCCCAGGGAATCTGACCCTGAGGGTCAGTGGGATTTGATTACAGGACTTTTACAGGACTGGGGGAAACAGAGACTCCAGTCTTGGAGGATACAAAAAAAGTCTTGTGTGCACCAAGACCCAGAGGAAAGGAGCAATGGCCCCACAGGAAACTGGACCAAAACACCTTCCAGTGTTGGAGGGTCTCCTGTGGAGGTTGGATCAGCAAGGGCTGATGTCCTCGGTGTCACAGGAATGGGACACTGGCAGTGGCAGTCCTGGAAGGCTCCCCCTTGGCACAAAGCCCTCGTGGAGGTCACTATTAACCCTACAACAGAGCCTGTAGACCCCAGGACTGGGTTGCCTCAGGCACAACTACCAGGGAGGGAGCGCAATCCCACCCATCAGCATATAGTTGGACTAAAGCTTTACTGAGCAAGACCCTGCTCACCAGAGCAAGACCCAGCTTTTCCCACCCTGTCCCTCCCATCAAGAAGCTTACAGAAATCTCTTAGCCTTATCCACCAGAGGGCAGATAGAAGAAGCAAGAATAATTACAATCCCACAGCAGCTAGAAAGAAAACTACATTACAGAAAGTTAATCAGGATGAAAAAGCAGAGTTAAATCCCAGATGAAAGGGCAATAATATAAACCCCCCCCAAAAAAAAACCCAAATGAAGTGGAGATAAGCTTCAGAATAATGATAGTAAAGATGACCCAGGATCTCAGAAACAGAATGGAGAAGATGCAAAAAATGTTTACCAAAGACCTAGGAGAATTAAAGAACAAACAAACAGAGATGAAAAATAGCCTAAAAGGAATTAATAGCAGAATAACTAAGGCAGAAGAATGGATAAGTAACTTGGAGGACAGAATGGTGGAAATCACTGCTGCAGAACATAATATAGAAAAAAGAATGAAAAAAAATGGAGACCACCTACGAGACCTCTGGGACAACATTAAACACACCAACATTCGCATTATAGGGGTCCCAGATGGAGAAGAGAGAAAGGATCTGAGAAAATATTTGAAGAGGTAATAGCTGAAAACTTCCCTAACATGGGAAAGAAATAGTCAACAAAGTCCAGGAAGCACAGAGTCCCAGGTAGGATAAACCCAAGGAGGAACACCCCAGTACACATAGTAATCAAACTGACAAAAATTAAAGACAAAGATAAAATACTAAAAGCATCAAGGGAAAAATGACAAATATCATACAAGGGAACTCTCATCAGGTTATCAGCTGATTTCTCAATAAAAACTCTACAAGCCAGAAGGGAATGGCACAATATATTTAAAGTGATGAAGGGGGAGAACCTACAACCAAGAATACTCTGCCCAGCAAGAAGACTCTCATTCAGATTTGATGGAGAAATCAAAAGCTTTCCAGACAAGCAAAATTTAAGAGAATTCAACACCACCAAATCAGTTTTATGACAAATGTTAAAGAAACTTCTCTAAGCAGGAAACATAAGAGAAGTAAAAGACATACCGAAAATAAACCCAAAACTATTAGGAAAATTGTAATAGGATCATACATATTGATAATTACCTTAAATGTAAATGGATTAAATGCACCAACCAAAAGACATAGTTGGATGGGTGGATAAAAACATATAAATGTATACACCTCCACTTGCCACACATCACTCTGCTTGACCCCTCAAATTGTATGCAATTATTTTATATTGTTAAGTTAATCATAGTCCCACTGTGGCTTACAGTTATAATTGTATTTTATTTTTTGTCTGGCTATTGATTGTGAAAACTGTTGTGTCCGACTCTGCGATCCCATGGACTGTAGCCTACCAGGCTTCTCCCTCCATGGGATTCTCCAGGAGGCAAGAGTACTGGAGTGGGTTGCCATTTTCTTCTCTAGGGGATCTTTCCAACCCAGGGATCAAACCCAGGTCTCCCACATTGCAGGCAGACGCTTTACCCTCTAAGTCACCAGGGAGCCCCAATTATGTAACTATTACCCACTTAATACCATTGTATCATGATTGTTCAACAGAAAAGTAATAGAATTCTATATTATCAAAACTACCATTTGAAAAACTTATAATCACTTTTCAAAATCCAGATGCATATCAGAATTACCTTGGAATTTTTTGAAAAATACAAATGCCCAGGTATTGTTTTTTTCCTCCAAAGCTCCAGATATGTTTCTAATGAAGAGTCATATTTAAAAACACCTGGACTATTTGATGATTTTATACTTTCATCTAGTTTGTTTCACGTTTTATATTTTATATTCAGTACTCCCATTTCATATAGTTTATATTTTCCAATTTTTCCAGCTCTTCTTTTTTTTGTTTTTTGATGTTGTTTCTCATGCCTTTAACAAGAGTAGTAGAAAAACTTATGTATACATTTCTATGGGGATTCCCTGGTAGTTCAGTGGTTAAAAAAAAAAAAATTCCACCTGCAATGCAGGAGACGCAAGAGACGTGGGGAGATGCAAGAGATGTGGGTTAGATCCCTGGGTCAAGAAGATCCCCTGGAGAAGACAATGGCTACCCACCCCAGTATCCTTCCCTGGAGAATTCCATGGATAGAGGAGCTTGGTGGGCTCTTTGGGGTCTCAAAGAGTCAGACACGACTGAGTGACTAACTTTTAGTTATTTAGTGTGTGACTGTCCCGTCACATTGATCCAAGTGCAGCAGGAAGTATTAGTTATTGTACAAACTCTGCCTTGTTCTTCCAGAAGGCAACCAAGGGCCAGACAATTGTCAAGAACCACATTAGCCAAGGAAACAAGAGGAGGCCCCAAGTCCCATTAAGGCTTTACAAAGGAGTCAGCCTACTACATCATTTTACTTATCTATTGATGGTAACTGTCTTTTGAATAAGTGTCTCATTTCTTTCATTGGCTCACAGGTGTATTGTTCTTCTGCTGTGACCTGCAGGGTTTCTGCAAAAGAGTCAGACTCAACTGAACAGCTAAGCACACAAACACATACGTATGCATAAATAGTATGCATAATATATATATATATATATATATATATTAGAAAACTTATGAATGTTTGCCTAACTAAAAAATTTATGACATTTTGATTCTACTTGTTTGACCTAGTATGAATAGAATGCTACATTTCTTATTTTAAAGAAGTAGATATGCAACAAGCAACAGAAGATTACTATATAGCACAGGGAACCATAGTCAATGTCTTGTAATAACCTAGAATGGAAAATGATCTCAAAAAATAATTGAAAAAAAGAAAACAAACATTGAAGGAAGCTAATGATGCCAAGTGATGGGTTTACGGCAACGTTTGCCACTTTCCATGCCCTGACCTTGCCTTACCTTCCCTCTGCCTCTTTCTGCCAGCTGAGATCTCATTCACAGCTTATCTCTTCTTTGCCCCTACTCTGGGTCAGGAACCTCAGGGAATCCTTGCCTCTCCAGTCTCTTGGAAGGGCTAGTCCCCAAAGTCATTGAAGCAGCTCTGACTCTGTAAATAAGAGTCTTAGAACCAGAGTGATGATGCTGTGGCAGCCTCCTCAGCAAATTGGACACTAGACAGCCCTGGACAACTGCCAGGCCATCCTGGATACTAATCAGGGCCTCCCAGATCACTCAAGAGGCCCCTGGTGCAATTTTATATTGCAGAAAGCGTCAAGTAAACTTTTATATCATATGGCCTGGGCAGCTGGTCAGAGGAAGATTGCAGCTGTTTAAGCAGATGAAACCCCATTATAGATCAAGGCCCTGAAGCTCAGTGCTAGTGAGCTGGCCTCAGAGCCTCTTCAGTGGATTTTTGTGTAGCTCCAGCTTCTCAAAGTCCTGAGGAAAGGATGGAAGGTGGTCTTGTTTTACTTGGTACCGTGAGGATTCTCCACATGAGCCTTATCTTCCAAGTATTCTTTTAAGCCTAGGTGTATCATAAAACAAAGAAAGATAGATAAGATGTTTTTAAGATTTTTTTTTAAAAAAAGTTAAATATAGAACAATAGAATGGGTCTGACTTGTTTAGTTGGGTCAGACAGAAATAGGGTTTCTGCAGGGTTTCTTTTACAGAAACCCTGCAGGTCACAGCAGAAGAACAATACACCTGTGAGCCAGTGAAAGACCTGAGACACTTATTCAAAAGACTAGAGATCTCTTCAAGAAAATTAGAGATACCAAGGGAACGTTTCATGCAAAGATGGGCACAATAAAGGACAAAAATGGTATGGACCTAATAGAAGCAGAAGATATTAAGAAGAGGTGGCAAGAATACACAGAAGAACTATACAAAAAAGATCTTCATGACCCAGATAATCACAATGGCATGATCACTCACCTAGAGCCAGACATCCTGGAATGTGAAGTCAAGGGGGTCTTAGGAAGCATCACTACGAACAAAGCTAGTGGAGATGATGGAATTCCAGTTGAGCTATTTCAAATCCTAAAAGATGATGCTGTGAAAGTGCTGCACTCAATATGCCAGCAAATTGGGAAAACTCAGCAGTGGCCACAAGATGGGAAAAGATCAGTTTTCATTCCAATCCCAAAGAAAGGCAGTGCCAAAAAATGCTCAAACTACCACACAATTGCACTCATCTCACACACTAGTAAAGTAATGCTCAAAATTCTCCAAGCCAGATTTCAACAATGTGTAGACCGTGAACTTCCAGATGTTCAACCTGGTTTTAGAAAAGGCAGAGGAACCAGAGATCAAATTGCCAACACCGAATTTTGGTGGATCATTGAGAAAGCAAGAGAGTTCCAGAAAAACATCTATTTCTGCTTTATTGACTGTGCCAAAGCCTTTAACTGTATGGACCACAACAAGCTATGGAAAATTCTTTAAGAGATGGGAATACCAGACCACCTGACCTGCCTCTTGAGAAATCTGCATGCAGGTCAGGAAGCAACAGTTAGAACTGGACATAGAACAACAGACTGGTTCCAAACTGGAAAAGGAGTACCTCAAGGCTGTATATTGTCACCCTGCTTATTTAACTTATATGCAGAGTACATCATGAGAAATACTGGGCTGGATGAAGCACATGCTGGAATCAAGATTGTTGGGAGAAATATCAATAACCTCAGATATGCAGATGACGCTACCCTTATGGCAGAAAGTGAAGAACTAAAGAGCCTCTTGATGAAAGTGAAAGAGGAGAATGAAGAAGTTGACTTAAAGCTCAACATTCAAAGAACAAAGATCATGGCATCTGGTCCCATCACTTCCTGGCAAATAGATGGAGAAACAGTAGAAACAGTGGCTGACTTTATTTTTTTGTGCTCCAAAATCACAGCAGATGGTGACTGCAGCCATGAAATTAAAAGACACTTACTCCTTGGTGAAGAAATGTTATGACCAACCTAGACAGCATGTTAAAAAGCAGAGATATTACTTTACCAACAAAGGTGCCTCTAGTTTAGGCTATGGTTTTTCCAGTAGTCATGTATGGATGTGAGAGTTGCACTGTAAAGAAAGCTGAGTCCCAAAGAATTGATGTTTTTGAACTATGATGTTGGAGAAGACTCTTGAGAGTCCCTTGGACTGCAAGGAGATCCAACTAGTCCATCCTAAAGGAAATCAGTCCTGAATATTCATTGGAAGGACTGATGTTGAAGCTGAAACTCCAATACTTTGGCCACCTGATGTGAAGAGCTGTCTCATTTGGAAAGATTCTGATGCTGGGAAAAATTAAAGGCAGGAGGAGAAGGGGATGACAGAGGATGAGATAGTGGGATAGCATCACCGACTCAAGGGGCATGCATTTGAGTAGGCTCTGGGAGTTGTTGATGGACAGGGAGGCCTATCCTGCTGTAGTTCATGGGGTTGAAAACAGTCAGACCCACTGAGCAACTGAACTGAATTGAACTAAATGAGTAAATACACTTTGAGTTGGGTTAATGACTTCAGAGAGTTGTTACAAGAATCAGTTTGGACATCTGAAATGAAAGGGCCTTGGATGCTGTAAGGCACTAGGCAAGTCTGGAGGCTCAGTGCCCTAGCCCATGGACAGAAAGGTCTAACTTTATTCATCAACATGTTTGGAACTCACAGAACTTTTCTTTGCCACAATAATGAGCTAAGGTGATTAAGGTCCATCCAGGCCAGCCAACCCCTGAAGAGCCGCATAACCTTTATGCTCTAGTTGAGGTATGGCCAACATCATATGACTGTGATGTTTCTCTTGGAAAGTATGTTCAGAGGTCCGACATGGGACCATATTTCTCGTCACTGTTCACCTCTTTCTTCCTTCTTCTATTCCATAAATATCTATTGACTTCCTGTTATGTGCCAGCTATTGTGTTAAATTTTGATGCATAACAGTGAGACAAACATAAACTCTGCCCTCATAGAGTTTCCAGTCTAGATGGGAAAGGAAATCTTGAACAAATAATGTTAAAGGTGATAAGTAATTTGAACTAGAAAGGGAAGTAGTAATGGAGGCATCTAATAGTAAGATGTTACCTAGTTCAAAGGTTTGAATTGCACTCCTAAGGATGAGCAGAACCTAGTTAAAAGAGTGAGTTGGTCACAGAAGTACAAAGTGGGAAAATGAGAGGGATTGGGAGGAAAGGAGGAGGATGAGAACACTGAGGAAATGAAATATGAGAGATGACTACTGGAGGGACTCATGCTTCTGGAGATAGCTAAGGAAAGTAAGAAATATGGGTGTATACCTGGGAGCCTTCAGAAGGATGGGACTCTTGGTTCTCTTGGAATTCCTCCTCCTAGCAGAGAGGCTGTCTGGACACACTGCTCCTTATCCTTGAGGCTAACAGGAGTGGGTAGTGCTGTCATGGCTTTGTTTCGGTGTGAGGATGGCCTTCTGGAAAGTTATATATAATCTGAGGAAGCTGATAGGCAAGGGGTAGGGATGAAATCACTTCCCATGAAGCACAACCATGAGCTGGAACTCCTGAGTTAACATCATTGGTATTGGCTCAAGATTCTGGGGACAGATATAACAACTAAGGCAGATAAAGAGCTCAAGGCATAAAAATAGGCCATGACTTCTATTCAGTAGCTTCAACAACACTATGCTATTTTTACACATAATTGCACAGTAAGTAGTTGTGAAGTAAATGAAAGATTCATCTTATAATATCAAAAATACATGGATGTATCCTCATTTACATAACCTGGGAGGGAAGTTTATGTTTATAAACTTATTTTCATAAACTTCAGTGCACTTTAGCTATAACATGGTAACTTTTCCCCTGTAGTTTATATAGTAAAAAACACAATACTAAAACCATAAAACATCAGGGAGAAGGAATATCTAATTTTTTTGAAAGATAAGATGCTAATGTACAGCATGGGGAATGTAGTTAGCAATATTGTATTAACTATGTATGGTGACAAATGGTAGCTAGACTTATTGTTGTCATCATGTCATAATATATATAAATGTTGAATCAGTATGTTGTACATACAATATAATATTGTGTGGTCATTGTACTTCAATTACAAAAAGATAATATGTAAGATAATAACAGAGTATTATTATGTTGGATATTATTAAATTCTAGTTTTTTTGATTGTGAAAAATGGTTTCAAGTTGTGTTTTGCTTAAGTCATTGCTACACTCAAACTTTCTATTTTGTGTTTATGGAGACCTTTTCCCATCCACCAAATATCAGGTAGCACTATGCACAGAGAACTGAAAACTTGACAGAGCTGTAAAGAAGAACGTTGCTCAGTAGACAGAAAGGAAGCTGGAGTGTGTATCTTGGTCTGCTGCTAACAGAGTTGTAAGCAATGGGATTTTTATGACTCTGTCTTCCTCATCCATAAGATTAGATGAATGCAACCTGACAAAAAGCTTCTAGGAGGCACAATGAGACATACATGTTGATAGTTGTCTGTGGGAGACACGATGTGACAGTCACCTCATTGTGACTTGCCCTCTGCTCCTTTTCCTGCTCTTCCTCCCTGTCCTGAGTGGAGAAATCCTCATGTATCACCCTGACTCAGGCAGCCCCGAGAGATGGGCAGACTGAATTCTTGAGGGTTCCCTCCAAGAAAGGGAAGATTTGTCCCAAAGTTTCCTTTTACTCAGTCCAGGCCACTGTATTAGCAAACCTAAAGGCCAGTGTTACAGCTTAATGCTACATAAATATAATATTGTGGCTTCTTTTTATTTTTTTTCTCCCTTTTATTGTTTTTGCCATACATTGTCATGATATCACCATGGGTTTACATATGCTCCCCCTCCAGAAACCCCTCCCTCTCCCCTCCCTCCTCCCTCCCCCCCAGGAAATCTCGCTGCACCAGCCCCGAGAATCAATCCTGGGCTGGCGATTGATTAGACACATGACAAGTAACATGTTTCAATGCCATTCTCCCATATCATCCCACCCTTTCCCTCATCCACAGAGTCCACGAGTTTATTCTACACATCTGCGTTCCTTTTGCTGTCTCGCATGTTGGGTTCTCGTTACTGTCTCTCTAAATTCCATATATATGTGTTAATATACTGTATTGTTGTTTTTGCTTCTGGCTTACTTCACTCTGGATAATGGGCTCCAGTTCGGTCCATCTGAGTAGAATTGATTCAAATGAATTTTTTTTAATGCTGAGTAATATTCCATTGTGTATATGTACCACAGCTTTCTTATCCATTCGTCAGTTGATGGGCATCTAGGTTGCTTCCATGTCCTGGCTATTGTAAACAATGCAGCGATGAACATTGGGGTACACGTGGCTCTTTCAATTCTGGTTTCCTCGGTGTATATGCCCAGCAGTGGGATTGCTGGGTCATATAGCAGGGCTATTTGCAGCTTTTTAAGGAACCTCCACACTGTTTTCCATAGTGGCTGTACTAGTTTGCATTTCCCACCAACAGTGTAGGAGAGTTCCCTTTTCTCCACATCCTCTCCAGCATTTATTGCTTGTAGACTTTTGGATTACAGCCATTCTAACTGGTGTAAAGTGATACCTCATTGTGGTTTTGATTTGCATTTCTCTGATAATAAGTGATGTTGAACATCTTTTCATGTGTTTGTTAGCCATTTTTATGTCTTTTTTGGAGAAATGTCTGTTAAGTTCTTTGGCCCACTTTTTGATTGGGTTGTTTATTTTTCTAGAATGGAGCTGCAGGAGTTGCTTGTATATTTTTGAGATTAATTGTTTGTCCATTGCTTCATTGGCTATTAATTTATCCCATTCTGAAGGCTGTCTTTTCACCTTGCTTATAGTTTCCTTTGTTGTGCAGAAGCTTTTAATTTTAATTAGGTCCCATTTGTTTATTCTTGTTTTTATTTCCAGTATTCTGGGAGGTGGGTCATGGAGTATCCTGCTTTGGTTTATGTCAGAGAGTGTTTTGCCTATGTTATCCTCTAGGAGTTTTATAGTTTCTGGTCTTATGCTTAGATCTTTGATCCATTTTGAGTTTATCTTTGTGTATGGTGTTGGAAAGTGTTCTAGTTTCATTCTTTTACAAGTGGCTGTCCAGTTTTTGTAGCTTCTTTTTAAAAAGTATGTTGTTTTAGATCCTTAACAATCATTAACTAATGAACGTCTCCTTTTTCGATATATTAAGGTAAAGTCTTCTTGACTCTGTTTTTGACTTAAAAAAAAAATCCACTGGTTTCTCTCTTGTGGTTTAGGCCTTTTATAATTTTGGAGGAGGCGGGTGAAGCTGTACAGAAAGCCTGTGCTGTAAACAAGCAGTGAGGTAGGGAAGCTTAGTTCCACCCACACCTGAGCCCAGAGCTCAGTTTAGCTTCTGAAATCACAGAGAAAGTAGGTCAGAGGGACTTTGCATCAAGCCTACTTGGGCTCCAGTGGCCCCCTGAGGGACTGCTTGGCTCTTTAGCACCCCTTGAGGTTAAAGGCAAGGTTTGTATCTGAAAGGGGGAAGGGAGGCTGGGGAGCTCCCAGCTGTGTCCATAGAGAAGCCTTAACCTGTAAACAGCATCAGGGAATCACATTGTTTGAATGGATCAAAATTCTAGGATCAGTCACTCCTAGGATTTTGGTGATATATCCTGACATCTGTCATTTCTTTTGAATGTACTTATTGTCCAATCATCAACTAAGTTTTTGTTAAGCTCAGCTCTCCCTTGCTGAATGACTGATAGTCAAAGCTATCTCTGAAGGCAATTTTGAGAGAAGAAACAAAAAGGAAAACCCTTCCTTAACCTTTATGCACAAACATTTTTGCACAAATGAAAAGAGAAGCAATTATCTATTCACATTGTTTCATAATTTTATTATAAATTTTATTATATATTCTTCTAATGGAAAGGAAGCTTTACCTATTAGAAGAATAAACAGATTCTTACTCTGGAGTTGTCTCCCTCAAACAGCACAGTAAGAGTGTAATTGTTGATTTGTTTCAGATAACCCCTGCTGAACATACAGGTTCTTTAAGACTGAACAAAATATTAACCTTTTTTATGTTCTCAAGATGAATCTATTGAGCTCTTCTTGGGAGACAGTAAAAAGAGGGGGGAAAAAAGCAGGGACAGGGCGCAAAAAAAGAATGTGATTTTATCTCCCTCTTGAATCAAATAGGAGTAGAATTTTGCTCCAGAATATCATGTGTACCTTTCACCCACCTGGCACTACATGAATAGAACTCGCTGTCCTTGCCCACTGCAGAAGGCTGTCCTCGTGTTTCCAGGCCAGGTTATTTTGAGGAAGAATGTACTTTATAACACTCTCAGAACACGAGTGTCACTCAGGGATTCCACTTCCAGAGTCATCCCCCCTCAACTCTGGACTCATGTATCTACCTTTAACTTAAGGAGGAGTTTGTCAACTTTCTGAGCATTGCTCCATCTCTCTGCTCACTAATAAAGTAGGTCATGAATTAATAGATTGTGGAAATGGCACTGCTTATACCTTGACCACTTTAGCCCATAATGATGACTTTCTGTCTATTCCTAGAAGCCGGCATGTCTGTTATGACTTGTTGTAAGAGAGATTTTGAGGGCTCCAAAAAAGGAGAGCTGCTTTTGGCCGGGCTTCTGGAAGTTTTCATGGAGGAAACTGCACATGAGCTGAGACTTAAAGAATGGGAACATTTGATAGGGAATTGCTGGGTGAAGGTCACATGGGATGGAGAGAGGGACCAATACATTGGGAGCAGGAACAGGAAGATGAGTTCAGAGGATACTGATGGTACGGCTGGATTCAGTGTTATTTTGGAACACTGGCATCACTTGGAGGACTTCTTCTTCAAATGCAGATATGCTGGGCCCCACCTCAGATCAAATAAATGGGAATGTTTTGTAGAGGAGCTCAAGCCTCAGTGTTTTGTTTTTTATAAATCTCCCAAGATTATCCTAAGGTGCATACAGAGCTGAGAAACTCCGAGATACGCAGGGCCTACAGACAGCCCTTGGAGACGTGCCTGAAGAGTAAGTGATTAAGGAACAATTTCTTTTTTTTAATGTCTTTAAAGATATATGGCTTAATATTTTCCCTACTATAATAATGCTGCTATAATGACAGATTTTACATATAAAACATATAAACTAAATATCTTTTATATATAAGGTATATATATACCTTTTATATATATTATATATATGTTATATATTATATATATGTTATATATATTATATATAATACCTTTTATATATAAAAGGTATTAACTAAATATCTTTTATATATAAAAAGTATAAATATGTAAAAGATATAAACAAAATTAAAATTTTGTTTGGAATGAATAAAAATATCATTATTAAATTATTAAATTTATTTAAAGATTTATCATGTACAGATACTTAAAGATGTACCATGTGCCAGACGCTGTCTCAGGTGATTTGTTTTGAGAATGTTGCAAAAACACTGAAATCATGCGAGAAGTTCTGGGATGTGAGAAATCTACAGTTTTGAGAATTTACTTGCTCTGACAAGGTAATAAGAACACACATGTACCCTTGAAGACTGCAGGTTTTGAAGAATGAGAATATTTTAAAAGGATGAGGCATGTGGGGTGTAAATTTGGATTGCACCTTTGCCACTTACTAGCTGTTGTAGGCCGGTTATGCATCCCCTTTGAGCTGCATGTTCATACCCTTAAACCTATAGATTTGCTCTGAGATTTGAGTGAAACCTCTGTAGAGCACATGGTGAGGTGCCTCACCCAGCAGAAAAAAGTTAATTTTTATAGAGTGTACATATTCATTAAATTGAGTAAACTTTATTCTCGAGTTCACACCAAACTTTGTTCTTCTAGTAGGAGGCACGTGTTGTAACAGGTAGGCAGAAGCTATACACTGCAGAGTCATCTATCCTTTACTGGGTTGGGCAAATTGAGACTGTATTTACCACAAATTCATCAGGAGCTTTAACTCAGTACAACTGGGGAGGGAAAAGGCAGAATCCTCTTTGAGTACTTTGCAGGGACACAGCCTTGAACAAAAACAGCAGAAACATGTATCTATGCATGCTTTCTTTGACTATACCACTCATAAATTCCTCCTGACTCAGTTTTCTGTGTCTGCAATGCTATTCAAGAACTATTGTGATGCTTCTCAGGTCAATTCTGAGTGACTTTGAAGGCTCATCTTACACTAGGTGACCTCAGAAATATCTAGTTTCACTGCATTCTTCAGTCTGTGAAAATAGTATCCTTTCTTAGTGACTTAAACTGGAGAATGTTTTCAGAATGAACAAAGATAAGGGGAGGACCAGTTTAGGAGACTGACCTTCAAGGGAACCAGGAGGACTAGGTTGTTTACTCTGTTACTTGAGCCAGTTATTAATCAACTGGAGGAAGAAATGGCAAACCCCCTCAAGTATTGCCTAGAGAATCCCACGTACAGAGGAGCCTGGCAGGCTACAGTCTGTGGGGTCACAAAGAGTTGGGCGCGACTGAAGCGACTTAACACCATTAATCAGCTCATAAGATTTGAGGCAGTACAATGGTTTTTACATTATCAGTCCCTCTTGGTTCAAAAGTCACTAAAATCTTTGGTGAAACAACATCTGAACATTTGATTCACATGTATGTTCAGAACATAGCAAAATATGTTCTCACCCCATGGGCCACCAGGAAGACAGCCTCTCATGCTATCTGGAATCCTTCTGAGACAAAACGGCCTTTATTTTCACACCTTGAGTCATAAAGTGCATTTGTTCTTATTTCATTAAAAGAATTAAGAATTCAGCTTGGTAATAATGAAATTAAAAAATGGAAACCTCAGCCCAGCACTGATGGTAAATAGAATCATATGAGATGACTCCACCTATTGGACAAAGTGGTGTACTCCTTCTATCACCCATCATTAATAAAGGAACCAAAGATGTGGGAGCTTCACTAAGGCACTGTGAAAATCAATTGGAGAAAAATAATTTCAGATGATTACTTGATCATCACAGATGGAAAAGTAGAAAAGAAATTAGAAAACTTATTTTATCTGTTACAGGGCAACCACTAAGGGAATTTCTTGTTGCATTTTATGTTTTAAAATGTAGTAATACCTGTAAGACCAACCTATACATTCACTATTTATCAAAGTATTTCACAAATATTTGTTGATTTGATTGTGTCTGCACAGAATGTCAAGATTTTTTTGGTGGCTACACTGTGTAGCTTTTGGGACCTTAGTTCCCTGACCAAGGATTGAACCTGTGCCCCCTGAAATGGAAGCATGGCATCCTAACCAGCAGAGTACCAGAGAATTCCCAGAATGTCAAGATATTTAATTAACTATATATCACAATTGCACTCATCTCACACGCTAGTAAAGTAAAGCTCAAAATTGTCTAAGCCAGGCTTCAGCAATACATGAACCATGAACTTCCAGACATTCAAGTTGGTTTTAGAAAAGGCAGAGGAACCAGAGCTCAAATTGCCAATATCCACTGGATCATCAAAAAAGCAAGAGAGTTCTAGAAAAACATCTATTTCTGCTTTATTGACTATGCCAAAGCCTTTGACTGTGTGGATCACAATAAACTGTGGAAAATTCTGAAAGAGATGGGAATACCAGACCACCTGACCTGCCTCTTGAGAAATCTGTATGCAGGTCAGGAAGCAACAGTTAGAACTGGACATGAAACAACAGACTGGTTCCAAACAGGAAAAGGAGGATGGCAAAGCTGTATATTGTCACCCTGCTTATTTAACTTATATGCAGAGTACATCGTGAGAAACGCTGGGCTGGAAAAAGCACAAGCTGGAATCAAGATTCTTGGGAGAAATATCAATAACCTCAGATATGCAGATGACACCACCCTTAATGGCAGAAAGTGAAGAGGAACTAAAAAGCCTCTTGATGAAAGTGAAAGAGGAAAATGAAAAGGTTGGCTTAAAGCTCAACATTCAGAAAACTAAGATCATGGCATCTGGTCCCATCACTTCATGGCAAATAGATGGGGAAACAGTGTCAGATTTTATCTTTTTGTGCTCCAAAATCACTGCAGATGGTGACTGCCACCATGAAATTAAAAGACACTTACTCCTTGGAAGGAAAGTTATGGTCAACTTAGACAGCATATTAAAAAGCAGAGACATTACTTGTCAACAAAGGTTCATCTAGTCAAGGCTATGGTTTTTCCAGTAGTTATGTATGGATATGAGAGTTGGACAGTGAGGAAAGCTGAGCGCCAACAAATTGATGCTTTTGAACTGTGGTGTTGGAGAAGACTCTTGAGCGTCCCTTGGACTGCAAGGAGATCCAACAAGTCCATCCTAAAGGAGATCAGTCCTGGGTGTTCATTGGAAGGACTGATGTTGAAGCTGAAACTCCAATACTTTGGCCACCTCATGTGAAGAGTTGACCCATTGGAAAAGACCCTGATGCTGGAAAGGATTGTGGGCAGGAAGAGAAGGGGAAAACAGAGGGTGAGATGGCTGGATGGCATCACCGACTTGATGAACATGCGTTTGGGTGGACTCCGGGAGTTGGTGATGGACAGGGAAGCCTGGAGTGCTTCGATTCATGGGGTCGCAAAGAGTCGGACACGACTGAGCGACTGAACTGAACTGGTATTTAGATGGGGGAAATGAATGGCCTGTGTAGAGTAGTATAGAAAAAGCTAGTTTCTTAGAATAAATATGCTAATTATAAATTTGAAACCAAAAGACTTGAGTATTAACTGACTATTATTAGATTTTAATTAAGTAATTGGTTTCTATCCTACCTTATTTTGATTGGTGTTTGATTTTTTTATGAGTTAAATAGATTTCTATGCCTCAGTTTCTTCATTTGCAAAATGAAGATATATTAATACTCAAAAAAATTTTACTAGATGGATGATTGTATGCTCAGCATATTGATAAATATACACTGGAAACACACAGTCCCTGATATCAGAGAACACACTCTTAAGAGGAAATACAGAAAGAAGTCATAAACAGCAATATACCCCAGCACATAGAATTATCAAGGAATGGTTGCCAGCTCAGCTCCAGAAGCAAGTGGATTTATACTCAAGGAAGGCTTCTTGGAGGAAACAAACTCTCAAGTAAAACTTATAGGATGAGTGAGAAATAATAAACAAGGAAAGGAGGGTGGAGACCTTGGGATGCTCCAAGCTGAGACTACTAATGGATTCATAAGATAACATCACAAGAAGGGCATTTGACAAAGCCAAGATTCTTGGGGCTTTTAGGGAATATCAGTCTTAACTAAGTGCACAGAGTAGAATTCCAAAGGGTCTCTAATCTTGAAAAGTAAGGTGGTAGAAGAGGCCTCAGAAGTGTCCCAGAGGGCCTGCCATGGGCCTTCTGGAAACTTGATTTCCCTTTTGCTGGTTGACAGCTGATATTTTAGTTTCAACCTTCCAAGGAGCAAACACATTGCTTGGGCTTAATGTCAGGCAGGCCTGACCTCTTTATTGGAGTATGATTTTATTTAACAAGTAAGTCATGAAAAATACCATGTGGGCTCAATAAACATGAGACCAATGAAGTGGTTGGTGCTGCTGAGTCACCTTCTAACCCAGAAGTGTTGTGAATGGAACACTGAGTTCCAGAAACAGTATTCCAGAATCTGCTGTGGTTCTCTCTGTATTTTAATAATCAACATCTGCCTTTTACTTCAAAGTTTTGTTATCTTCCTTGGTGATAGCTGTAGATTTTTGTTTTGCTTGTTTGGTTTGGTGACTGATAGAAAAAATTACTATTACAAAATCATTGCATTTTTGGTAAACTGTTTATTTTGTATTGGGGTTTAGGTGATTAACAATGTTGTGATGGTTTCAGGTGAACAATGAAGGAACTCAGCCATACATATATGACAAAATCATTACATTTTTTAAACTAAGCACTTGAATTGTATGAAAATGGTTTTTTTATATTTATTATAAATCCTTACCTGTTTGTTCATGGCTTCAAAAGAACCAGTTTCCCTTTAACCTTTAAAAGGCCTGTAAAGACTTTGTGTTTTCTTCACAGATACAGGCTAGTTCCAAAGGTTTATTTTCCTGAGCAAATTCACGATGTTGTACGTGCCACGAAGTACTTCCTGCAGCCAGAAGTCTTACACAAGTATTCAGTTGACCCAGGCAGAGTTGGCATTTCTGGTGACAGTGCTGGTGGGAATTTGGCAGCTGCCCTGGGCCAACAGGTAACAGAGATCCCTGAGGCGCTGGTGAAAGGAGGGTGCATGTTAATGTTCAGCAGACAGCACATGCCCACTAGGCATGGCAAAGGCCTTGCCGGGTAGGCTGGTTACTCGGGGGCCAAGTTATTGAGATGACTGCACTTGGAAAGTTCTCAGAGATCTTTCTGAAGTAGGAAAATAGGTCATTGAAAGAAGTGTCATCTCTGAGTCCTTGGAAAGGCCCTGATTACAATTAATGAGAGAGGAGAGCTTTTAGCATCCTACCCTTGCCCCTCAGGGATATGCATGGAAATTAAGTATCCTCTGCTCCTTTTCCATGCTGTACTTGGATTATTTTTGCTTATGTTTCAATTGCTAAGATTGTTTCCTTAAACTGTGAGCCAAATTAAAAAAAAATTTTTAATGTTTGTTAATATAAAAGAAAAAGTTAAATGTTAACTTTTAACGTTAAAGTGGTTCAGCCACTTTGAATGTTAAAATATATGTTAATCTGAGTTTTACTTGATTAAATTTTGTCTAGCTCTAATGGCATCCCCAATTTTGGGCAGCTGTGTAAATTCAAAGATAAGTACATTTTTTTTCCCTCTTATGGGTTAAATAATTTAAGAACAGCATTTCTGTCTTCTTACCTCCAAATTTCTTTTGGCGTTCTCAAATAGCATCTGCCTTTTCATTTATGGTATGTCCTGATTTTTTCTCTTTTGCTGTAATTAAAGAACTTAGTTCTCTGCTTGGCACTGGTGAGTTTGCTATCCACATGTCCTGGTGCACTGGGGAGAGAATCATGGGCTTGAAAACCAGACAGAACTGGGTGGAATCCAGGCCCCCCTAGGGGAGCTCTGCGGCTTTGAGCAGGTCTCAGGAAAATGAGGATCATGCCATCTGAATGAAGGGTTGTTGCCAGGACTTAGTGAGATGATGTAAGTACAGTTCTTGGCACATATTAAGAATTGCTTTTACAGAGCAATTACATCTTCCCTCAGGATGGGGTTCTAAATTCTGTTGTGAAACAAAATTGTTTGGCTAAAGTTATCTTGAAGATTGTTTAGGAGCCTGTGAAACACAGTGACCTAGTTAGCTGCCTTTTAGATGTTATGTAAAAAATATATCATTTTAGACACTAGACTTACAAAATGAGGCAATAGTTTTGCATTTTGGGGAGACCTGGGGGAATGGAGCTCTGCAGTGGTAAGGGGTCGGTCACATTCCCATCTCAGTTGCACTATCAGACACACACTCATGAAGTACAGTGGAAGGTGTGCTGCCAGCATGATTTAAATTCCGCCCCCCCCCCCTCAGCCATGAGGCCTCTAGGCTCATCAGAGAAGAGACCCTGAGGTCCTATGAAAAGACTTTGGAGTCCCATCATCTGTTCATTTAGCTTTTCATACCCGCCTCCTCTGGAAGAGTCAGAGTAGTTTTTTCGGACTGCCTTTTGGGGCCTTTCTTGGGAATACAAAACTATCCATCCATAACACCCAGCATGATGAGTATTATGCCAAAGGATAGATACAGAGTGTTGACGGGTGTTTAAAGACCTAAGAGATCATGCACTTTCAAAGTGTTCACTCAAAACTATGAGTTGCAAATATCACACCTTTCTTAGTAAATATCCAACAGCTTGAAGGGTGGTGGTGATGGTGGTGGCCATTCAAAGTGAAATGAAATAATGCGTTTGCTTTTTCTTCTCCAGTTTAATCAAGATACCAACCTAAAAAACAAGCTCAAAGTGCAAGCTTTAATTTATCCAGTTCTTCAAGCTTTAGATTTTAATACACCCTCTTATCAGCAAAATATGGACACCCCCATTCTGCCCCGGTATGTCATGGTGAAGTACTGGGTGGACTACTTCAATGGCAACTACGACTTTGTCCAGGCAATGATAGTCAACAATCACACGTCACTGGATGTGGATGAGGCTTCTGCCCTCAGGGCCCGTCTAAACTGGACATCGCTCTTGCCCACTTCCATCACAAAGAACTACAAGCCTGTCATGCAGACTACTGGCAACTCCAGGATTGTCCAGGAGATCCCTCAGCTGCTAGATGCCCGCTCAGCCCCACTCATTGCAGACCAGGTGGTCCTGCAGCACCTCCCAAAGACCTATATTCTGACCTGTGAGCACGATGTCCTAAGAGACGACGGAATCATGTATGCAAAGCGTTTGGAGAGTGCGGGGGTGGAGGTGACCCTGGATCACTTTGAGGATGGCTTCCACGGGTGCATGATTTTCACCAGCTGGCCGACCAACTTCTCAGTGGGAATTCGGACTAGGAATAGTTACATCAAGTGGCTGGATCAAAACCTGTGAAGGAGTGAGATTTCTGAAAAGCTTGAGCCCCTCCTGACCTCCCGCACCTGCTTTGGAAAGACATTCACTCTTGAGTCGACTAATTTCCTCTTGTTACTTATGAATTATGGAATCTCTATTCCTTGAAGACTTCATGTTAACTTAATTTTAAGAAATGCTTTTGAGTAACATAAGTGCAAAAACATCTGTATCTGGTTCTCTAAGTGGGCCAGTCTCTCTGTTCATGTTTTAACCAAATTACTACTAATGCCCACAGCTACAGACAGCAGGATTAGGAGCTGGAATTAGGCTTGGGTCTTGCCTCCGTCAAGTTTTTTTTAGAAGAAACTCTACCTACTGTGGATGACCTTTAATGAGTATAGAAAATGTGGGCTCTTCTTCAACTTGCTAGAGTTTACTTTGAGTTAGAGCAGTGTTAAATATGTGTACTTCAAGGTCAGTGCTGGGTACCAAATGCCCTCTGTTCTTTATGGATGGGTGGCTTTGTTTCCTATGGGAATTTTGGCAAAGCTGTTCTAGCAAGGACAAGTTTCTCAGATGACTTTCTTCCTTTACAGTGTTAATTTATATGATAGCTATCTGTAAGTCCAGTTGGATTATGATAATACTTGAAAGTTACTTTCTACCACTATTATTAGAAAATATGAGGTTGCATGCACTGGATATCTGCACACTGTTGTTTTTTGGTTATGCCATCTCCCTGGGGGAGATCTTCTGGGAGCAAATTTATTTAAATTTAGAATAAATGTCCTTTTACAGAACAAGTAAAAATAGACAAATGAACCAACCCAATGTTTTCATAATGGCTACATCTGACATAAGTTACTAAGAATAGTGTGTATATATTTGGCATAGTCAGAGAAGAGGATACATTTAATATTAAAATTATGAAAATGCCTTTAGAGGGTCTAGTTTATTCTTGAAAACTCAACCTTTTCACTTGCGTAGCTTTAAAATGGGGCTATTTTGGTATATATAATGTATCATTTATTTTTTTAAGTTATTTAATGTTAATATATATAGCTAAATAAGATTTTTCAGGTTAAAGTCAGTAAAGGATATTAAAGATAATGATGTTTTCTAAAAAACTACCTTAAGGTTTAAAAAAGTGACTTTAGAATTCTATCCACAAGTTATTTTATGGAAAGAGGTAAAATAGCTATTAATATTACTCTATATTGAATATAAGGCCTAAATATTTTGATGTTTATATTCATAACAAATTAAAATAATTAGACGTTATGATTACACCTAGTAAAGTCATCTAAGTTTAGAGTTCAGTAACTTAGGTGAGATACGCACTGGTCATTTCTTCTCTCTGTGGTTGGAGGAGCTACTTCACACCCTTGTGGTGATACCCTTCATTATCGCCTTCCAGCTAGGTCTGAAGTTACAATAGCCCAAGTTTCATTTCACGTGAAGCCTTCACTGCCAGTGGGACATCTTTGGCACAGAAAGAAGCTCCGATTCTGATTCAACTTGACTATGTTTTTGCTCCTTCCTGCCACTCTTCCTACTACTCCAATCTGTGCTTCTTACAGGCACTGCAGAAAGCAGACATACAGCCAAGCCTTGATACAGTAAATCCACCAGTGGAAAGAAAGTAGAACCTTTTTACTCATTTGGAAGATAGGTATTTCCTACTTATGAGGATGAAATAACAAATGAGAATCTGCATATTTATTGTTCATTTATTATTTGAGTTATGAGCATTTTATGTACGGAAGTAAATGCAACAGTGAGTATATGTGCGTGTGCCTATGTGTGTATAAAAACAATCACACAGATTAACCTGCTAATGGACTCAGGCAAGTCACTTACCATCTCTGGGCCTTTTTACCCTGTCCTCTAAAATCAGAGAATTTTACAACTTTTTGAGGTATCTTCCAATTATACATTCCAACCATTTTGTCATACTGGCAAATTGTATTGGCTTCTTCTTCAACAGTGTTTTGTTTCGTAGGTCATTATTCCATATACACAGACATATGCAGGATCAATTTTTTTTTCCTAAAACACTTGGACTTTAGTTCTTATTCTATGATAGCTAACCTCCCCGTTTAATACTATTCTTTTTTATATCATTTGAAGGAACCAATGTTTGGATCTTATTTTGAAGTTATCCATCTCTAGGGAAGCAAAGAAAATATAATACATGCACAAAATTCCTTAAAATGGCATTTCCTTCCAAAGTTGTGAGCCAAATTTTGTAGTAACTACAGACAACAAATCTAGCCCTTCTAGATCTCCGAAGGGCTCTCTCAGATGAAAAGAGGGAGTGAAAGGAAAAGGGGGTCAAGCACTGTTTCTGATGAAGCATCTCGAGTTTCATTAAAGCTTATATTGGGAATTCCATGGTGTTCCAGTGATTGCAATTTGGCCCTTTCACTGCCATGGCCTGGGTTTGATCTCTGGTTGGGGGAAATAAGATCCTGCAAGCCATGTGGCAAGGTCAAAAATAAATAAAGCCTTTATGTTTGTGATAATGACTTATTCTGTATCCCACCTTGCTTGAAGGTCTTCCTTGAAATTTTCCTTGAAATAATAATTAGGAATCATGATACACAAGAACCACTAGATGCGAGAGAGGCTTATTGTTGTTTAGTCACTAAGTAATGTCCAACTCTCTTTGTGACCCCACGGACTGTAGCCCACCAGGCTCCTCTGTCCATGGGATTTCCCAGGCAACAATACTGGAGTGGATAACCATTTCCTCCAGGGGATCTTCCTGACCCAGGGATTGAACCCACGTCTCCTGCACTGACAGGTGGATTCTTTACCACTGAGCCACCAGGGAAGCCCACAAGAGAGCTAAACCAACCAAACTCTGAGTGCTAAGAATTCCCTTGGGAAACATACAGAGTTTATGTTGAAGATATTTTGGGTTGAAATGAGTTTAAGATTTGTTCTTATTAAAAAAAAGTTTATGCTCTGAAAATTGATTTTTTTTAAGTGTTATGGCTTTGTTTTCTCATTTTAAGAAAAGAAGTGGAGAGTCTTTATAATGTTGTTTGTGAAATGTGAATATAAATATATGATGAAAAAATCTTAAAGTGCTACAAAATATAGTGAAGTATAAATTAGTTAATCTTTTATCATTGATTTGTGAAGACATTAAAGACTTGTATAATTATATTGGGGAATATAATATTTTGTGCATGATCTTTTAATCTTTGACTTTTTGCTTATTTCTCACTACAAAGGGGAAAGCAGATTTTATGAAGGATTTTGGTAGCCAATCTATTTTGTAAGATGAAAATCCACTGTGGAGGTAGGAAAGTATAAATCTGATTTGATTCATGTTTGTAAATAAACTGTCTCTGTCTGAGAATGTACCTCTTTTACTTCCCCTCATTCATTTTCTGGTTCCCATCTCCCTTTCTCTTTATATCCCAGGTCCCTAGCCACAATGCTGAGCAAATCTTTGCCCCCTGAACTCCTCCAGCTCCCTTTCAATTACTGAGAAGGGCTCAGTGGCCTCCTTGATGGCATTCATTTCATGTCTGGATACAGTATGTGCTGCTCATACTGGAAACCTGCCTTGAACTGGCTAGAATATTCATAAAAATTAGGTAGACCCTGCAACAATCTGAGGACTTTCAATACACATTAGGGGTATATCACAGTGCATATGAATTTGTATTTGAACAAGTTCAACCAAAGAAGTATTGATACCACTGAAGGCAAGTTTTCACACTAACCCTGACATTATAAGCAAAGCTAATAATTTCACAATTGAGTTTGCTATGCTCAGTTTACTTCAGTATCATAGGAATTAACAAAAAAAATTTTTTTAAATAATTCATTTGATTTGGTTCTAAATAGTCACATACGTGTGGGTAAATTAGATTTGCCTATTCAATTAGAATTATTTTCATCTTCTCCAACAAAACCTCTGGTGGGTGGCTATATTTTGCTGGTGGGATCCACTAATGGTTCCAACAGTTCTCCTTTGGGGCATTTAAAATGCACTGTATGTGTTTTAGTATTGGTTTTTCTTGTGATCTTTCTTTTTTAATCCCTCATTTAAAAAAATCTCTTATTTTCCAGCAGGTTCCTTATTTAAACATCTAGAAGATACTGATATCAGCATGACAGTCCCAAGATTTCAGAGGATGGAAATGTAAATATAATTTACAGTAGGCATACATGTATTGCTCAGCCCTGTCACTCAGCACCAGGATTTTGTTATTAGAGAGAGAGGCTGGTGACATTTTGTGTCTTGTTTGGAATGTTCCTCCCAGATATTTCACATTGAGAGCTCCATCTTCGCACATGGACTATCTACCCAGACTAGCTATTTGTTACTGTTTTTCTTTCATAAGAGTAGAGTTTTCCAGCTGCAACTTGACATGCAATGGTCTAATATATGGACTGTGGAGGCAAATATGAGAATCCAGATGGCTCCTGTTAGGCCAGACATTAAAAAGTTTTGTAAACACATAAAACGATGCCACACTTCTCACTCATTTGTGTTTGAGAAATTTAGTAATTTTTTCCCCCATAGGCTATAGCTTAAGGTAAGATGTAATAACTAAGTACATTATTAACTACTGAGTTAGCCAAAAATTTTGTTTAAAATGTAATGGAAAAACCCAAATGAATTTTTAGCTCATCCAACATGTTTAAAACTCAGTTTCAATTTCTAATTCACTAAACATCAATAAAGTTCATAGGAACAACAGCTATTTGGGGTCCTCAGTAATTTTTATAAATATAAGAGAATTATGAGACCAAAAGAGCTGAGAAGTGCTGTCATATCGCATCATCTCTTGGCAAGCCCTGTATATGGTGCTAGGCTGCAGTCAGCCAACACCAACGTACAGTTCTGCACACACACCGTGTTTCTCTTACCTAGTACTCTTCTCTTCACTTGCCCTTGCCCTTCCTTGTCTTCCTTTGCTAGTCTGCTCCAGGAAGCCAGTCCTAACTCCTCCCTCCTTGGGATTTTTTAGCGGTCTCTTCTCTGGCCCCATATTGCACGCAACACAGGGCAGATGATTGCCAGTTAGTGGGTCTGACTCTCTCACAAGACTGTGGGATCCTTGATGCAGGGTCATGTCAGCATCAATTTTATAATTCCAGTGCCTGACACAGTGCCTCTCATGGAATAATCACTCAATAAATTTTTGCTGAACAAATGTTTTTATGTTGTCACAATTAAAACATAGTGGTATTTTCAATGACCTAAAATTATGCCTGGTGCCATTATATCTATTTGTTTATTTATATTCTTAAGACAAAAATTTGTTTGTTTTGGTTCTCCGCCCCCCTCACCCCCCCGCTCCGCCCACCCCCCACGCAATGCCTTTCTTTCTACTAATTCATTAAAGACATCTGGTCAACAAATGAAATCCTGGCGCCTACAGAATACTTTTAAAATTCAAGGAAACAGCCAGCAGAGGGCGCTCTTGAAAGCAGATGGAATAAGCTATACACACAGCAGCTTGTTTCACCTGGAATTTAAAAAGAGATATCCTTTTTTTTGCAGCTTTTTAAGGAACCTCCACACTGTTTTCCATAGTGGCTGTACTAGTTTGCATTCCCACCAACAGTGTAAGAGGGTTCCCTTTTCTCCACATCCTCTCCAGCATTTATTGCTTGTAGATTTTTGGATTACAGCCATTCTGACTGGTGTAAAGTGGTACCTCATTGTGGTTTTGATTTGCATTTCTCTGATAATGAGTGATGTTGAGCATCTTTTCATGTGTTTGTTAGCCATTTTTATATCTTCTTTGGAGAAATGTCTGTTAAGTTCTTTGGCCCACTTTTTAATTGGGTTGTTTATTTTTCTAGAATGGAGCTGCAGGAGTTGCTTGTATATTTTTGAGATTAATTGTTTGTCTGTTGCTTCATTGGCTATTATTTTCTCCCATTCTGAAGGCTGTCTTTTCACCTTGCTTATAGTTTCCTTTGTTGTGCAAAAGCTTTTAATTTTAATTAGGTCCCATAATAGTCCTGCCATATGACCCAGCAATCCCACTGCTGGGCATATACACCGAGGAAACCAGAATTGAAAGAGCCACGTGTACCCCATTGTTCATCATCGCTGCATTGTTTACAATAGCCAGGACATGGAAGCAACCTAGATGCCCATCAACTGACGAATGGATAAGAAAGCTGTGGTACATATACACAATGGAATATTACTCAGCATTAAAAAAAATTCAGTTGAAGCAATTCTACTCAGATGGACGAAACTGGAGCCCATTATCCAGAGTGAAGTAAGCCAGAAGCAAAAACAACAATACAGTATATTAATACATATATATGGAATTTAGAAAGACGGTAACGAGAACCCAACATGC
>ML664161.1:9113599-9217295 GCA_007570785.1 Antilocapra americana | reverse complement strand
CGAGGAAACCAGAATTGAAAGAGCCACGTGTACCCCATTGTTCATCATCGCTGCATTGTTTACAATAGCCAGGACATGGAAGCAACCTAGATGCCCATCAACTGACGAATGGATAAGAAAGCTGTGGTACATATACACAATGGAATATTACTCAGCATTAAAAAAAATTCAGTTGAAGCAATTCTACTCAGATGGACGAAACTGGAGCCCATTATCCAGAGTGAAGTAAGCCAGAAGCAAAAACAACAATACAGTATATTAATACATATATATGGAATTTAGAAAGACGGTAACGAGAACCCAACATGCAGACAGCAAAAGAAACGCAGATGTATAGAATAGACTCGTGGACTTTGGGGATGAGGGTAAGGGTGGGATGATATGGGAGAAGGACATTGAAACAAGTTAATTATCATATGTCTAATCAATCGCCAGCCCAGGATTGGTACTCGGGGCTGGTGCTGCGAGATTTCCCGGGGAAGTAGGAGGAGGGAAGGTCCAGGGAGGGGGGTTCTGGAGGGGGAGCATATGTAAACCCATGGTGATATCATGACATTGTATGGGAAAAACAATAAAAAAAATATAAGAAAAAAAAAATAAAAAGAGATATCCTAACAGCTGATAATAGGTAATGACTACCCACTCCAGTATTCTTGCCTGGAAAATTCCATGGACAGAGGAATCTGGTGGGCTACAGTCCAAGGAGTTGCAAAGAGACATGACTAAACAACTAACACTTTCTTCACTATGAAAAGTAAGGGCTTCCCCAATGGTTAGTGGGCAAAGAATCCGCCTACAATGCAGGAGACACAGAAGGTGCAGGTTTGATCCCTGGGTCTGGAAGATTCCCCTGGAGAAGGAAATGGCTACCCACTCCAGTATTCTTGCCTGAAAAAGCAGCACACCAGGCCTCCCTGTCCATCACCAACTCCTGGAGTTTACCCAAACTTGTGTCCTTTGAGTTGGTGATGCCATCCAACCACCTCATCCTCTGTCATCCCCTTCTCCTCCTGCCCTCAATCTTTCCCAGCATCAGGGTCTTTTCAAATGAGACAGCTCTTCACATCAGGTGGCCAAAGTATTGGAGTTTCAGCTTCAACATCAGTCCTTTCAATGAACACCCTCCTCTAGGATGGACTGGTTGGAACTCCTTGCAGTCCAAGGGACCCTCAAGAGTCTTCTCGGAAACCACAGTTCAAAAACATCAATTCTCTGGCACTCAGCTTTCTTTATAATCCAACTCTCACATCTATACGTGACTACTGGAAAGACCATAGCCTCGACTAGATGGACCTTTGTTGGCAAAGTAATGTCTCTGCTTTTCAATATGCTGTCTAGGTTGGTCATAACTTTCCTTCCAAGGAGTAAGCATCTTTTAATTTCATGGCTGCAATCACCATATGCAGTGATTTTGGAGCCCAAAAAATAAAGTCTGCCACTGTTTCCTCTGTTTCCCCATCTATTTGCCATGAAGTGATGGGACCAGATGCCATGATCTTAGTTTTCTGAATGTTGAGCTTTAAGCCAACTTTTTCACTCTCTTCTTTCACTTTCGGCAAGAGGCTCTTTAGTGCTTCTTCACTTTCTGCCATAAGGAAGGTGTCATCTGCACATCTGAGGTTATTGACATTTCTCCTGGCAATCTTGATTCTTGCTTGTGCTTCTTCCAGCCCAGCATTTCTTATGATGTACTCTGCATATAAGTCAAATAAGCAGGGTGACAATATACAACCTTGACGTCCTCCTTTTCCTATTTGGAACCAGTCTGTTGTTCCATGCCCAGTTCAAACTATTGCTTCCTGACCTGCATACAGGTTTCTCAAGAGACAGGTCAGGTGGTCTGGTATTCCCATCTCTTTCAGAATTTTCCAGTTTATTTTGATCCACACAGTCAAAGGCTTTGACATAGTCAATAAAGCAGAAATAGATGTTTTTCTGGAACTCTTTTGCTTTTTCAATGATCCAGCAAATGTTGGCAATTTGATCTCTGGTTCCTCTGCCTTTTCTAAATCCAGCTTGAACGTCTGGAAGTTCACAGTTCATGTATTGCTGAAGCCTGGCTTGGAGAATTTTGAGCAAAAGTACCAAGTACCCAGTAATTACTTTTTAGAACAATGCTATATAAATCCTGAGGGAAACACTAATGATAATAGATATGTTATATTTAATGCTTACACATGTGATAAGCATATTTCTATATTTTCCCCTAACAGTCTACAGTATCTTGCCTACGTAATAGGTAAGTAGTCCCAACCCACCATGATTTTTTTTTTCAGTTTCCAAATTGGCATGAAATTATCATATGTGAAATCAATCGCCAGCCCAGGGTTGATGCTCGGGGCTGGTGCACCGAGATGTCCCAGGGGGAGGGAATCGGGAGGGAGGAGGGAGGGGGGTTCTGGAGGGGGAGCATATTTAAACCCATGGCGGTTTCATGTCATTGTATGGCAAAACCAACACAATAAAAAAAGAAAGAAAGAAAAGAAAAACATCTAAAAAAAAAAAGAGAGAGAGAGAAAGAGTTCTGTAAACAAGTGGGAACACTTTGTTGTCCATCAATGGAGATGTGTCCTATTTCCTCTTTGGCTTACCTTGCCAAATCTGGTACATCAGACACCCAGTGAAAATTCAGGATGTATCAGATCAAAGCACATGATGGAGGAACATGGAGCATACTAAGTATTAACATCATGATCTGGTTTGATTTTGAAGACTTTACCAAAAGTTTTGGATACACTTCGGTGATTTTAAAAGGACACTGGACATACCTTAAAAAATACTACATTCAAGCTATTCTAATTTATCTTCTGTGTACAAACTATTTTCTGTTTTGCCTAAAGTACTAAGTACCCAGTGATTACTTTTTGGAACAATGCTATATAAATCCTGAGGAAAACACTAATAATAATAGATATGATGTATTGAATGCTTATATGTGTGATAAGCATATTGCAATATTTTTTCCTAGCAGTCTGCAGTATCTTGTGCCTTGGAGATGAGGGAATTGAGAGGTTAATTAGCTTATCCAAGATCACATAGCTGGAAAGTGGCTGAGATAAGGGGTTTGAATCCAGACCAATTTAACTCAAAAGTCTGTGCTCTGTGTTCTTTCATCACATCACTCCAAACCAAAGAAGGTTTCAGATCCTGACTATAAAGTCCTAAAAGCTGCATTGATGTTTTGGGCAGTGGAAGGACATCCTATTAAAAAACTAGTGATAGTTAATTTTGTGTGTCAAATTGACTGGACCAGGAAGTCCAGATATTTGCTCCAACATTATTCTGAGTGTTTGTAAGGGTGTTTTGGGATGAGATTAACATCTGACCTGGTAGACTGAGTAAAGTAGATTGCCCTCCCTAATGTGGGTGAAAGTGAAAGTGAAAGTGAAAATCGCTTAGTTGTGTTTGAGTCTTTGAGACCCCATGGACTACACAGTCCATGGAATTCTCCAGGCCAGAATACTGGAGTGGATAGCCTTTCCCTTCTCCAAGGGATCTTCCTGACCCAGGGATAGAACCCAGGTCTCCCATATTGCTGGCAAATTCTTTACCAGCTGAGCTACCAGGGAAAGCCCCCATTGTGGGTGGGCCTCATCCAAACAACAGGCTTGACTAGAGCAAAAAGTCTGACTGCCTTTGAATAGAAAGGGATTTCCTTCCGCCTGACTGTGTTTGAGCTGGGACATTGGTCTTCTCTGCTTTTGAACTTGGACTTGGACTGGAACTTACTCCATTTCCTTTCCTGGTTCTCAGACCTTTGAAATTGAACTAGAATTATACCACTAACTCTCCCATTTGTAGACTGCAGACTACAGATCACAGGAGGCTCAGCATCTTTCCTGAGCACATTCCTTATTATAAATATCTGAACATATAGATGTATATACATATAAACATATGTGTATATACATATATTACCCCCACATATTACAAATATCTGAATATATACATGTATATGCATATATATATTCAATTCAGTATCAGTATCAGTTCAGTCACTCAGTCATGTCCAACTCTTTTCGACCCCATGAACCACAGCACGCCAGGCCTCCCTGTCAATCACCAACTCCTGGAGTCCACACAAACCCATGTCCATCGAGTCGGTGATGCCATCCAGCCATTTCATCCTCTGTTTTACCCTTCTCCTCCTGCCCCCAATCCTTCCCAGCATCAGGGTCTTTTCCAATGAGTCAACTTTGCATGAGGTGGCCAAAGTATTGGAGTTTCAGCTTCAACATCAGTCCTTCCAGTGAACACCCAGGACTGATCTCCTTTAGGATGGACTTGTTGGATCTCCTTGCAGTCTGAGGGACTCTCAAGAGTTTTCTCCAACACCACAGTTCAAAAGCATCAATTCTTTGGTGTTCAGCCTTTTTCACTGTCCAACTCTCACATCCATACATGATTATTGGAAAAACCATAGCCTTGACTAGACGAACCTTTGTTGGCAAAGTAATGTCTCTGCTTTTCAATATGCTATCCAGGTTGGCCATAACTTTCCTTTCAAGGAGTAGGCGTCTTTTGATTTCATGGTTGCAATCACCATCTGCAGTAATTTTGGAGCCCATAAAAATAAAATCTGACACGTTTCCCCACTGTTTCCCCATCTATTTGCCATGAAGTGATGGGACCAGACGCCATCTTAGTTTTCTGAATGTTGAGCCTTAAGCCAACTTTTTCACTCTCCTCTTTCACTTTCAGCAAGAGGCTTTTTAGTGCTTCTTCACTTTCTGCCATAATGGTGGTGTCGTCTGCATACCTGAGGTTATTGATATTTCTCCTGGCAATGTTGATTCCAGCTTGTGCTTTTTCCAGCCCAGTGTTTCTCATGATGTGCTCTGCATATAAGTTAAATGAGCAGGGTGACAATATACAACCTTGACGTCCTCCTTTTCCTATTTGGACCCAGTCTGTTGTTCCATGTCCAGTTCTAACTGTTGCTTCCTGACCTGCATACAGGTTTCTCAAGAGACAGGTCAGATGGTCTGGTACTCCCATCTCTCTCAAAATTTTCCACAGTTTATTGTGATCCACACAGTCAAAGGCTTTGGCATAGTCAATAAAGCAGAAATAGATGTTTTTCGGCAACTCTCTTGCTTTTTCGATAATCCAGTGGATATTGGCAATTTGATCTCTGGTTCCTCTGCCTTTTCTAAAACCAGCTTGAACATATATTCAGTTACCCTTGAACAATTTGAATTATGCAGATCCACTTATAAATATGTGGATTTTTTCAATAAATATAGTGCCTGTATTTTCATTTTACCCATCTTTATATTAACAAAGCATGGGGAAAAGTTTGTATTCCATTAAAGATCACAATATGCAGAATCTGCAGAACTAGGGTTTTTGTCCTGATTTCATTTGAACTGTTTCAGCTTCCTGTCCTTGGGTGAGTCATTTGTTTTTTAGGAAGAGATAGTAGTACACAGATTTTTTTACTATATTGTATCAGAGGGTGAGGGTTGGCATTCCTTACTCTCCCACTTGTTTAAGGGTCAACTACATGTATTTGTGTGTGTATATGTATGTTTGAATATATATCTCCTATTTCTTATTGGTTTCCTTTCTTGGGAGGACTCAGACTAATACATAACTCTTCTCATCAAGTGCTCTGAAATCAGCCAATCTGTTATTTATTTCATTGGTCTTCAGCTGTTTTTATGTTTCATCTGGTTCACCTCCAAGCCTCTGACGCACTCAACTCTGATAATGTTCTGGAAATTCCCCCTGTACTTCCGTGAGGGCAAAATTCACACCCACTTACTGTTGACGTTACTGAGAATTTCAGGAGATAAAAATGATTTATCATCCAAAAAGAACTAAAGCCTTTTATCTTTTAAACTTTTAAACATAAAATTTATCTTTTAAAAGCTCAAGTTCTTGGGTTCAAAGTAGAAATCTATTTTATATTGTGGTTTGAATACTTAGTTCAATACTCTTAATAGATAAAATATATTATATAAATTATCTCAAGTCATACGAAACTCATCTTTAGGTCAGAAAAAGGGACATTAAAAAATTAAAGCGCATAAAAATCAAAATGGACAATTCACCCAATTTCTAAGATCACATTTTGAATTAGATAGTATAATCAACCATGCCACACCTAAGAGGGTTTTCCCACCAGTCTCCTTAATTATGGAGGAGTTGCATAGGATGTTACTGTGGGCAGGAGCGTTGTGACCCACCTGGGGAAAGGCTCTCTGCCTACTTGCCACCAACAAGCTCTGGCTTGGCTCTCTGACTTATTTTGACCTTCAGAGGGTTTTCTGTGACTGCCTTATCTCTTTGGCCTGTAGGAGTAATTATGCCTGCAAAGAGGAGCAAATTAATATCCAGTATGTTAATGAGATCAGACCCAAGGACAGCTGAGCAAGAATCCTGTTTTTAAAATCTCAAAAAATTGTTCTTGAGTGAAATGCAAGTAGAAACTGCAAGTCACAGGCTACATACAAATATCCCAACCAAGGAAGGTATTACTGGGTGTTATGATGGATGCCCCCAAGCTCATTTCATAAATACATATTAAAAACATGTATCTGTTTAGCTGTCACATCATTAACTCAGTCATTTATTCAATACACATCCATTAAGCATCTTTCATTTTTAACCATTATGCTGGGTACCAAAAGAGATTTTAAGATAAATAATAGAAGCATAGGGGGGAGACAATTGCCCCAAATAGTTGAAATGCAAATCAGCTTTATAGGTACAAGTAAGAAGGACAACAAACAGTTATCAGGAATCAAAACAGGCTAAAATTAAAACAGAGTACTACATGAAGTAAATTAGGAAATACTTTATGGAGGATGAAGAATATGATTTTAGTGTTGATGGTTGGCAGAAAAAGGGCCCTTTGAGTACATGTGTATAAATGGAAAAGTTCACTGACCAGCACAGTCTGACTGATGAAAAGAGCATGGATGATTGGAATAGAGTGATGGACCCAACTCATATCAGTGGAGAAACCAGAGAAGCACATAGAAATTAAAGATTAAACTTAACCAGAAAGAACTTGCCCTGTGCATACTATGGCTGGTGTGACGTGGTGGAGCAGGTACTGCCAGGTCTGTGAGTCAGAAAACCTTAGCTCTACTCTGCTCTCTCCTTGTCTTCTGGGGGCTTGTTTCACCAATTTAGGTCTCAGTGTTGATAGGTCTGACATGGGAGTACTACTCTGCCTACTTCAGAGTCTTTACGAGGATTAGACAATGCAGATGATTACTGATGTCCCGTGTAGGTTGGAAGATCAGTTGGTTAGCACCATGCTATTCAGTTTTTGAGAGTTTAGGACACTAATTCATTTTTAATGTAAAACCATCCCTCCTTAAACAATGTGACTCCTCGAAGTTGAGCAAAACCAGTTTAATCATACATCATAGCAATGATGATAAAATTTACTTTGACTTAGGTATAACCCTCTTGATATAGATACTATGATCATCCCTTGTTATTGTTGCTGTTCACTCACTCAGTCTGACTCTTTGTGGCCCCGTGGACTGGAGCTCACAGGCTTTCCTGTCCTTCACTATCTGACTTTACTCAAATTCACGTCCACTGGGGCTTCCCGGTGGCTCAGTTGGTAAAGAATCTGCCTGCCAATACAAGAGGCACAAGAGATGTGCATTTGATCCCTGCATTGGGAAGATTCCATGGAAAAGGAAATGGCAACCCACTCCAATATTCTTGCCTGGAAAATTCCGTGGACAGAGGAGCCTGGCTGGCTACAATCCATTGAGTCAGTGATGCCATTTGACCATCTCATCCTCTGTCACCCCCTTCTCTTCTTGCCCTCAATCTTTGCCAGCATTAGGGTCTTTACAAATGAGTCAGCTCTTTGGATCAGGTGGCCAAAGTATTGGAGTTTCAGCTTCAGCATCAGTCCTTCCAATGAATATTGAGGGTTGATTTCCTTTAAGATTGACTGGATTGATCTCCTTGCTGTCCAAGGGACTCTCAAGAATCTTCTCCAGCACCATAGTTTGAAAGCATTGGTTCTTCAGTGCTCAGCTTTCTTTATAGTCCAACTCTCACATCTATTCGTGGCTGCTGGAAAACACATAGCTTTGACTATACAGACTTTTGTTGGCAAAGTGATGTCTCTGCCTTTTAATATTCTGTCTAGGTTTGTCATAGCTTGTCTTCCAAGGAACAAGCATCTTTTAATTTCATGGCCACCGTCACTGTCTGCCGTGAATTTGGAGCCCAAGAAAATGAAATCTGTCACTGTTTCCACTTTTTCCCCATCTATTTGCCATGAAGTGATGGAACCAGATGCCATGATCTTAGTTTTTTGAATGTTGAGTTTAAGCCAGCTTTTTCACTCTCTTCTTTTACCTTCATCAAGAGGCTCTTTAGTTTCTCTTTGCTTTCTGCCATTAGGGTGGTATCATCTGCATATCTGAGGTTACTGATATAACCTCCCAGCAATCTTGATTCTAGCTTGTGCTCCATCAAGCCTGACATTTCACCTGATGTACTCTGCATATAAGTTAAATAATCAGGGTGGCAATGTATAGTCTTATATTCCTTTTCCAATTTTGAATGAGTCGGTTGTTCCATGTCCAGTTCTAACTGTCGCTTCTTGTCCTGCATACAGGTTTCTCAGAAGGCAGGTCAGGTGGTCTGTTATTCCCATTTCTTTAAGAATTTTCTATAGTTTGTTGTGATCCACACAGTCAAAGGCTTTAGTGTAGTCAATGAAGCAGAAGTAGATATTTTCCCGAAACTCTCTTATTTTTTCTATGTTGGCAACGTTGGCAATTTGATCTCTGACTCCTCTGCCTTTTCTAAATCCATCTTGAAAATCTGGAAGTTCTTGGCTCGTGTACTGTTGAAAACTCGTTTGGAGAATTGTGAGCATTACTTTGCTAGCATGGGAGATGAGTGCAATTGGGCAGTAGTTTGAACATTCTTTGGCACTGCCTTTCTTTAGGATTGGAACAAAAACACCTTTTCCAGTCTTGTGGCCACTGCTGAGTTTTCCCAATTTGCTAGCATGTTGAGTGCAGCACTTTAACAGAATCATCTTTTAGGATTTGAAATAGCTCATCACCTCCACTAGCTTTGCTCGTAATAAGGCTTCCTAAGGCCCGCTTGACTTCGCACTCCAGGATATCTGGCTCTAGCTGAGTGACCACACAGTTTTAGTTATCCAGGTCATTAAGACCTTTTTTGTACAGTTCTTCTGTGTATTCTTGCCACCTCTTCTTAATCTCTTCTGCTTCTCTTGCTGTTTCTGTCCTTTACTGTGCCCATCCTTGCGTGAAATGTTCCCTTGGTATCTCCAATTTTCTTGAAGAGATACCTAGTTTTTCCCATTCTATCATCATCCTTTATTCAGAGGAAACTGAAAATTAAAGGGAGTACATCACTTGCCTACTAGAAATGGATAATAAAAAGGCATAGTTGCATGATACAGGGTGCTCAGGGCTGGTGCACCGGGATGACCCAGAGGAATGGAATCGGGAGGGAGGTGGGAGGGGGGTTCTGGAAGGGGAACACATGTATACCCATGGTGGATTCATGTCATTGTATGGCAAAACCAACATAGTAATGTAAAGGAAAAATAAATAAATAGATAAAAGAGAAAAAACATTTTTAAATAAAAAGACATAGTTGAGTTTATAAACTCAACCAATTAGTCATGAGTCCATAGAAGGCCACACTGCTTTCATGCAAAGCAAGAAAGACATAAGCTTGCATATGATTTTAAAGAAAAATCATATTCCTTTAGTGTCTGTTGTCCAAAAAAATATTAGCCCAAAGTGACCTAATAGTCAGTCCTCTCCTTTATTAAAAACACACACACACACACACACACAAAAGGAACCATCTTTAATGTTAATATTATAACTCACTGAATTGAAATTAAATGAGATACTACTTTAGTTAACATTTTAACAGATACTATAAGTTATTTGAATATATTTTTTCCAATTATAAATTGAGATGCTCATCATAGAAAATTGAGGGAATATTGAAAAGTATGAAGAGGACCATAAAAATAACATACAATCCCAGTATTAACTTTTATTTTTTGGCTGTCTGACACAGCTTTTGAGATTTTAGTATGCTGACCAGGGATTGAATTTGTACTCTCCCCAGCAAAAGCATTGGAAAATCCTAACCATTGGGCAGCCAGGGAATTAATTCCCTAACATTTTGTTAAATATTTTTTCAGTTTTTTAAATTTAAGGATAATATTTTTAGGTTTTCTGTCCCTAGTGAAATGTAGCTATTTTGTTAATTGAAAATGTTTGCATCTGAAGGTATAGGTTTCTCAGCAACACAATTTTCACTCACTGCTAGCTTTTTCCTTTAATATATATAATTATATATATATGTAAAATATAACATGTTTAATATATATGTATATATATATATATATATATATTACATGCGTGCATGCTAAATTGCTTCAGTTGTGTCCTACTCTTTGCAATACTATGGACTGTAACCTGCCAGGTTCCTCTCTCTATGGGATTCTCCAGGCAAGAATACTGGTGTGGGTTGCCGATGTACGTCTAACTTACACACAAAGTGTACACATCTTGAGAGTTCAACTCAGTTAATTTTTACAAACACCCATGTAACCACCACCCATGTCAAAGTATAAAACATCCCAGGAGGCTCACTGTGTCACCTTCCTGTCAATACTGCCCCTCACCCCAGGGTAACTATTGTTCTCATCTCTCAAACAACCTTCCAAGCTTGACTTAAATGACTACCCTTGATCAACCAATCAAAATTTTTATAGTCTGTCTCTTATCGATTGTGGGATATTATATATCCCACAGTGCAAAGCAGGTAGGTGACAAAATGAAATTGCAATTCTTGCAAAATGTGCAGAATTCTATGACTTGATAAAAGTGATGTTAGAGAACTGTTTCAATCTCATATATATTCATGTATCGAAAGACTAGATAGTGCTTCTCTGGTGGCTCAGTGATAAAGAATCCACCTGCCAATGCAGGAGACATGGGTTTGATCCCTGGTCCGGGAAGATTCCACATGCCACTGAACAGCTAAGCCTGTGAGCCTCAACTATTGAGCCTGTGCTCTAGAGCCCAGGAGCCCCAACTACACCCATGAGCTGCAATTAATGAAGCCCACACCCTAAAGCCCATGCTCTGCAAGAAGAGAAGCCAAATCAGTGGGAAGCCTGCACCACAGCTAAAGAGTAGCCCCTGCTCAATGCAGCTAGAGAAAACCTCTTGCAGTAACAAAGACCCAGCATGCCAAAAATAAATAAATATATTTTTTTAAAAAGACTAGGCAAAACCTGGGGCTTTCCCAGTGGCTCAGATGGTAAAGAATCTGCCTGAAATGCAGGAGACCTGGGTTCGATCCCTGGATTGAGCAGATCCCCTGAAGAAGCGAATGGCAACCCACTCCAGTATTCTTGCCTGGGGAATTCTGTGGACAGAGGAGCCTGGTGGGCTATAGTCCATGGGGTCATAAAGAGTCAAACATGACTTTGCCTGTGTGTACTGACAGGTAAAAACTGAAGAATAAAATAAGAGAAAATGGGTAAGGATGATGACACAATAAATGATTCCAAAAGGTACTGGCTTAAATACTGAAGAATTTTAAAAATCTCTTTGGGAGATAGATTAAAACCATTGGTTTTTTAAAATCTTGATTTTTAAATTATTTTGGAAAAATGATCCCCTTTGATAGTGTTACACAGGGTAACATGAACTCAAGGCTATTGCACTGTGCCATACTACAATTTTGTCCGAGAAAATGTGTCCTCTATTTCTAAGCCACATCAGCCCCCTAACATTCTTTGGGCTAAGAATTAGCACATCGTTGCAAATAATCATATACTCTGTTGACTTTAAGATAATTATTTTTATTATATACTTTGAAATTTGCTCCTTATTATAAGAGGATTAATTCAGTTTGATCCTTTGCTGCTGCCTTTTATCCTTAGATGAGGAGTGTTTCTTGTAACTCTGGTCTCTGTGAAGAAGTTTAGAGGAGATATAATTTATTTATCGAATCTGCATTGTCCTCACTTTGTCAATAACATAGGAGAAGCATAGAGCACGTAAGTGATCTGGAAGGGCCACAGTGACGGTGCTTGTATCTATAGGTGTCTGGCTCTAGAATCTATTCTCTTTAAATCAGAATCCTTCCCAGGACCTCAAAAGTGGAGGCAGCCAGAAACCCAGGGTGATTCTTTTCCCTTCTCAATCCTCAGTCCTTTGAGTGAGAAAGTGTGTCTGTGTTCTTCTTGTTATCACCAATACTAATGTGTCAATGTCTGCAAGGGCAAAATACCTCCACACACATCTCTTTACTACCTTCAGAGAGGTGGAGGAGAAACAGGTGAGGACTCTCGGACTCAGGAAAGAGAAGGACTCACCCGAGGAACCCCAGCTCACAAGCAGCGGTGCTGTAGCTGGAACGAACGCCTTTAGACTTAGAAAAGTGCAGTGTCCTTTTCTCTTTACAGCTGTCTCCAAGGATGAAAAGAGGTGGCGGAAGTTAGAAGTTTACTGACCATGTTATTGTGACATTTTTTTTGAAGTCTCCCTTCTAGAGGGGTGCACACTATCCCTGCAAGAAGGAGGTATCAAGGTCACATTTCCGCTTCCCCACGTCACCTTCCCCCACACCCCCCTCCCCCAGGCTCAAGAAGGTTCTAGCATTTGAATTCTGTATCAGAAAGAAAACCAGCAAAAGGACCTCTCCAAGTTCCTGTCTCACCCAGTGTACTATCCTGGGGAGACGACAGAGGGCATAGATGCTGTGAAAGTCAACCCTGGAGTTGTTTTATTTCAAATAGCTTTGTCTCTTTCACTTTCTATTTCTTGACCTAAGTTCTCAATTACTATTTTTGTCAGGGGAAGGCTGAAGACCACAGAAACATACACCAGGATTTATAAACCCTGTTTAGCCCTTATTTCTCATAGAACTCTAGGCTCTACAGACCTGTAAGATTTATTCTAATAAGCCTAATCAGTGCCCACTTCCTTCCCCTCTGAATATATCTCGTAGCAACACAAAAAAGCAACAGGGTCAAATTTGGTGCCCTCAAATTGCAGGGTGGGGCAAAATCACAAATCAACCGTTTGGCGCTGCAGCCTGTGAGAGGAAGCAGCAACTTGAAATAAAAGCAAACTACCTAAAAATTCTAAATACACATTCTGAGCTCACCTACTTCTAAAGCTAGTTTTAAAAAGTTATGATTACTTTTCCCTTCCCTGTCATGTTTATCAGGATTTCCTCTCCATCCAGGGAAAGACTTTTTTTTTTCTGTTTTAGATTAAAGCTTTTGTTCAGTTTTTTTTTTAAGTTGAAAAGAAATGTGCAGTCTCATAAAATCTTGGACTCAATTCAAAACTTATCTAAGAACTCCACTCTGTCCTTGGCAAAGTCCAGATTAACTTTCCATCAGGAGCCCACCACGCTCCTCTGTCCATGGACTCCTCCAGGCAAGAACACGGAAGTGTGGGTGGCCATTTCCTTTTCCAGGGGACCTTCCCAACCCAGGGATCAAACCAGGGTCTCCTGAACTGCAGGTGGATTACCATCTGAGTCACCAGGGAAGTGGTTATTCATGTAAGTAGTATGTTAGCCACTGAGGGAGCAGTTTCTAGATGGCTGTACCAGCTTAGCTGAATTCATGGCCCACATGTTCTCTTTGCCTGAGGAATAAAGTGTAAAGGGAAAATACTGCTCTCATCTAAGAGAACCCTAAGATAGACAATCTATTTCTACAGCTTTCAGGATACATACATGTAAACTACATATATATGTATATATATATTCATTTACGATATACATGATTATATTCCCTATGCAATATCTATATCTTGATAGCTAATTGTTAAAGTAATAATATTTATTTACCTCTGGAGAACTTAAAGTGCAATTACTGCCCTTATTTTCCTGTCTGCATTGTCTTTGGGAGGAAGGGAAGGCAGGAACAAGGGAGGGAAGAAGGAAGGAGAAATCAAGACTGAGATTTCTTAGAGGTCATTCAGGGAACTTGGCTGAATTTGAACAGACAGGAACACTTGAGGGGAAACTTCCAACATACAGACTCATAGGCCTTGATTGCCTTAAGTGACCTAGCATGGATTTGTCTGGGTTGAATTCTAGAATTTTCAGGAGCAACAATAAATCATTTCTTGGTCTTTGCTGTGTTTATAACAAAATCAGCATGACAGTCACATCCTCAGGGACATGGGGAGAAGGTTTTCTCAGGACTCTGAAATTCTGCTTCTACCTCAGTGCACATCAGCATACACACATTATATAGCTCGTAACTATGTCCCCATGGGACCTAGATTTGCTGGGCAGAAAAGGGAACCAAACGACCTATCTCTGGCCTCTTGACCCCTGTCCATCTTTTTACCGGGCATCTTCACCTAGGAAAGGCGAAAGTTTTAAGGCAAGTTATTCAATAGAGATTCCAGTGCTAAACAAAATCCACTGGGATATTTTGAACTGAAGCTTACTTTCCTTTCATACTGCAGTGTGGCAGGAAGTTCATGAGTGACTGAGAAGCCTTAGCAAAGGTGAGCGAGAAAGAGGCACCTGGACCTAGGAAAGGAATTGGTTGACTAACTCTTCCCTCATTCTACCCTAGCAAGTGCAAGAGAAAAAGAAACAAACAAACAAAACCAAATCCTTTTAACTGAATGCTTTGCCTGTCAAGATTTAGCTTATCCTGGGGCTTCCATGGTGGTCTAGTGGTTAAGAATCTGCTGCCAATGCAGGGGACATGGGTTTGTTCCCTGGTCAGGGAAGATCCCACATGCTACAGAGCAACTAAGCCTGCGCACCACAACTACTGAGCCCATGCTCCACAATGAGAGAAGCCACCACAATGTGATGCCTGCACACCACGTCTAGGGAGTAGCTCTTCCTCACTGCAGCTAGAGGAAAGCCCCCGCAACATCAAAGACCCAGCACAGTCAATAAATAAATAAAATTGTTTTTAAAAAGAAATAAAAGAGGGAAAGACTTAAAAGAGATTTACCTTATCCTGCTTCAAGGAAAAAGAAAAATCACAATAATAAAGGAATTGACTCTATGTAGAAGCTGATGTTCTCAAACCTCAAGGGTCTTTCCAAAGAATTATCATTATTTCAAAGAAAAAAATGCATTGGAGAAAATAAGTATCCATACTTATATATTTAATTTGTAAAGATGAGGAATGTTGTCCTCTTTTCGTTAGAAAATGGCCCTACTGATTCTTTATAATATTTTCATCTTATAGTAAACACATTAAAGAGGTATATTTCTTATGCGTAAACCTAAAGCCTTTTCCAGTGTTTTCTCTTTTCTCTCTTCTTCCTTTTTCTGTTCTCCTTTTCTGATCTCTAGTCTCTCTGATTTTCTTTGGGTTTTGAAGATAGAATCAGGAAAAAAAAAAAAAGAAGGGAAAAAATGAGGTGTGTATTTACTACACTGCAAGACTTATAAACATGTTTTTACCAGAGTAAACAAATAAAGTAAGGGATGATCCTAAGTGTACTGAGGTTAGCTGGCAAAGTTTGCTTGAAATATTCTCAGTTTAGTCTGAGAAGGATGAGTGTAATGTAGATCCCTATCCCAGAAGTAAATAAATGCCTGTAACACTATCTCATGAATTCACCCACACTTCTTTTGAGTTTAAATAAAATAAGGTGCTTTCATGACATGGCTTTTCCTTGCATGTGTCTGGATGTTTGGGTAGAAGAGTGACTGTAGGGATCTGTTTGAATGTGTACTTATTTCTTCAGTTTCTGAGCTGATTTCCTAGAATTAGCCCCTTTAAAGGTAAGTTTCTTTTTATTTAGCTTTTCGCTTTTACTTTCTTTTTCCTCAGATGACCTAAAGAGGCCTTTGGTTACTGGAAATAAACTTGCAGTTTCTCTTCTGTTAGCCTTTGTTGATTTACATCTGTTCAGTTCCACAAATCTTGATGACTTACGGTTCTGGAGTCAAAAGCTAAATCGGAGGGGTTCTGTCATATAGCAACAGGTTCTAGAGCTCCATCCATTCTGTAAGTTTTCAGCATTAAACTTGGCAGTGGAAAACTATAGCCTGGGTTGGAGAAGACCGGTTCATCTCTTCCCCTTACACCATGTTCTGCATCACAGAATGGTTTCCACAGTGGGGGTAATTGTCATCTCCGTCAGTAAAAAGAGCCCCAAAAGGTTGTGTTAGTGGCTGAGGAATCAGACTCCTCCAAGTCTCAAACTCATATCCAACCCCTCTCCCCTTTCTTTGCTTCCTCTGACTTTAGTTTAGTGCAAAGAATCCAGCTTTTTAACTCTACAAAGTTCAAGTCTGTCATTCAACCATATTGGATTTATAGTCATAGCAAAATGCTTCTTAGATAAGCTATATTTCCTCCTCCTCTGCCTTTTAGACAGGCCACACTTGGTAGAAGCTTCTCATATGATTTTACTTAAGTTTCCAGGTCGTAGTCAACATACCCTAACATCCTGATATTGTCCCATCAAGCCACCCTGCCCCAAAATCAAGGCTTAGTACCAGGTTGTGTGCTATGATTTTATTCTAAAAAAAAAAAAAACAGTTAGGGAGAAAATATTTGCAAAAGATGGATCAGGTAAAAGACTGTTATCCAAATTTTGTAAAGAATTCTTAAAACAACATAAGAAAATAAACAACTTGTTTGGGAAATGGGCCAAAGGTCTGAACAGAAAACTCACCAGAGATACACAAATTAACAAATAAGCATATGAAAAGATGTTTAAAATCACATGTCTTTAGGAAACTGAAAATTTAAACTAACAAAGAGATACCACCACACACTTCAAATGACCGAAATCCAAAATACTGAAAGCACCACAAGTTGAGGAGGATGTGCAGCAAGAGGAGCTGTCGTTCATTGCCACTTTGGAAGTCAGCTTGGCAATTCCTTACAAAGCTACTCTTACTATATGATACAGCAGTTCCACTTCTTGTTTATTTCCCCAAGTGAATTGAAAATGTATGTCCACAAAAATCCTTTATATAATTGTTCATAGCAACTTTATTCATAATTGCCAAAAGTTGAAAGCCACCAAGATGTCCTTCAGTAGGTGAATGAATAAATAAACTGGTACATTCAGACAATGGAATATTATTCAACACTAAAAGGAATGAACTATCGACCCATGAAAAGACATAGAGGAAACTTAAATGCATAATACTAAGTGAAAGAAGCCAATCTGAAAAGGCTACATACTGTATGATTCCAAATATCATGACATTCTGGAAGAAGAAGAGCTGTGGAGACAGTAAAAAGTTCATTCAGTGGTTGCCAGGGGTTAGAGAGGAGGGAGGGATGAAGAGAAAGAGCACAGAGGATTTTTAGGGCCATGAAAGTACTTTGTCTGGTGCTATAATGGTGGGCACACACAATTACACATTTGTCAAAACCCACGTGATGTCCAACACCAAGAGTTACGTATACCCTAATGTAAGCTATGGACTTTGGGTGGTAAGGATGTGTCAGTAGGTTACGCAGTTGTACCAAGTATACTACTTTGGTGTGGGATATTGATAGTGGTGAAATTTGTGCATGTATGGGAGTAGGGAGTATATGGGAACTCTCTTCACTTTCTTTTTTTTTTTGGTCTTTCCATGTGGCATATGGATCTTAGTTCCCCAATCAGGGTTCAAACCTGTGTCCCCTACACAGGGTTCAAACCTGTGTCCCCTACAATTGGACCACCAGGGAAATCCTTCACTCCATTTTCTTCTAGATTTTATTCTGAATCTATAAATGCTTAAAAAAATAAAGTATTTTTTTTTAAAAGGTGACCATTTAGCCGGATGCTTTGCTATCGCCTATCAAGAATTGTGTAAGTCACTTCAGTCCTGTCTGACTCTTTGCGACCCTAAGGACTTTAGCCCATTAGGCTCATCTGTCCCTGGGATTCTCCAGGCAAGAATATTGGAGTGGGTTCTGAGCTCTTCTCCAGGGGATCTTCCAGACCCAGGGATTAAACCTGGATCTCCTAGGTCTTCTGCATTGGCAGGCAGGTTCTTTACCTCTAGCACCACCTGGGCCACCTAATATCAAGAATCATCTCTTCTCAATACTCTTGTGAATATGAAACCCAGTCAAAATATCAATCTTTTATGACCCAGGAGAGTTTGAATTAATGAGGTATGCAGACCCATAAGTGTGAAAATTTTTGCCCCACTTGAGAAGAAATAGATTCATTTTAGTGAGTAAAATTAATTATATGGCTGACTCATCAACGGTTAAGTTCCTTATCAATCAACATGACATAACTGACTTTTTTTTCTGATTTATTTGTATACATTTTGATTTCCAAGATGAAGGAAGCTTCTTTCTTAAGTTTAATTTGAATTCTGTTTCAGGAACAAGCAGAAGCTGTTTCTTTTTATATTTTCTTCTAAGATACTGCTTTTGTTTCTCTGTTGTTTCACTATGAGAAGTAACTGAAAGAGGAACAAGGCTGTTATATGTTTGTATTTCTATACTTGAGTGAATTCTTAAAAATTCCTTCATGTATGTAGAGTATGTAATTATAATATAATTTTCATGTATTTGCAATAATAAACATTTATAAGGATTCATCCATCATAAAAATACAAAGTAAGCTTTCATTGCTCTGAATGAATGATTATTCTACATGATGACCAATATACCAAACCTAAATTGTCTATATCCTTCTTACAGGCATTGTTTCTTTTTATTCATTTTGTCAGGAAAGATCTCACTAAACTCGTACCCACAATTAGAGGAAAGCAAAACTGAGGATACACCTAAACAATGGTCAAAACAGAAACAGGAAAGCAGTCAAAATTTAAAATAAGCACATGTAAACTAACAAAAGAAAGGAAACAGTTTATTTACTGTGTGGAATATTACTTCTGTATACACACACACACACACACACACACATTATTTTTTAAGAGGCTAAATAATTTTTCCAGTTCAGCCAGCCTATCAGTCATATTTTGTTTTATTCCAAAATATATCACTTCATCACTCAACCTCAGGAGGAGCATCTCACAGGCAAAACTAATGTAACTTATTTAAAACTCTTTGGAATATCTTTTGTGCATTCCAATATTTTCTGCCACATGAGAAGGTGGTTTCTCTCACAAAATAGATGGGGGCAGGCAGAAAAACTGCCGTTTGGCTAAACTGCTTCTTGAATAGAGCAAGATTGAGAGGTCTTGCTCAACAGTAAGGGAGGCAGACAGCTGAGAGCCCTTAAGAATCACTCAAAGAATGGGGGAAGGGACCTCCCTGGAGGTCCAGTGGCTAAGACTCCACATTCCCAATGCAGGGGGCCCAGCTTTGAGCCTGGTCAGGAAACTTCCCCACATGCCACAACTAAAGGACCCATGGGCTACAACTAAAACGTGGTGCAGCCAGATAAATAAAAATAAACATTTTAAAATTAAAAAAAGAATAGTCCATTTAAAAAAAATGGGGAAGCAGCTCAGAAAACTGTAAAGCCTTGTAAATACCATTATCCATGTATAATTTGCTCTTGCCCAAGCACCCTCTAAGCAACAAGTAGTGAAATTCCATATTTCCAGTGGGGTGGGGAGAGGGGACTATCTTTGCGGCCTCTGTCTTTAAGAGGAGAGTAAAAAGCAACTACCATTTACAATGCTATAGTGGAGCCAGGGCCACAGGGACAGGCCTAAGTAACAAGGAGCAGCCAGTGGACCAGGAAACAGAGGGACTATTTAACACTGAGATGTGGCCTTATTGGCACTCGTAGGAGCCATGTGCACACCACGCTTTACTGTTGTGATAATAACAATAATAGTAATATTAGTAATACTTTATCGTAAATGCTTTAAATATAGTCTTATCCTCAAAACAACATTGCAAGGTTAGTTCCAGCATTTTGCCATGAGGTACAGTGAAGTTCAGAAATGCAAATCCACCCAGCAAGGCTGGAGCTGGACTCCTCTCAGGTCCTGGGCTACTTGATTTCTCCAGGTCCCTCAGTTACACAGTCTTATCAAGCAGAACACATGTGTTGTGTGTACCGTTCACTTAGCACATGCTAGGGCACTCAGTACATTTTAGCTCCCTTCTTCCTGCCTGTGAATTGCCTACTGGAAAGAAAGTTCTTAGGTCTGATTGTCAGCTGTCTTTATTAGCATTCTATTGCTGCCACACATTTCATGTCTTTAAACAACACAAATTTATTATCTTGCATTTCTGGAGGTCAGAAGTTCAAAATCAGTCTCACTGGCCTAAAATGAAGATGGTGGCAGGACCAGTCCTTCCTTGAGACTGTAGGAGGGAATATGTTGCTTTTTCTAGCAGCCGGAGGCTATCTGCCTTTTTGGACTTGTGGCCTCTCATCACATCTCCTTTTCCTCCCTCCATCTGCCATCACATCTTCACAGTTCTCACCCTTTTTTGCCTCTCTTGTTAAACCCTGTGATTGCATTGGCCCACCTGGATAATCCACGGGCATTTCCTTAACTCAAGATCCTTAATTTAATCCCATTGCAAAGTCCCTCTTACCATTTAAAGTAAGATGTTCACAGTTTTTGAGGATTAGGGTGTGAACATCTTTGAGGGGCCATTATTCAGGTTATCATACCACCTGGGTGACCACTGGGTGGTCAGGCTGTGCTGCAGGATAGAGTATAACATGAATGGGGCCAAGGCTAAAGGGCAGTCATGTCACCCAGAGAAGAAACCAGTGCGTGATTTGAGGCCACTGAGAACAAACAACGCACACACCAAGCTCAGGTGGCACAGCATTTATTCACAGCAAGCGGAGAGAAAGTATGCATAAGATCCACCTCCTTGCTATGTGTCAGGCCCCAGGGCCAGCTGATCCATTTAGCAGCCAATTCAGGGAGCGCGGTTGCACGCCCTCTATTTGGTGCTGCCGTAGAAGGACCCAGACTCTAACCCCACACAGGTGGGCTCTGACTTACAGAAAGCTGGGAGTGTGCTGAAGGGCACTGACACAGGCGCTTAAGAAAAACAAAGGAGCACACGGGGAGTCTGAACCAGGGAACTCTATTCCCAGGCAAGCTGATAAACCCAGCACAGGTGTATGGGCTCTTGGGAAAGCCCATCCGTACGTGGCTGAAAGACCACACGCTCGAGGCTGTCTTTCCCAGTACGTTTTTTGATCCCCTTCACCAGGAGCTGGTTTGGAAGCTGCAACCAGGAAGCATAGGAAGAGGGAAATTGCCAAGATGGTGGAGTAGGAAGACTCTGCGCTCACCTCCCATGGGCACACCAAAATTAGAACTATTTACAGAGCAACTGTGGATGAGAACAACCTGAGGACTAACAGAAAAGATCTACAACTAAAGATATAAAGGAGGATCCACAATAAGAGGCTAGGAGCAGCAAAGTCACGGTGTTGTCAAGACCCACACTTCCAGGTAGGCAACCCACAAACAGGAAGATAATCACAATTGGAATGACTCTCTTGAAGGAGTGATGGGCCCAAGCCCCACATTGGGTTCCTTAGCCCCATCCTGCACTGAGAAGATGAACCCCCTAGAATACCTGGCTTTGAAGGCCAGCAGGGCTGACCTTCAGGGAGGCCACAGGGCTATAGAAAACAGAGATTCTGCTCTAAAAGGGAGCTCACACACTCCAAGATCCAGGGCAGAAGCAGTCCTTTAAAGGGAGCCTGGGTCGGACCCGCCCACTGATCTTGGAGAGTTGCTGGAAGCGACCAAAACTCCTGGCGACGTAGGTGCTGGCAGCAGCCTTTTGCTGAGTTCATTCTACTGTGAGGACAAAAGTGCTGACTGGCGGCATTTTAGAGTCCTTCTTCTAATTTTTTTAGCAGCTGGGACCCAGCCCCCCACCAGCCCATCTGCACCGCTCCTGGGAAACCCCCAGGCAAGCAGCCAGCAAGCTGCAGTTGCCCTAGGCCCCTGTCAGTCCCCTAGTTATGTCAGGACTCCCCCTTGCCCACCACCAGGCCAACACTAGCCCCATATCAGCCTCACAGGAATACAACAGCCCCAGGACCCACCTGGGGTCCTGCCTACCTGGGGCTACCAGTCATGGAGCACACACTTTGGATTTATTTATTACATGAATTTTCCAACAGATAGAAGTGTCTTGAGAAAAGATTTCTTGTGTGAATCTGCACAATGACAAAGTGCTGGCAAGGGAAGTAAAGTGCTTCTCTGCCCTGAGAAGGAGCAAAAGCAATTCTGGGTGTGGAGGGAGGGAAAAGAAAGGCTTATCACACAGAAAGCTAATTCCCATAAAGAGTTCCTTAACCACCAGCTCAAGGAACTTGGCTTCAGTTCAGTTCAGTCACTGAGTCATGTCTGACTCTTTGCAAAACCATGGACTTCAGCACGCCAGGCCTCCCTGTCCATCACCAACTCCCAGAGTCCACCCAAACTCATGTCTATTGAGTCAGTGATGCCATCCAGCCATCTCATCCTCTGTCATCCCCTTCTCTTCCTGTTCCCAGTCCTTCCCAACATCAGGGACTTTTCCAATGAGTCAACTCTTCGCATGAGGTAGCCAAAGTATTGGAGTTTCAGTTTCAACATCAGTCCTTCCAATGAACACCCAGGACTGATCTCCTTTAGGATGGACTGGTTTGATCTCCTTGCAGTCCAAGGGACGCTCAAGAGTCTTCTCCAATATCACAATTCAAATGCATCAATTCTTTGGTGCTCAGCTTTCTTCACCGTCCAACTCTCACATCCATACATGACTACTGGAAAAACTATAGCCTTGACAAGACAGACCTTTGTTGGTAAAGTAATGTCTCTGCTTTTCAATAGGCTGTCTAGGTTGGTCATAACTTTCCTTCCAAGGAATAAGCGTCTTTTAATTTCATGGCCACAATCACAATCTGCAGTGATTTTGGAGCCCAAAAAGATGAAGTCTGCCACTGTTTCCACTGTTTCCCTATCTATTTGCCATAGATGGGACCAGATGCCATGATCTTAGTTTTCTGAATGTTGAGTTTTAAGCCAACTTTTTCACTCTTCTCTTTCACTTTCATCAAGAGGCTTTTTAGTTCCTCTTCACTCTCTGCCATAAGGGTGGTGTTATCTGCATATCTAAGGTTATTGATATTTCTCCCAGCAATCTTGATTCCAGCTTGTGCTTCTTCCAGCCCAGCGTTTCTCATGATGTGCTCTGCATATAAGTTAAATAAGCAGGGTGACAATATACAGCCTTGATGTACTCCTTTTCTTATTTGGAACCAGTCTGTTGTTCCATGTCTAGTTCTAACACCCAGTGCACAAATTACACATGGAACTATACTCAATATCTTGTAATAACCTGTACTGGGAAAAAAGCTGAAAATGAATATATGTGTCACTTTGCTGTACACTTGAAACTAGCACAACATTGTAAATCAACTATACTGCAATAGAAATTTTAAAAGGGATCCTTACCTTTGCTCATCCATGCTGGATGATAATGGTCATCAATATGTGAAATATTTTAAAATTTTGAATAGATAAACAGAAATCTCAGAAATCTTCAATAGATCTTGAAACATCTAAGGACAATCATGGGAAATGCTTTTCTTGCCTAGAGGGATTGGTGGGATGTGTGTGTATATAGTTGGGGGAGATGAAGCTTACTACCCAAGACCTCACTGAGAACCTTAAGGAAAAAAGTCTAAGTGGACACCTCAAGTACCTTTAAAATTCTTCTGGAAAATGGCTCCCAAGACTATCCTCTGGTCTCCACCCTACCCTACACTTGACTAGAGCATAAATCAGGTCAGTTAGGCTTCTCTCCTTCTCTGTTCCCCAAATCCCCTAGACCCTCCCTGTTCTGAACTTAGGAGCCTCTCAATTAACTATCCCTTGAGACTCCAGAATCCCATACATCAGGTTGCCTCATAATAAGATTGAGCCTTCAAGGCATTATTTCTAAAATCTCAAAACATTTTGGAAGAACCACTCTGGAAATAATGGACTCAATACCTGGAAGATTTGATCTTCATAGTTGGAAGCTAGAAATAGTCAACATGAAGTAGCTCCATCCTCAGGCTAAGCCTAGGATAGAGGATAGGGCAACCACTTTATCAAAAAATCTGAATCTAACAAGTTGCAATCATTCTGAGACTTGAGTTAGTGTAGCTGGGAGCAACTTGAACTTTACATGTGAAGTAATTTTTGTTTTTACAGATTTAATTCCACAGAAACTTAGATATAATAACATATTAATACTTTATAATTATAGAATATTGAAGGCAGAATTGGTTTGCCCTGCTGGGACTTACGCATTTGAATCTTAAACATACCATTCATTTAGTTACTGGTGATGGATCAAATGGTGGCTTGAATGAAATTTATACACAGAACTTTGCAGATTCAGTAGCTGACTTTTACCCTCCTGTCTCTTAAGGGACTTTTGTTCTTCTCTGAAATAAAGCTAAAAGTCTTCTAAAACCTGCGAATGTCACCATAGGAATATGAACAACCTCAAACTGAAAAGGAACAAACAATCTCACATTAGGTAAGTGTTTTATAGCATGTTAAGAAACGAGTGATTGTGAATGATTGTAGGCCAGAATAAACTGAAAATGTATTCATAGTGAGATGTATAACAACAAGTGAAAGAAAATTGTGAACTTCATCCTACCATCTCTTTTAAAAAATATATATATATTATTTATTCTTGGCTGTGCTGGGTTTTTGTTGCTGCACTCCGGCTTTCTCTAGTTGTGAAGAGCTGGGCTACTCTTTGTCGCAGTTCATGGGCTTCTCATCATGGTTGTTTCTCTTGTTGCGGAGCATGGGATCTAGGGCACTTGGGCTTCAGTCGTTGTGGCACACAAGCTTAGTTGCCCTGTGGGGTATGGGACATGTGGAATTTTCCTGCACCATAAGCTGGACCTGTGTCCCCTGCATTGGCAGGCAGATTCTCTGCCGCTATAGAACCAGGCAAGTCCCTATCATCTTACATTTGTATTAATGGTATTGTTGTTTTGGAATCATTTTCTTTTTATAGTTAGGCAAAAACTATTAGCAATAATATTTATTTTGTTAAAAATCAAGATTTTGTTTTCAGCATAAAAGAAATGGAAATAAACCATTATAAAAAATAATTTAAGAAATAATACAATAGTGTTACAACTGAATTTGAAAAATTGATATAAACACATGCCTTAAGAGGAAGTAAAAACGTATGTTTTCTAGGATAATCCACTAAAATTGTTTTCTAAAACTGGCATCCCAGTTGGACTACAACTACTACGTATATTTAGTATACATGTTATAGTTTATAATACCATCTTTCCACCAAAACAATCCAGGGCATCTTGGAAAAATAACCAACTCCATGCCTGGGCCTAGAAAGGTGTAAGAGGCAGAAGACAGGGAAACTTCCCAAGATCAACCTGCATAGGTGCTTTAAAATTTTTTTTTTTTCATTTCGATAGAATTTCTGTCTTACGGAGAAGTTGCAAGATTATTACAAAGAATTCCTGAATGCTCTTCATCCCAGTTTCCCAAATGTTAACATTTTAGCGCATTTGCTTCCCTTTTCTCTCTCAATATCTCTATTCTGAAATATTTGAAAATAAATTCAGAGGCACGATACCTACTACCATTAAATACGTTTGTACATTCTTTTGTATAATCACACAATAATGAAAACCAGGAAATTAACACTGACACAATTTTGTTATCTCATACACAGATCTTATTCTGATATGGCAAGTTATTCTGATAATGTCTATTATAACATGAAAATCCTGGATCATGCACTGCATACAATTATTATGTCATTTATGTCTCCATTAGTCTGAAATGGTTCCTCAGAGATCCTGTGTTTTAGGACATAAACATTTTTGAAGTGTGCGAGCCAGTTATTTTGTGGGATGTCCCTCAGCATGGGTTTGTCTGACTGTCTAACCATGGATTACCTGTCTTTGTGAGGAATATCACTCAAGTGTTGCTGTCTTCTCTGTGCCTCATCCCTGGAAGTCCATGATGTTGCTTTGTCCCTTCACTGATGATGTTTGTTTTGGCGAGTTGTTTAAAGTGGTGTGGTGAAAGTTCTTTTCTGTTTGTTTCTTCTTTATACTTCAGTTTGCTTCTTTGGGGTTATAAAGGAGACAACTAAGTCATATTTTTTAGTAACTAAAAGTGAAAAAAAAAGATCAGAAAGTTTTCTGGCAGAGATTATATTTGAGAAATTATTATATAAACTGGGAAAGCACTTAAATAAATGTAAAGGATTAAAAAATTTTAAAAAGAAACTAAGAAAAAACAAAACAAACAGAAACAAATAAATGTAAAGGATTGTTATTATTTTTAATAATTACTCTTTTAACATTTCCCAAGAAAAAGTTATTTAGTGTGTGAAAGAGTAAGCCACTTAGCTTTTTCACCTGGATTTTGTCAAGTAAAACAATCACATGAAAGTAGCATCAGTCCAAAGTCAAATGCCCTAGAACTCCTGATGAAGGGATAATTTCTATTTTTCTCAAAGTCTTATGTTTCGCAACTCATTCACTTATACCTTGGACAAATTCCCTAGAGTCTCTGAGTTTTAATTTCTTTTTCTATAAAACAGAGGGAAAAAATGGGGGAGGGGATGGAGAGGAAGAGAAAGAGAGAGGCCCTCAGGTTCCAGAATATTTGGGAAGAATAGATACAAAGTACAAGGCCCTGAGTGTGATGTGTAATATTTGATGCCTCACTGTGAAAAAAGAGACAAATTATTGTGGAAGTGGCTCCTATTCTTAGGTTCTGTGGGTCCCTATAAGATAGGCAGGATAAGCATTTTTTATTATCTCCATTTTAGAAGTGGTAACTGTCTCTAAGATGACCTAAATCAAACCAGACGTGGGGTTCATGCCTGCTTTCGGGTTACTATTTTATTGTTGGTTTTTTTACACTATGGCTATGAACTTTTGTGTTTAAGGAATTCATTTCACACTTGACGCAGATATGGTTTTGTTTACATTTTTTCATAGATTTCACTCAGATTAAAAAGTGATCATACAGGGAATTCCCTGGTGGTCCACTGCTTAGAACTCAATGTTTCCACTATCATGGCCCAGTTTCAATTTCTGGTTAGAGAACTAAGATCTGCAAGCCATGATGCATGGCCAAAGAAAAAAAGAAGTGATCTTGCAAAAGGTAATAATAGCTTCTACTTCTCTATTTAATACAAATTAAACCATTTTGTTTACTTATCACCTGCATTGAAAAGAAAGTTCTCAATACCATGAGAGGTGACCTGAGTATGACTGCAAAACAAAGTCATATATCAGTACTGGAGGTAACAGCAGTAAATAATTCTCTAATCTGAATTCAGGGCATTCTCATCAATCATGCTGGCAGAAAGTATAGCAACATTTCTGTTACCCAGAGCAATCTCCACTTGACTAGTAACCATGAAGATATGTGATTCATTCTGCTGAAAATATATTAACTTGAAATCTCACCCAGGAGAGACCAGGTGAGTATGTTTCTGTGGCATTCCATTTTCTAATTGCAACTTCATTTTTATCAAATGGTTTCTCATATCTAGATCTTTAACATATAAATACAGTTGCCAAAACGTGAAGAAAGATTTATTAGTTTTCTTTGGTTGGCCATTTTCTTTGGTCTGGTGTTACATAATCCAGAAGTGAAAGAGAATCAGAACATTGATAAGTAGTTAAACTTCAATTGTTTAACAATTTGAAAAAGGCCCAGTTAGTATGAAAGAATTCTCATAGGAGGCTCTCAAGTCAGTGTCTATTCCTGGAACTTTCCCCACCTCAGGGAACCCAGGAACAGGAAAGCAAACCCACTTCATTCCTATCCCCCATGTCACATTCTCCCCCTCCCCCCCTTCCCACACCCTTCTCTCTCTCTCTCCCTTTGGCTCTGCTTTCTGTTTCCTGACTCATTTCTTTTCTTGTGAAAACAATCTAGCAGCAACTTCAAAAGTAAAGGTTAGATGCTGACAAGCTTAAAACAACTTCTGAAAGAAAACTTGTATGTAAAAACGTATAAGTAAACTTATATGTAAATGTTTTTCTTCTTATATATAAATGCAGATGGTTTTTTTCCTTCTTTAGCAACACAAGACTGTTATTATTAGGATTCCTGATTAATTTATACTGACTTGCTTTTCATCACCAAGGCTAGCCTACAATCAAAGTGAAACTGGGTGAAGTTTTGTTTCATTTCCTCTCTTTCAAAAATATGTTTTCTGTTTGACTCTGATAATTATTCATAGGTATTATTCAGTTATTCCGATTGTGCACATTTTTTTTAGCTAATGGCAAAAGCACTTAGACAAACTCATTCCAGGTCCAGGAAGCCTAGAGAGTTTTAAGTAAGGTGAACATGATGAATCCAAAAAGATCATACTGAGAAACATTATAATTAAATTGTTAAAGGTTAAAGACACTGAGAGAATCTTAAAAGCATCAAGAGAAAGACAACCTGTATGTATAAGGGAATCTCCAAATAACTATCAGTTCAGTTCAGTTCAGTTGTTCAGTCGTGTCCAACTCTTTGCAACCCCATGAACCACAGCACGCCAGGCCTCCCTGTCCATCACCAACTCCCAGAGTCTACCCAAACTCATGTCTATCGAGTCAGTGATGCCATCCAGCCATCTCATCCTCTGTCATCCCCTTCTCTTCCTGCCTCCAGTCCTTCCCAAGATAAGGGTCCTTTCCAATGAGTCAACTCTTCGCTTGAGGTAGCCAAAGTATTGGAGTTTCAGTTTCAACATCAGTCCTTCCAATGAACACCCAGGACTGATCTCCTTTAGGATGGACTGATTGGATCTTCCTGTAGTCCAAGGGACTCTCAAGAGTCTTCTCCAACACCACAGTTCAAAAGCATCAATTCGTTGGTGCTTGGCTTTCTTCACCATCCAACTCTCACATCCATACATGACTACTGGAAAAACCATAGCCTTGACTAGACAGACCTTTGTTGGTAAAGTAATGTCTCTGCTTCTTAATATGCTATCTAGGTTGGTCATAACCTTCCTTCCAAGGAGTGAGCATCTTTTAATTTCATGGCTGCAGTCACCATCTGCAGTGATTTTGGAGCCCCCCAAAATAAAGTCTGCCACTGTTTCCTCTGTTTCCCCATCTATTTGCCATGAAGTGATGGGACCAGATGCCATGATCTTAGTTTTCTGAATGTTGAGTTTTAAGCCCACTTTTTCACTCTCTTCTTTCACTTTCATCAAGAGGCTCTTTAGTTCTTCTTTGCTTTCTGCCATAAGGGTGGTGTCATCTGCATATCTAAGGTTATTGATATTTCTCCCAGCAATCTTAATTCCAGCTTGTGCTTCTTCCAGCCCAGCGTTTCTCATGATGTACTCTGCATATAAGTTAAATAAGCAGGGTGACAATATATAGCCTTGACGTCCTCCTTTTCCTATTTGGACCCAGTCTGTTGTTCCATGCCCAGTTCTAACTGTTGCTTCCTGACCTGCATACAGGTTTCTCAAGAGACAGGTCAGATGGTCTGGTATTCCCATCTCTTTCAGAATTTTCCAGTTTATTTTGATCCACACAGTCAAAGGCTTTGGCATAGTCAATAAAGCAGAAATAGATGTTTGTCTGGAAATCTCATGCTTTTTTGATAATCCAGCGGATGTTGGCAATTTGATCTCTGGTTCCTCTGCCTTTTCTAAAACCAACTTGAATGTCTGGAAGTTCGCGGTTCATGTATTGCTGAAGCCTGGCTTGGAGGATTTTTTTTTTTTTATTGTGTTGGTTTTGCCATACAATGACATGAAACCTCCCTGGGTTTACATATGCTCCTCCTCCAGAACCCCCCTCCCTCCTCCCTCCCGATTCCCTCCCCCTGAATCATCTCGGTGCACCAGCCCTGAGCATCAACCCTGGGCTGGCGATTGATTTCACATATGATAATTAACATGTTTCAATGCCATTCTCCCATATCATCCCACCCTTGCCCTCTTCCACAGAGTCCATGAGTCTGTTCTATACATCTGCGTTCCTTTTGCTGTCTCTCATGCAGGGTTCTCGTTACCATCTTTCTAAATTCTGTATATATGTGTTAGTATACTGTATTGTTGTTTTTCCTTCTGACTTACTTCACTCTGGATAATAGGCTCCAGTTCCGTCCACCTGAGTAGAACTGATTCAAATGAATTTTTTTTTAATGCTGAGTAATATTCCATTGTGTATATGTACCACAGCTTTCTTATCCATTTGTCAGTTGATGGGCATCTAGGTTGCTTCCATGTCCTGGTTATTGTAAACAATGCGGTGATGAACATTGGGGTACACGTGGCTCTTTCAATTCAGGTTGAGATCTTTTTCAGAGAATTAGAACAAATAATTTCACAATTTGTATGGAAATACAAAAAACCTCGTATAGCCAAAGCAATCTTGAGAAAGAAGAATGGGACTGGAGGAATCAACCTACCTGACTTTAGGCTTTACTACAAATCCACAGTCATTAAGACAGTATGGTACTGGCACAAAGACAGAAATATAGATCAATGGAACAAAATAGAAAGCCCAGAGATAAATCCATGCATCTATGGACACCTAATCTTTGACAAAGGAGGCATGAATATACAATGGAGAAAAGACAACCTCTTTAACAAGTGGTGCTGGGAAAACTGGACAGCCACTTGTAAAAGAATGAAACTAGAACACTTTCTAACACCATACACAAAAATAAATTCAAAATGGATCAAAGACCTAATCATAAGACCAGAAACTATAAAACTCCTAGAGGATAACATAGGAAAAACACTCTCTGACATAAACCAAAGCAGGATCCTCTATGACCCACCTCCCAGAATATTGGAAGTAAAAGCACGAATAAACAAATGGGACCTAATTAAAATTAAAAGCTTCTGCACAACAAAGGAAACTATAAGCAAGGTGAAAAGACAGCCTTCAAAATGGCTTGGAGAATTTTGAGCATTACTTTACTAGCGTGTTTACTAGTTACTTTATAACTATCAGCAAACTTTTTAGCAGAAAATTTTCAGGCCAGAAGAGAGTGACAAGATATATTCAGAGTTTTTGAAATAAAAGAAACTGCCAACAAAAAATACTATATTCAGCGAAACAGTTTTTCAAAAATGAATAAGAGATAAACTTTCCCAGATTAACAAAAGCTGAGGAAGTTCATCACCATTAAACCCACCTTACAAGAAATACTAAAAGGAGTTCTTCAATTTGAAATAGAAAGATGTTAAATATAAGAAAGAATGCAAAAGTTGTTGATAAAGATAAATATATGGATAAATACAGAATATTATTGTAATGATGGTAGATATTAAGACTAACTATAGCTTTAAAGATATTAATGGGCACACAGTACAGATAGATATAAATTGTGGCATTAATAACCAAGCGCATGTGGTACAGGATATGGTTCTGGTGGCTCAGATGGTAAAGTGTCTGCCTGCAGTGTGGGAGACCCGGGTTCACTCCCTGGGTTGGGAAGATCCCCTGAAGAAGAAAATGGCAACCCATTCCAGTACTCTTGCCTCCTGGAAAATCCCATGGATGGAGGAGCCTGGTAGGCTACAGTCCATGGGGTCCCAAAGAGTCGGAGATGACTGAGCCACTTCACTTTCACCGTGGTACAGAGAGAAGTAAACGTGTAGAGTATTTGTATGTGATTGAAAGTAAGTTCTTATCAACTTAAACTTTATAAGACTATGGTAAGCTCTATGGTAACTGTAAAGAAAATACCTATAAAACTACACAAAAGAAAAAGAGAAAGAAATCAAAGCATATCAATATAGAAAATAAATAAAACATGAGAAAAGCAAGGGAAAAAAGATGAAAGAACTACAAAGCAAACAAAACAACAAAATGGCAATAATAAATCCTTTAACAATAATTACAGTAAATGTACATGAATTAAACTCCCTAATTAAAAGACACAGAATGGCTGAATGGATATGAGAACAAGGTATAACTAGAAAACAGCATGAGAAGCTGTACTTTTGTCAGACAAGATAGGCATTAAGTCAAAAACTGTCACCAAAAAAAAAAAAAAAACCTGCCACAAGAGACAAAGAAAAACGTTATATAATGATAAAAGATCAGTTCAACAGGAAGATACAATCTCTTTTCAATATCAGAGCCCTAAGATATGAAGCAAACATTGACAGAGAAGAAATAGACAGCAAAACTCTAATAGTATATAGAAATTCAATATCTCATTTTAATAATGGCTAGAATATCTAGACAGAAAACAAAGAAACAGTGGACTTCAAGAACACTATAGACCAAATAGACCTCACAGATGGATATAGAACATCCCATCCACAGCAGCAGCATATACATTCTTCTCAAGTGTTCACAGGACATTCTCAAGGATAGATCACATATTAATCACAAAAAAAGCAGATGACTTATCTGATTCCACAGATTCATAGCTGGAAAGGAATTTTGCTGCAGGATGAATCATACCTCAAGTCTTGCCCATACTTGATTTAAGTATTTAGATGAGATTTGGGATTTAGAGTTGATGTTCAGAGTCAGGACTCTGGGGCTGTTGGAATTGGAGGGTGAATGTATTTTGCATATGAAAGGACATGAATTGGGGGAAGCAGAATATTGTGGGCTGGATTGTGTGCTCCCAAAATTCATATGTTGAAATCCGAACCCTTAGTGCTTCCGATTGTGTATGTGGAGATAGGACTTTTAAAGATCAAGTTAAAATGAGGCATCATGCTATGCCCTAATCCAATCTGACTGGTATCTCCATAAGAAGAGAAACTTTAGACACACAGACACCAGATATGTGTGTGCACAGAGGAAAGATCATGTGGGGACATAACAAAAAGGCAGTCATCTGCAAGCCCAGGAGAGAAGTTTCAGAAAAAATCAAACCTGCTGACATCTCAATCTTTGAGTGCTAGTCTCCAGACTGTGAGAAGATTAATTTCTGTTGTTTAAGCCACTCAGTCCATGGTGTTTTGTTATGGTAGCCCTAGTGGACTAATGAAGGAGTCTGTCTCGCCATGTGACCTTATCAGGACCCTCCTGCTCTCCAGGCTGTGGTTTCCACATCTGAAAATGACAGTTTGGATTCGGTGGAATATGAAGCCATCACCTTCCCTGGTGGCTCAGACAGTAAAGACTCTGCCTGCAATTCAAGAGAGCCGAGTTCGATCCCTGGGTCAGGAAGATCCCCTGGAGAAGGGAGTGGCGACCCACTCCAGTATTCATGCCTGGAGAATTCCGTGGACAGAGGTACTGTCCAGGGGGTCACAAAGAGTTGGAAATGACTAACACTTTCACTTTCAAAATTATCATTGATTTTGATCTGATAAATGTTACTGTGAGAGGATAATCACTAAACAGGTGTGCTTCTGTTTTTTAATTTGACTTCCCATTGCTTCTCATCTCTAAAAGCAGAGAGGTTATAATTAGGCACATGTGTCTAAAATCCCTCAGCATCTGTACTTAATTGCCAGGCCTGCTATAACAATATCACAAAGCTGATAGCTTAAACAACAGAAGCTTGTTGTCTCATAGTTCTGGAGGCTACACGTCTGAGGTGTTAACAGGATTGGCTCCTTCTGAGGGTTGTGAGAAAGAATCTGTTATCGCCTCTCCCCTAGCTTCTGGAGTTTTGCAGACAATTTTTGGCATTCCTTGGTGTACAGAAGCATCACCCTGATCTCCGTTTCTGCCTTCAGCTTCATATGGCATTCTTCTGTATGCATGTCTGTGCCAAACGTCCTCAGCACCAACCATTGGATTAAATTGTGTGTTAGTCGCTCACTTGTGTCTGACCCTTTGTAACCCATGGACTCTAGACCACCAGGCTACTCTGTCCATGGGATTTTCCAGGTAAGAATATTGGAGTGGGTTGCCATTTCCTCCTCCAGGGGATCTTCCCAACCCAGGGATCAAACCCCCGTCTCCTGTGTCTCCTGCATTGCAGGCAGATTCTTTACCCGCTGAGCCATTGAGGGCTCATTCTAATGACCTCATATTAACTTAATTACCTCTGCAGCGATCCTGTCTCCAAATGAGGTTACATTCTGAGGTACTAGGTATTAGGACTCCCGCATAAGAATTTGGGAGTGAACACAATTCAACCCATAAATAACAGCATCCCTAATGGTTCACTTCCCATCTACCAAAGAAATGATCGCAGAGACTCTTTCAGGTCAGCCTCCTGCCATGGTTCATCTCACATCCACATGTCTATCCTGGGTTCTCTTGCCTGGTGCTTTGTGTCTATTACCTGATTCTCTCTCTCTCTCTCTGAAAGCTCCAGAGTCAGCAACAACTCAGTCTGTTTGATAATCATCTTCACTTTCCATTGGAGGTTATGACAAGTGCAGGTATATATTTTCCCCCAGCCTCCCTTAGAGCCATATTCGTAAGCCCATGGACATGCCCATTTTCAAAAACCCATGTGGGCCAAAACTCCCCACCTGAGTCAAAACTCTAGATCCCACCATCCTAACCCCACGCTCATCTGAGAAGGGTGTGAACCAGAAAATTCACAGATCTTGAGAAGGTAGATTTAAAAGTGACCTCTAAACAATAGGCAGATATAGGCCAAGGAGAAACACTTCGATTTGTAAAAACATTTATTTTGCCATACCCTATCCCCTTCCTATTGCTGTGTCAGTAAGTCCTGTCCGACTCTTTGTAACCCCATGGACCACAGCATGTTCACCTTCCTTGTCCTTCACTACTCCCTGAGTTTGCTCAGATATACATCCATTGAGTTGGTGATGCTATATAACCATTTCATTCTCTGCCACCCTCTTCTCTTTTTGCCTTCACTCTTTCCCAGCATCAGGGTCTTTTCCAATGAGTCAGCTCTTTGCATCAGATGGCTAAAGTATTGGAGCTACAGCTTCAGCATCAGTCCTTCCAGTGAATATTCAGGGTTGATTTCCTTTAGGATAGACTGGTTTGATCTCCTTGATGTCCAAGAGACTCTTAAGAGTATTTCCCAGCACTACAGTTTGAAAGCATCAATTCTTTAGTGCTCAGCCTTCATTATGGTCCAGTTCTCACATCTGTACATGTCTATTGGCAAAACCATAGCTCTGACTAGACAGACCCTTGTCGGCAAAGTGATGTCTCTGCCTTTTAATACACTATCTAGATTTGTCATAGCTTTTCTTCAAAAGAGCAACTGTCTCTTAATTTCATGACTGCAATCAACATCCACAGTGATTTTGGAGCCTAAGAAAATAAAATCTGTCACTGCTTCCACTTTTTCCCCATCTGTTTGACATGAAGTGATGGAACAAGATGCCATGATCTTAGTTTTTTTTTGAAAGTTAAGTTTTAAGCCAGTTTTTTCAGTCTCCTCTTTTGCCTTCATCAAAAGACTGTTTCTCTTCACTTTCTGCCGTTAGAGTGGTATCATCAGCGTACCTGAGGTTATTGATATTTCTTTCAGCAATCTTGATTCCAGCTTAAGCTTCATCCAGCCTGGCATTTCACATGATGTACTCTGCATATAAGTTAAATAAGCAGGGTGACAATATACAGCCTTGACGTACTCCTTTTCTTATTTGGAACCAGTCTATTGTTCCATGTACAGTTCTGCTTCTTGACCTGCATACAGGTTTCTCAGGAGACAAGTAAGGTGGTATGGTATTCCCATCTCTTTATGAATTTTCCAGTTTGTTGTGAACCACATTGTCAAAGGCTTTAGTGTCGTCAATGAAGCATAAGTAGATGTTTCTCTGGAACTCCCTTACTTTCTGTGACCCAATGGATGTTGGCAGTTTGATCTCTGGCTCCTCTAAATCCAGCTTGAACATCTGGAAGTTCTTGTTTCACATACTGCTGAAGCCTAGTTTGAAGAATTTTGAGCATAACCTTACTAGCATGTGAAATGAACACAATTGTATGGTGATTTGTACATTCTTTGGCATTGCCCTCTTTTGGGAAATGAATAAAAACTGATCTTTTCCAGTCCTGTGGCCACTGCTGAGTTTTCCAAATTTGCTTCTGTATTGAATGCAGCACTTAAACAGCATCATTTTTCAGGATTTGAAATAGCCCAGCTGGAATTCCATCACCTCCACTGGCTTTGTTTGTAGTAATGCTTCCTAATGCCCACTTGACTTTATGTTCCAGGATGTCTGGCTCTAGGTTGAATGACCACACCATCATGCTTATACAGGTCATTAAGACCTTTTTTGTATAGTTATTCTGTATATTCTTGCCACCTCTTTTAACCTCTTTTACTTCATGAGGTCCTTGCCACTTCTGTCCTTTATTGTACCCATCCTTGAAAGAATTGCTCCCTTGATATCTCCAATTTTCTTGAAGAGATCTCTAGCCTTTCCCATTCTAGTTTTCCTTCTACTTCTTTGCCTCTTCTTACCTCTCCTTGCTATTCCCTGGAACTCTGCATCAGTTGGGTATATGTTTCCCTTAACCCCTTGCATTTTGCTTCTCTTCTTTTCTCAGCTATATGTAAAGCCTCCTCAGACAACCATTTTGCCTACTTGCATTTATATTTTTTTCTGGATGGTTTTGGTCACTGCCTCCTTTACAGGGTTATGAACGTCTGTCCATAGTTCTTCAGGCACTCTATCAGATCTAATCCCTTGAATCTATTCATCATTTCTACTGTATAATCATAAGGGATTTGATTTAGGTCATACCTGGATGGCCTAGTGGTTTTCCCTACTTTTTTCAGTGTAAGCCTGAATTTTGCAATAAGGAGGTCATGATTTGAGCTACAGTCATTTCCAGGTCTTTTTTGTTGCTGACTGTATAAAGCTTCTCCATCTTCGGACACAAAGAATACAATCAATCTGATTTTGGTATTGACAATTTGGTGATGTCCATGTGTAGAGTTGTCTTTTGTGTTTTTGGAAGAGGATGTTTGCTATGACCAGTGTGTTCTCTTGGCAAAACTCAGTTAGCCTTTGCCCTGCTTCATTTTGTACACCAAGGCCAAACTTGCCTGTTACTCCAGGTATCACTTGACTTCTTAGTTTTGCTTTCTGATCCCCTATGATGAAAAGGACATCTTTATTTAGTGTTAGTTCTAGAAAGTCTTGTAGGTTTTCATAGAACCATTCAACTTCAGCTTCTTTGGCATCAGTGCTTGGGGCATAGACTTGGATTACTGTCATATTGAATGGCGTTGTCTTGGAAATGAACTGAGTTCATTCTATTGGTTCTGAGATTGCACCCAAGTATTGCATTTCAGACTTTTTTGTTGACTATAATGGCTACTTCATTTATTCTAAGGGATTCTTGCCCACGGTGGTAGATAAAATGGTCATCTGAATTAAATTCACCCACCCTGGCCCACTGTAGTTCACTGATTCCTGAGATGTTGATGTTCACTCTTGCCATCTCCTGCTTGACCATGTCCTATTTACCTTGATTCACCTACCTAACATTCCATGTTCCTATGAAATATTGTTCTTTTTTTTTTCAAGGAGATGGTGAGTTTTATTTTGTCTTGTCTGGACAGAGGTTTGATTTGCTCTCGAATGTTTCAGGGTGGAGAGAGACTAGGAGAAAGCACAGAATGCAGAGGTCTATTTGGTGTAATCGCCCTCATTTTCATCTTCACCATCAATGGCGAGAGCAGCATATTTGCTTGCAGAACTGAACTTCAAGGCTGGATTTGCTTCAGCTTTCTTTGGCTCAGGTGCAGATCTGGAGTCGTGGTCCTTTTTTGCCATCTTCCTTGTCTGACTCCTCCCAGTGGTCTTTGTTCCCTCCATCTCCCGGACCACAGCTGGAGTTCCCACTTTGGCCTTTTGGGGCACTCACTCCATCTACTTTATTTTCATCTTTCCTTGCTGATCCTTCCTCAGATGGTTGAGCTGGAACTATTTTCCCTCCACCACTTGTAGGGGACTGCTGCTCTGTGTCTGAGCTCTGAGATCGAGCAGGAGGGTTAGAACTTCGCTTCGCCCAAGCATTCTCTCCTTTGGTGGAGGGGCTGGCATTACCTTTAGAGGCTGTTCAGGTTTGGGAAGCTTAGAAGTTGGAGACTGGCAGTCTTCCTCTTTATTGGGGGTTTCATTTTCTAGATACTTCTCACTCTCTCTTCTTCGTGCATTTCTGCCAGATGCGGCTGAGGTCCCAGTCTGTGATGATGCACTTCCTGTCCTCGAGCATTCCCATTCCTGAGTTTCTTCACTTCGCCAGCTTGGGTGTCTCTCCCGAGGCCGTCCTTCTAGTTTTGGCTCATCCAGCTGATGCTGCAGTCTCTCCTGTTCCTTCTGTAGCCGCTCTTCTATGTCTCGTTCTCTAGCAGCTGTGTCAACAGGCTTTGCCCCTCCAAAGAGAGAGGCCACCAACTGGACTGGGAGGTGCTAGCGGAGGAATCATCTTCCTTAGGAGTACTCCGAGGCTTTAGGTTCAGTTGGGTCTTTGGGGGGACCTCTATCATCCCGCCTATAATCATCCCGAGAGGAATCATCTCTGGAGCTCCAGGACCAGTCATCTCGTCTGTCGTATCTGTCTTCATAGCGGTCACCGCCTCCCACGGTCCCCGTCATCCCTACGGTTCCCGCTACCGAACGCTCTTCTGCCACTGCCCATCCTGGAATCATAGCCTCTGTCATAGTCTCTGCCACCTCGGTCATCATAGCGATCTTGGCCCCCATATCGATCCGTGTCCTCGCATAGGCCATCGCGATAACTGTCCTGATACCCATCACGATATCGGTCTGAATTGTAAGGATCTCGATACTTGTCTCCAAAGCTGTCATCACCCCTTCTAGGCGGGTAGTCATCAAAGCACTCTGCAGCAGGACGGCCCTCCAGTCTGTATCTGTTTTGTCAGAATCACAATTTCTATCTTGGCCAAAAGAAGGATCATCCCTGTCTTTATCCTGTGCTGATTAGCAACATCCACTGGAATTCTCCTGTTACCTAGAGACTCTTTGTTGAGGCTCAGGGCACTGAGCAAAGAATCCAGGTCCTCAAACTCAGCATAACCAAAACCCTTTAACCTCTCAGGATTGCTGGGTTCAGGTGGTAAACACACCGCACTGATATTTAATCCTCTAAAGAATTCCTTAATGGAGTCTTCTGTCACATCATAGGGCAGGTTCCCTAGAAAAGCAGTGTAGGGTGGAGATTTGGGAAGATGGCTCTAGTCGATATTGGGTTCCCGAGCATCTCATGGAGCAGTGGGCAGGATGGAACGGTCAATTGGAGGTGCCCAATACACATCATCATCATTACTGTGCCAAGTGGTAGAAACATCTCCTTCCAGGTCATCTGTTTCATCAGCCCAGCTGATTGGTTTGGGGACATAGGTGCTGCCTCCACCAGTCCCTCCATCCTCAGCCAGAAAGTCTGTTAGGGAGATAGTCTTCCCCTTGTTATTCTTCTTTTTTACTAAGGCTGCCATGTTGGGAGAGGGAGAGAGCTGCAATGTTGTTCTTTACAACAACAGACTTTACTTTCACCACCAGGCACAACCACAACTGAGCATCATTTCTGCTTTGGCCCAGTCACTTCATTCTTTCTGGAGCACTTCATAATTGCCCTTCATTCTTCCCCAGTAGCACACTGGACACCTTCTGACCTGGGGAGCTCATCTTCCAGTATCATATCTTTTTGCCTCAGCATCCCGTTCATGGGATTCTTGTGGCAAGAATACTGGAGTGGATTGCCATTCCCTCTTCCAGTGAACCACGTTTTGTCAGAACTCGCCACTATGACCCGTTCATCTTAGGTGACCCTGAACGACATGGCTCATAACTGTCCTGAGTTACATAAGCCCCTTTGCCATGACAAGGCAGCGATCCATGAAGGGTATCTCCTTCCTAGCAAGCTGGTTTTTTGTTTTTAATTGAAGGACAATTGCTTTACAATGTTGTGTTGGTTTCTGCTGTACATCACTGTGAATCAGATATAAGTATACATATATCCCCTCCCTCTTGAGCCTCTCTCCCAGCCCACCCCCACTCCACCTCTTTAGCTTATCACAGAGCACTGAGCTGAGTTCCCTGTGTTATACAGCAGCTTTCTACTAGTTATCTATTTTACACATGGTATTGTATATATGGAGAAGGCAATGGCACCCCACTCCAGTACTCTTGCCTGGGAAATCCCATGGACGGAGGAGTCTGGTAGGCTGCAGTCTATGGGATCGTGAAGAGTTGGACATGACTGAGTAACTTCACTTTCACTTTTCAGTTTCATGCATTGGAGAAGGAAATGGCAACCCACTCCAGTGTTCTTGCCTGGAGAATCCCAGGGACAGGCAAGCCTGGTGGGCTGCCGTCTATGGGGTTGCACAGAGTTGGACACGACTGAAGCGACTTAGAAGCAGCAGCAGCAGCATTGTGTGTGTATACACACACACACACACACACACACACACACACATGCACACACACACACACACACACACACACAGAATGCTACCCTCCCAATTCATCCCACCCTTTCCTTCCCCCACTGTGTCCATAAGTCCATTCTCTACATCTAGCAAGCGGCTTTTCATGCTCTCAGAGGCTTGGATGTAGAGAGTTCTGCAAGTCAGTAGCAGCCTCATTATTTCACAAACAAGAAGAAATGTTACTCAGGACCAGGCAAGAAGACCAATTCATATTCTCTCAGCCTTTTGGAAGCTCTGGTTTAAGAATTCATTCACTCCACTGGGAAAACACAGTTTTCATTTTTCACTTAATAATGTTGGTGCACTGAAGGAGGGGAATTTGGTAACATATGTTAAAAGAAGATGATTCCTTCAAAGAAAACTGATCCTTACATAAATGTTCCTTGATACTCATTATACCAAGGCGCAATTAGGAATGATATTTTCCAGAGCCAACATTGAGGTTACCAGAGTAAGAGCAGTTTTTTTAATGCTACCTGGAGAAAAAAAAAGTATTGAAAACATGTACAGTTTGTTATGTTCTAAACACTAGCATAGAGATTTTTTTTTCCTACAAAGGAGAATTTAATGAAAAATAAAACTTTCTATCCTAGACCACTATTCCCCACAAAGTTTCTCATTTCAAGGAGAACTGCAAACGTATTGAAGGGTGGGGTGGGATGCTGCACTATAGGACGCATCAGTGAGGGAGCAGCAGGGTTCCTTGAGTTTGGCCTGAGGTGCTGGAGAAAACCTCACCTCCCTGTCAGGGTTGTTGCAGGCCCATGCAGTCAGCAGCTATCTCCTTTTCCCCTGGCCCTTACATCTGTTATATTTTTATCTCTGTTTCATTCGGGGTCACGCTGGTCTCACAGTGTAATGCCTGTCAACTCTCTGAATTTGCTAAAGAGAATTCCCTTGCACAAGAGTCTGTAGACTTGCTGAAAATGTCAGAGGAGAAATGAACAAGATGAGCTGGCATTGCACAACTCCTCTCACTCCTCATCTCAGTTTTTGTTTTTTTATCTCTATTAGGTATTTTTTTCTCCAATGTTCCTTCTTTAGCTGTTTTAGCCGCCAAAAACTTAACCCATGTGCTCCCCGGCCCATGTTTACTGGCCGCTCTTTCTGTTTCTCCTGAATCCCTTCTCACCATTGTCCCACCTCCCTTTTATTAATATTTTGTGGAAGAATTCAGCTCTATCTTTACTCCTACACCCAAAGTTGCATAATCCAAACCATCAAGAGATTCGGGAAAAGTCCTCTGTTACATAAAGGGTAGAAACACCCTGTTATTTACTCCCTAGCGCCTGGTAGGCCCTCAAGAGCCTAGAGTTAGTAGGCTCCTAAGGCATCACCTTCCTAGGGTCACCACTGACTGTCCAGAGGCTACAGATGTCCTTTCATTCAGAATAGTTGGGAATATCTTCCAGCTCTCCAAATCTTAAACAGTTGTTCAGCTCACGTCTCCCTGGTGGTTTTTCTTTCCTCAGTAGTGGTTCTCCTTTGTCTAGCTTCATGAAACTGCATCCAGGGAATGAGCAGGCTAGGACATAGAGACCAAGGGACCACTGTGTACGTTTTTCTGTGTAGCTCCCTTCTCCCTGGTGGTACTCAGCTCAGGGAGGGGGCCATGTTTACTTGGGTTTCCCCCATTTGTGCTGCAGTCTCAAAAGTGCCTCCAGGCACAGAGCTGGGTGATCTCTGAGTTCACCTTGTCTGTTTTCTTCTTTCAGGGATTACTACAACTCCCTGTTGTTCAACATCTGAAAATGGTCATTCATGCATGCATCCAGTGGTAGAAAGATGGGTCAAGGACAAGTTACCCCATTGTGGTTGGAATAGAAGGTTTTATTAATTTAAATCTGCATTCTATATGAACTGAGCATACACTCCTGAGATTTATGGTAACCTTGAGCTTCCCTTGTAGCTCAGTCGGTAAAGAATCTCCCTGCAGTGCAGGAAACCCGGGTTCGATCCCTGGGTTGGGAAGGTCCCCTGGAGAAGGAAATGGCAACCCACTCCAGTATCCTTGCCTGGAAAATCTCATGGACAGAGGAGCCTGGTGGGCTGCAGTCCATGGGGTCACAAAGAGTCAGGCACGACTGAGCGACTAACACTTACTTACTTAAAAACCTACAAGTGCTTCTGCTGTCTCTCTTTTAGATCAAAAAAAGGGACCTGGTTAAGTAGCCTAACTAACTTGTAGAAATAAATTTTTCTTCAGTGCAGCAAGTGGTAGTCAATGTGTTCAGGCTCTCTGGGGATTTTGTACCTGCATTTCTGTGCCAGCCTGAACAAGGTCAAAGTATTTAATGAGACCAGAAGTCCACACCCTTTGTAATGACCCCTTAGATTTAAGATCCCAATGTACTCCTTGCCCAGTAGATTTCCCTGAGTATTACTGTTCACTGACTCTCACTAGGAAGTGAATTCTGCCACTAGAATTTATTGAGTTTATCTCAAGTAAACTGTTTATGAAAGATGTGGGTTGAGCCCATTTTTGATAGACCAGAGTTTGGACTTCATTAAGCCAACAAGGGCAGCTGTGATGACCATTGCTGGTAAGTGTTTGTGTAGCAGAATGCTAACTGACCCTTGACCATGAGAGGAAGAGATTGCCAGCCCTGAACTCCTAAATACTAGAGGTTCTCTGAAAGAATCTGATTTCTGTAATCAGCCAAACATGCTTAAGTCAGTTCACAACACTCATTAGCAGACAGAACAGTTAAAAGTTTTCACTTTTGCTTGGATCCCCTGGGCTCCATGAATCCTAGCTGCATTAACATGGCAGCAGCACTATTTTCTTCTTACAATTCTATCATGGATGGAGTCGAGAGGATATCTGGGGGTTGTGGATATCTCTGACTAATTTCCAGGCAGGTGCCCTGGACGAGTCCTCTTCTCTAGCCATTTTCTTTGGCCTGAGGTAATACAATCAGAGGAACTAATACATAACCATCTGTAGACTCAGGGGAAGTCACGCTTTTATCTTCACTTTATTTGGAATTCTTGCCTCAGATGTCACCCTTCACTTATTCATCTGTACTCTCCAATCCATAACACCTGTTTTGGTTTTTTTTTTAAATACTGTTTTGCAAACAAAATTTGGGAATGCCTGACTCTTTCAGTTTTTCCAGTAGATAATAGTAGTCACTATTATCACACAAGGTTGCTGTGAGTGAGGGTCATTAACTCCATACAACTTTGCTGCCAGGTTATAATGAAAGCCAAGTATCAGATTGTAGCCAATTTACATATCCTAAAAACCTTCATTTCACCAGTGAAAATTGATTTCTATCATTTGTTAGGCTAGTTAATCAGCCATTATTTTCATCAAAAAATTTCTAATATTTACTATGCCAAAACTGGGTGGGGTTGTTTTGGCCATGCTGTGCAGCATGTGGGATTTTAGTTTTCTGATCCCATGCTTGCTGCAGTGGAAGTGCAAAGTCTTAACCACTGGACTGCCTGGTAAGTGCCAAGAGAAGCATTTGAAATAATCTCTTCTGGAGTTTAAAATGTTGGCTGATCAGCAATATTGGCTGTGGCCCATTCTTTTAGGGCCACAGATTGAGTCCATGTTGAAGTTAAAGTGCAGATATCATTATATATTTTCCAACCCAATTACAAGTATTTCTGTTTTAAAAAGCTGTGCTAAATACAACTCAACAGGTTTGAAGCCTCTTAAAACCTTTACAATGCTATCTATGCACAGTGTAAATTTCCAAAAAAATAATGGGGAGGGTGGTGATGGATCCAATATGCAGTGTTTCCTAAACTTAGCTGACCATGGAAACCTTTTTGATAGTGTGGCTTGTGAAATTAGTGTTCCTTAGAAACCATGAGACTTGGGCCACAAAGTTGAACACTGAAGAACTGATGCTTTTGAATTGTGATGTTGGAGAAGACTCTTGAGAGTTCCTTGGACTGCAAAGAGGTCCAACCAGTCAATCCGAAAGGAAATCAGTCCTGAATAATCATTGGAAGGACTGATGCTGAAGTTCCAATACTTTGACCACCTGATGCAAAGAACTGACTCCTTGGAAAAGACCCTGATGCTGGGAAAGATTGAAGGCAGGAGGAGAAGAGGACGACAGAGGATGAGATGGTGGGATGGCATCACCGACTCAATGGACATGAGCTTGAGCAAGCTCTGGGAGTTGGTAAAGGATAGGAAAGCCTGATGTGCTGGAGTCCATGGGGTTGCAAAGAGTTGGACACAACTGAGCAACTGAACTGAACTGAGAAACCATTTTGGAAAATGCCAGTCCAGCTGAACTATGTATATCGATGTCAAGAGAAAAAAACCCTAAAGAATGGCAGACTGGATATAGTGCCATAGCAGATATGACACAATAACCTAACCAAGAGTAGGGAAGTGAGACATCTTTAAAAATCCAATTAGAAACTTGAAAGAGAGAAATGAAATAACTTGGCATATTAGCATAACTCTGTGACTGTAGAGACAGGCTAAGCCTTTAGAGCTATGCAAACTGACATGTGATGTTATCTAAGTATCTACAAGTGTTGTGATCCATCTAGACAGGGCTAACATAAAAACAATTCAGTAGAGAATCCAGAAGTTAACAGATGAGATGGATTCAATTAACTGGTGAAGCCTGGTGAAGCAAGCTCTACGTATGTGAGAGAGAGTGTTTAAGATGAGATGTGAAGCAGATTTAAATCTGCTCCCCTTCACAACAAACTCCTCAAAAGAACTGTCTCTTCTTACTGTCTATTTATTTTCCCCCCATCCACTGTTGCGCTGAAATCAGTCTTGTCAAAGTCATCACCTACCTAACTGCCAACTCAAGGGGGTGATTGCCAGTCATTCTGAGTCCATTCAGTTTATCATTTGTTTCCAGAAGTTCATCTACTTCATTTAAATTTTTACATCTATTGGCATAAAATATTTCACAGTGTCCTTTTATTGTCTTTTAAATCTCTACAACAACCCCAAATTAGCTGTTGATCTCCACCTAGGTCTAGCTTCTGTGCTGTGTGCTAAGTCGCGTCAGTCATGTCTGACTCTTTGCAACCTCATGGACTGTAGCCATCCAGGATCTTCTGTCCATAGAATTTTCCACGTAAGAATACTGGAATGGGGTTCCATTTCCTCCTCCAGAGGTCTAGCTTCTAGATCCCTTAAAATATGCATATTAACATTCACCATGGTACCTTTCCTTTAATTCTTTGTCATTTTCATCAGTATTACTTACACAACTTTAGTGAACCATTAATGGTTTTAAGTATTTTACAAAATACCAAATAAATTGCAGAAAAAGAAGTTACAGTGACATAAATTATATGTGTTACAGAAAGCAGAACTCAGAATAGCATGCCAAAGTACTCACTGGTTAATAGTCTTTGCATTTTCAATTGAAGCTCAATGGCCAAGAGTGTACACAGCATCTGTAACCCCTATTTCTGTTTCCTGAAAATATACATAGCGCTCAAAAGAACATATAAATGTTAATATACAAATAAATATGGTACATTTGCATGAATATACACCATATTTAAATAACTTATTTCTGAGATAAGTATTATAACCAGTCAGTGCTACTTCAACATATAATGAGGTATGCTTATATATATGAAAGGACAAGAGTATATGAAAGACAAAAGTTTTATAAAAGCCCTGAGACCTCATAGGTACAGAATTCTTTTTTTTTTTCTTTTCTTTTTTTTTTTATTATTGTTTTTGCCATACATTGTCATGATATCACCATGGGTTTACATATGCTTCCCCTCCGGATCTCCCCTCCCTCCTCCCTCCCCCCCGGGAAATCTCGCTGCACCAGTCCCGAGCATCAATCCTGGGCTGGCGATTGATTAGACACATGACAATTAACATGCTTCAATGCCCTTCTCCCATATCATCCCACCCTTACCCTCATCCACAAAGTCCACGAGTCTATTCTATACATCTGCGTTCCTTTTGTTGTCTCCCATGTTGGGTTCTCGTTACTGTCTTTCTAAATTCCATATATATGTGTTAATATACTGTATTGTTGTTTTTGCTTCTGGCTTACTTCACTCTGGATAATGGGCTCCAGAATTCTTATGGTAGTACCCAGACACCGAGTTTCCTTCATGGATTACAGCCTTGTCAAGGAGAAGAGGTTTGTGCAACTCAATGAAGCTATGAGCAGTGGTGTTCAGAGCCACCCAAGAAGGACGAGTCATAGTCAAGAGTTCTGATAAAACGTAGTCCACTGGAGAAGGAAATGGCACATCACTCCAGTATCCTTGCTGTGAGAACCCCATGAAAGGACCAGGAAGCCTAGTGTACTGCAGTCCGTGGGGTCGCCAAGAGTCAGACATGACTTAGCAACTGAAACGACAAGAGACACTGAGTAGGGCCTGGTTACTTTAGGTGACCAGTTTTGCCCTTTGAATTTTCAGTCCATCCAATTCAACTAACAATCCATATATATTTAGTATAAGGCACTGGCATTTGTAGTAAACATTGTAGGCTTTGATGACAATCATTCTTTCAGCATAAAAGGCAATAGTATCTGCTGCCCCGGGTGTAGGATACTAACATACCCCAATCTCGACTTACTGAGTTACCCCTCCTAGGTTTTGCCATGGAGTTAGCACAGCCATGGTGAAAGCTGGGAATAATGATAAGGCTCTTCTGTGCTGGGTCCCAGGCAAGTGTGTGGCCAGAGCCAACTTGTCATTAGGCATAATGAGGTCTGTAACTCCACTTTGGGTTCACTGTGCTTTTATGGGCCCATGGAAATGGTTTAACTTCTTTCAAAATCAGAAAAAAAACCCTAAACTTTTAGGTTGAATTAAATAGTTTAACATGTAATCTTGATATATTCTTCTTTATACCAACATAGTCATAAAATGTAACAATATTTTTATGAAGGAAGGGCCCATCAAGCCAAAATGACTTGAGCCCAGGAGAGTCATTGCGTAGTTCTGGCTGTGGCCTGAGGGGAAGGTAATTCTTTGACCTGCAAACTTTTGTAGTAGAAGAATGGGAAACCTGCAGAGAGATGGCCTTTGGAGGTTTTCCTACAGCAAAAGGAAGAAGTACTGCTTTAACAACATCCCCATATATTGGCTCTTTCTGCCCCAAATCACAGGGTTAATCCATAATAAGTTGTCAAAGTATGAAGTATGCAGAGCTGTTTCCTACTTATGGAGGTGGCATGACTCGGTGAGGGATAAAGAGTGGATTGGCTAGTGAATGGAGTGTGCAGTGGCAAAAAGAATGCCTAGGACAGGTGTGGTATAAGCATCGTTGTCAAGCTTTTACACAAAGAGAATCAAATCTATGAGTTAATAATTCAAAATGGTGTGTGAGTTGTGGGGGTGGGGGTGGTATCCAAGAACTATTCTGTCCAGGACTAAAGCCATCCAAGAAATAATTAGGTTAGAGCAGATGAGAGGAGTACAATGCAGAACAGTATCGCTGGATGAGCTGTTCTACCCTATCACTCTCCTGGAAGTGAGTGGATATCAGAATCATCTGTAGAGCTTTTAAAAAGTGAGGGACCTCACTAGAGTCTAATATCCCCCTCCTCCCACAAGGGAAGTCTTATACCCTCTCTTTAAAAATCGCTGCCATTATAAGCCACCATTACTGACAAGCATATTGTATTTCTCACTGTGATGAGAAAAATTAATGACTGATATAGAAGACAAAGGAATACTGAGATACTGAGAGCCAATACTTCCCTTTTGTTTGCTATGCCCCGTTATTACAGTGCTTTACATATTCCAACTCATTTAGTTTTCACAATAGTCTAACAAGGGGGCTATTTATTATAACTATTGCCATTTTATAGCTAGAGAAACTAAGACACAGAGAGGTTAGGTAACTTGACTCTGGTCACACAGCCAATGAATGGCTATGCTGGTATGCAAACCCAGGCAGTCTGGCTCTGGAGTTAGTTCTGTTACTGGTCCCTGACTAAAGAAATCAGTAGTTAAAATGATACTCATTTATGTTAAAGTAGCTGTCCATATGAACTACTTAGTAAATCACTGTGTTTTGCTCAACTCTTTGTTTTATTAAATTGTAGAAAAGAAACTTACTTTATTATCACTGAAACAAGAATTCTGAAATTCTAGGTGGATCCAGCAGTTTATCTGGAGGCCCTAGCAGAGAACTATCTTGTTTCAGTCTTGCCAAATGATGAAGCACTAAATTCATGCTTTGAGATGTCACACGCATTGAAACAAGAATGGAATTATTCATATTTGTAATCATTTACCCTAATGTTTTGACATGTTTTTACTGTTTCCAGTGAATTATGGAATTTAGTCTAAATAGATTTCTCAACAACTGGATCTAAACCTAAGTATTCAGAGGGACTCCAAGATCTTTCTCTAATACCCCAACTTAAAGAGGTATCAGAAGCTCATTGCTCTTGTTCGTTTTATTTTCTTATTTTTTTCTGTTGCTTCACGGAGACTTGGAGTAGGTCTGCAGTGGCACCAACCTACTCTTTCTCAGCTTTTCCTGCCCTGCCCCCACACTGCTCTTATATTGGCCTCTGATCAGTCTTTGCGCACCAGCTCCATGCCCCTCCCCCAATCTAATGAGAATTTTGCCTCTCAGGGAAGAAGGCTATCCTGTTGAAAGCTCTCCCTCTTTTAAAGATATTTCAACCTTCTGAGAAGCATGCTGCTTCTGCTGCTGCTAAGTCGCTTCAGTCGTGCCCGACTCTGTGCGACACCACAGACTGCAGCCCACCAGGCTCCCCCGTCCCTGGGATTCTCCAGGCAAGAACACTGGAGTGGGTTGCCATCTCCTTCTCCAATGCATGAAAGTGAAAAGTGAAAGTGAAGTCGCTTGGTCGTGTCCGACTCTTTGTGACCCCATGGACTGCAGCCCACCAGGCTCCCCCGTCCATGGGATTTTCCAGGCAAGAGTGCTGGAGTGAGGTGCCATTGCCTTCTCCTCTGAGAAGCATAGAGAATGCTTTTTCTGAAGGCCCATCACCCCTCACCTAATTAACTGACTAAACTAAAAGCCAACCTTGATTTAAGGGTGGACAAGGAGATCCAACTAGTCAGTGTTAAAGGAAATCAATCCTGAATGTACATTGGAAGGACTGATGCTGAAGCCAAAGCTCCAGTATTTTGGTCACCTGATGCGAATAGCCGACTCATAGGAAAAGTCCCTCATTCTAGGAAAGATTGAGGGCAGAAGGAGAAGAGAGTGTCAGAGGATGAGATGGCTGGATGGCATCCCAGCTGCAATGGACTTGATCTTGGGCAAACTTCAGGAGATAGTGAGGGACAGGGAGGCCTGGCAAGCAAAGAGTTGGATATGACTGGGCAACTGAACAACAACAACAACAGCAACAACAACAATAAATTATTTTATGTCCATGACAATCTGCCTAGTTGCAAGTGAAAATGGCCTCGTGACAAGAGTTGTGGAAAGCTGTGAGGGAAAGCAAAGTGCAAATACACTGCCATGTCTTTTTACTGAGTTGTATGTACATATTGTTATTGTTGTTTTTAGTTACTAAGTCATATCTGACTCTTTTGCAGCCCCATGGACTGTAGACCGCCAGGCTCCTCTGTCCATGAGATTTTTCAGGCAAGAATACTGGTGTGGGTTGCCAGTTCCTTCTCCAGGGGATATTCCTGACCCAGAGATCAAACTTTCATCTCCTGCTTTGGCAGGTGGATTCCTTACCACTGAGCCACCAGGGAAGCCCAGTGATTGCAAAAATAATACATAATTACCAGGAAGACAAAGTCATAAAGATGAATATAAAATAATCCATAGTTCCATAGCCAGAGATAATACATGTTAAGTCATAGATGTATATCTACCCAGTCACTAAAAAACATGCCCTATTCACTGTTTTGTTATTATTTTTTTCTCTAATCAGTATGTTGTGATGTTTTTTCACACCAGTAAGTGTTTTTTAACTACATGATTTTTTATTGATGTATCTGGTCTAAAATCAGATCTAACATAATACATTTAATATATATTTAAGTTGACCTACATAAAATTGCCATTTTGCAGGTCAAAATAGTTGGATATGGGAAGATCCCCTGGAGAAGGAAATGGCAACCCACTCCAGTATTCTTGTCTGGAGAATCCCATGGAGAGAGGAGCCTGGCAGGCTACAGTCCATGGGGTTGCAAAGAGTCAGACATGACTGAAACAACTTAGCACATAGTTGAATATCATCAATTGCATGTATTTCAACCTAATATTTTCCTCTTTCTGGATTCCTAGGTTATTTCCAGTTTTTTTATTTTATAAATACCAATGCAGTGGGCATTTTGCTGATAAATCTCTTTGAAGACTCTGTTTTCTTAGGATAAATTCCTAGTAGTGAAATTGCTAGATCAAGAAAGATGGATGTTATCGTGGCCTTTGATAGATGTTTCCAACTTTTCCTCTAGATAATGCTGATTTATAATTTATTTAGCATTCTCACTACTTTTAAAAAAGCTATTATGTTACTGAGTTCAGCTAAGAACCCTCTCCAGTGTCCTTGCCTGGAGAGTTTAACCTGGAGGCCTGGTGGCTACAGTCCCTGGGGCCACAAAGAGTCAGGCATGACTGAGCAGTTAACAGTCAGTCAGTCCTCATACTGATACCACGAAATCATGCAACTATTAGTCACCTTCCCAGCATAGCCTTCCAGTTTAAATTTTAGGAAACAGTATTTTTGTGTGTCCAGAACATTTCTAAATCCTTAGTTAATGTAGGTCTGAGGATAAAATTTGCTCAAATACAGTCATGCAGCTATTTAGTTCTTGAGAGCCTCTTTAAAGAACTGGGGAAATTGCCTTATCTTAAAATCACTTCCTCTAGACCAGATATGATTCTAAGCATAGTGTCCAATGCTTAATTTATGGTTATCAAGTTAACCTGCACTGGAAGATGCAGAAGCCACACTTTTAGCTTGCTTCTTAGATGTCTTAAACGGAGAGTGGTGAAGGAAGGCTGAGGGGGATGTGGTATGGGTACATGTGTGTGCATAAATATGTATATGAGAGTATATTAGGGAATCCTGAAGTTCACTCTTCTACAGGTAACAATTGACTGGGTATAAAGGAAAGTTGTTATTCTCTCTAAAGTATCAAGTACTAAAAAAAATTTTTGAAGTGTGAACCAGCCATGAAAGGTCAAAAGCTTGGGAGAAAACCTGTCTGAAATTTCACATGAAGCTACCCAGTCACACAAAGGAATTAGTCAATAGAGTATTTATCCTTTCCTAGAGTAGGCTAATTCACACTAGGTATTTTTCTGATAAAGAATGTTTTTAAAATCATCTATTCTCTTCCAACAAGTTGTGCATTTGTAAATCTGAAATGAAAGATGAGTGACAGCTTAGATCATCAAAGCAGAAAAAGAATCTATATCTTAAAGCTGGGTAAACCATCATTGAGATGATAATTATCAAGTCAGTAAAGGTTTTTAAAAAATACAATATTGAGATTGGTATCTTATGCAATGCTGGTGAGAATGTGAATTAGTATAACCTTTCTGAAAATAACTTGACAGGTTGCTTCAATAAACTTAAAATTTTTATATCATTTAACCTAGTAGTTCTGCTACAAGGCAATTTGGTATGTGGGGAAGGAAATATTTGTGAATAAATGAAATATTCACAATATTATTTTAGTTGTAATATTTGAAAGCAATCCAAATGTTATCAGAGAAATGGATAAAAAGTTAAGTCACATGATAGAATATTATGTAATAAAAATGATATCTTCAAATAGTTTTATAAAATGAAAAATTAAAATATTAAGTGAGTAAAGCAAAATATACGATAAACATATTGTATATATGTAAATTTTTATATATGTAAATACTTATCACAATTTTGTTACTATAGACTTAAATGAACAGGAAAAAATCTTGAAGAAAATATATCAAAGAAACAAAAACAAAAGACCTATGGCAAATACAATTATTGATATTGCTTTCTTTTATATTTTTGTCCATTATAATCCCTTAAAAATATATATATATATATTAAATTTTATTAAATAAAAGTTGTAAAAGAAAAAGACAAAGAATGAAAGAAAGGAAGGAAGCTTGGGAAGGCAGGAAGGGTGGAGGGACAGATTTCCATCTGATGGAGGAAGGAAGAAAATATTGATTTCAGAGTGGTTTGGAAGTAAGTAAATATTTTTTAAAATTTTGTTTGTTTATTTTTGACTATGCTGGGTCTTCATTGCTGCAAGGGATTTTCTATAGTTGTGGCCAGTGGGGGCTACTCTCTAATTATGTTGCACAAGCTTTTTATTACAGTAACTTCTCTTGTTGTGGAGCATGGGCTCTAGGGCATGCAGGCGTCAGTAGTTTTGGCACATGAGCTCAGGAGTTGTGGTTCCCGGGCTCTAGAGCACAGGCTCAATCATGGCATATGGGCTTAGCTGCTTCAAGGCATGTGGGATCTTCCCAAACCAGGGACTGAACATGTGTCTCCTGCATTGGCAAGCAGATTTTTACACTGAGCCACCAGGGAAGCTCTATATCTTTTTTTTTTTTATAATTATATTCTGGAAAAGAAGAAAACATGAAAATTTTGGTTTAACTGCTAAATATGGCAATATAGATAAGAGTATTTCTCCTTTTCAAACTGTTATGTGGCTTGAGGAGGAAAGGCACACAAATTTAAATGAAATAGAGAGCCAGTTGGTGAACTTTGGTCCCTGGAGTTTATAAACAAAAGATGATGGGGGCAAATATGGTGTCAGTGTTTGTTTGTAACTTCAATAATAAGATATCAGCTATCTTGAAATAGTCAAATCTCTTCCCTTCAATGAGGCTCTTCCCTACATGGCCAGGTTGTATGAATGCCTGTCACATGGATTCATTTGCTTACACTATCTTGGCTTGGTAATTCTCTTTCTAAAGGTCTTTCTGTGTGTTATCTAGCACTATCTACCTTTCCAGTTTTCACTGATGCTAAAAAAAGAATGGATTTGTCATGATTCTTGCAAAGCCAGAAACTGATTCTAGATAACTTAGTAAGAAAGGAAATCATTGAAATAGTCTTGGGTTGCTGACAGCATTGGAGAGGAGGTCAAACAGCCAGATCCCAGCAAAATCAAGGGAGGAAAGCACAACCAAGACCTTTTCACAGGAACTGCCTCTTAGGACAGAAAAGAGGCATCTTTTTCTTAGATGTAGAAAAACATTCTACTTCTGCTTTATTGATTACACCAAAGCCATCGACTGTGTGGATTGCAACAGACTGTGGAAAATTCTTAAAGAGATGAGAATACTAGACCACCACTTTACTTGCCTTCTGAGAAATCTGTATGCAAGTCAAGAAGCAACAGTGAGAACTGGACATGGAACAACAGACTGGTTCCAGATATGAAAATGAGTGCATCAAGGCTGTATATTGTAATCCTGCTTATTTACTTATATGCAGAGAACATCATGAGAAATGCTGGGCTGGAAAAAGCAGAAGCTGGAGTCAAGATCACTGGGAGAAATATCAATAACCTCAGATATGCAGATGACACCACCCTTATGGCAGAATGCAAAGAAAACGAAAGAGCCTCTTAATGAAAGTGAAAGAGGAAAGTGAAAAAGTTGGCTTAAAGCTCAACATTCAGAAAACCAAGATCATGGCATCTGGTCCCATCACTTCATGGCAAATAAATGGGGAAACAATGGAAACAGTGAGAGACTTTATTTCTCTGGGCTCCAAAATCACTGCTGATGGTGACTGCAGCCATGAAATTAAAAGACACTTGCTCCTTGGAAGGAAATCTATGACCAACCTAGACAGCATATTAAAAAGCAGAGACATTACTTTGCCAACAAAGGTCCGTCTAGTCAAAGCTACAGTTTTTACAGTAGTCGTGTATGGATGTGAGAGCTGGGCTATAAAGAAAGCTGAAAGCCGAAGAATTGATGCTTTTGAACTGTGGTGTTGGAGAAGACTCTTGGGGGTCCCTTGGACTGCAAGGAGATCCAACTAGTCCATCCCAAAGGAAATCAGTCCTGGGTGTTCATTGGAAGGACTGATGGACTGATGCTGAAGCCAAAACTCCAATACTTTGGCCACCTGATGCAAAAAAACTGACTCATTGGAAAAGACCCTGATACTGGGAAAGATTGAAGGTGGGAGGAGAAGGGGATGACAGAGGATGAGGTGGTTGGCATCACCAACTCCATGGACATGAGTTTGAGCAAGCTCCAGGAGTTGGTGATAGACAGGGAAGCCTGGCATGCTGCAGTTCATGGGGTCACAGAGTCGGACACAACTGAGCAGCTGAACTGACCGAACTGCCTTTTAGGACATCATTTCTATTGTTGTTACCAATGCTGATAGATGACTCTGATCTCAGCTTTCTGTGCTACAGGACTCTTCCACCCCCAGGCCCTGGAATCTAGACTTGGTAGCTGTAGCTGCAGTGACTGAGAGCTATCTGAGTCTACTTTGAGAGTCAAGAATTGGTAGAGGCATCTGCTTGGACAATCCAGCTGCCAGGGCTAAGGGAAGTGTAATGTCTATTTCCCCTAGCTTCTGTAGCAGCTGTTGAAGCCTGACCTCTCACTATCGTTGATAGTCTCCATTAGTGTCCACCAAAAAGCATCAATCACAGAAGAAGCACTAAACAAGTGGACAGGATAACTCAGAAAGCAAATGTCAGCCAGCAACTGTCTCAACCACTCCAGCTGTGCAATGGGCTCATGATAGCAGAGAGGGAGTTACACATGTATCCAACTGTGTAGATTCTTTCATCAAGCTTGTGACTCCTGAATATCCACCCTGTTGGTACAGAGATGAAGGCAGAGCCCCTGACCTGATACCATTCCTTGAAGGGGCTCACCAGTCATTTGGTGGCAAGTGGATTACATTTTTGTTTTTGATAGTTCAATCAGCCCCAGCACTCAAGGCCTAATCTACCAACATGGGATCCCATATAATATCACTTCAGCCCAAAGGATCCTCTTTATAGTACAGGGAATGAGTTGGCAGGAAAATGGCAATGGGACCCATTGACCCTGCCACATAATGTTCCATCTGGAAGATGCTGACCACTAAGAGTGCTAGGATGGCTTTTTGAAGCTGAGACACCAGCTTGGAGGTAACCCCCCCACACACACACACACATACACACACAAACACACAATGATGAGGCACTAAACTTCAAGGTGCAATATATACCCTAAACCAATGGCCAGTATGTGATGCTGAACTCAGTATGTAGAATACATGAGCCTGGGAAACAAGATGTAGAAATCAGAAGGGCCCCACTTGACATCATTTCCAAACTCATTTGGGAAATTTATACTTGCTATTCCTGTAGCTTTAGTCTCGGTGGGTCTGAATATCCTGGTTTCCCAATGGTCAATTACACTATTCGCATAGTAAGAGTGCCACTAAGTTTGAAGCTTCAGCTGCACCCTGTTCATTTTGGGATGCTTGCACAAATGGAGCAACAGGCACAAAAAGAGCACATCAGCAAGAGTAATTGATGGATACTCCCTAAGATGCAGCACTTATACTACATAACGGGAATTTATTTGGTTCGCGTGTGTTCTACTGGGGCATTTATTAGTACTCTGTGTTGAAGTTTAGCTGTACGTGGGCAAGGGTGGCAACCACAGCCTGTTCTGGCCATAGTCACCAGTGGCTCAGATCACCCCAGAGATGACGGTCTGGGACACTTAACCAGACCAGCCTGAGTATTAATAGACAAGGATGGCAACTAATATCAGTAGGGGAGGAAGATAACTGAGCATCACGTACTGTCCCAGGACCAACTGCAACAGTGGACACTGTAGTTTATCCCATCAAATCTTTCTGTAGATTTTCTCAGGAATTGTGATCAATGAGGACCCTAAAGAATCTATACCTAGACAGAGTGAAATTAATATAAGGAGCAAGTGGATTTGACCAGTACATAGAGAAGACAGAGTGGGTGCTCTTGATGGCTCAGATCTCCTCTAGGCAGCTGGTGACCCAGTCACCATCCCTCTGCCTTATTGGCTGTTCAGTCTCCAAAGGATTGTCTTTAGCCAATAGGAGCTGCCTCAATAAGCTATGCCCTCCCATCTCTCCTCCCCATAGGAGCAATGTGAAACCAATCACTGACTGATACACAGTGCAAAAAGACAGCCCCCTTATCTTGGTGGCCTTCCCTGGTGGCTCAGACAGTAAAGAATCTACCTGCAATGCAGGAGACCTGGATTCAATCCCTGGGTTGGGAAGATCCCTTGGAGAAGGGAATGGCAACCCTCTCCGATATTCTTGCCTGGAGAATCCCATGGACAGAGGAGCCTGGCAGGCTATAGTCCATGGGGTCACAAACAATCAGACACTACTGAGTGACTAACACTTTGACTTGTCCTGCTGTGGGATAAATGATGTCGTGAAATTCATGCTCCAGAGCATCTCTTGGGATCAGCTCAAAGCTAAGCCTGTGCTGAGGCTTCATCTTTGCCTAACTTCCTCCCTTGTTCTGTCCTGCATGCTCAGGGAACCCTTTCCCTCTCCTGAAAGCCCTCTCTTATCATATCCCTTGCATAAGAACCCCCATCTCAAGTTCTGCTTCTAGGGTGCTAGGATGACCCCAAACAGTCACCATTCACATTACTTAAAAAGACTTTCTGATTAATTATATTTTAATTCAGTTCAGTTCAGTCACTCAGTCGTGTCCTACTCTTTGCGACCCCATGAACTGCAGCACACCCTGTCCATCACCAACTCCTGAGGTTTACCCAAACTTATGTCCGTTGAGTCGGTGATGCCATCCAGCCATCTCATCCTCTGTTGTCCCCTTCTCCTCCTGCCCTCAATCTTTCCCAGCATCATGGTCTTTTCCAATGAGTCAGTTTTTTGCATCAGGTGGCCAAAGTATTGGAGTTTCAGCTTCAACATCAGTCCTTCCAATGAACACCCAGGACTGATCTTCTTTAGGATGGACTGGTTGGATCTCCTTGCAGTCCAGGGGACTCTCAAGAGTCTTCTCCAACACCACAGTTCAAAAGCATCAATTCTTCAGTGCTCAGCTTTCTTTATACTCCAACTCTCACATCCATATGATCACTGGAAAAACTATAGCCTTGACCACATGGATCTTTGTTGACAAAGTAATGTCTCTGTTTTTTAATATGTTGTCTAGATTGGTCATAACTTTCCTTCCAAGGAGTAAGCATCTTTTAATTTCAAGGCTGCAATCACCATCTGCAGTGATTTTGGAGCCCAAAAAGATAAAGTCAGCCACTGTTTCCCCATCTATTTGCCATGAAGTGATGGGACCAGATGCCATGATCTTCGTTTTCTGAATGTTGAGCTTTAAGCCAACTTTTTCACTCTCCTCTTTCACTTTCATCAAGAGGCTCTTTAGTTCCTCTTCACTTTCTGCCATTAAGTGTGGTGTCATCTGCATATCTGAGGTTATTGATATTTCTCCCAGCAATCTTGATTCCAGCTTGTGCTTTTTCAAGCCCAGCATTTCTCATGATGTACTCTGCATATAACTTAAATAAGCAGAGTGACAATATACAGCCTTGACATACTCCTTTTCCTATTTGGAACCAGTCTGTTGTTCCATGTCCAGTTCTAACTATTGCTTCCTGACCTGCATACAGGTTTCTCAAGAGGCAGAGGAAACAGAGATGAAATCGCCAACATTTTAATTAGTGGTGTTTTAATTGTGCTTCTATAAAATGATACTTGTTACCCATTAAAATGAGTATGTTTGCATCAATTTTTCTCTCCAGTTTCAAAATTTCTCTAGGGTATGCTTTGTGGAAAACATTTCTCAGGATGATTTGACACTTAAGAAAGAAAAAAATTTGGTAAAGTATTTTGTGTTAAGTGGCAGATTTGTGTTCAAATCCTAACTCAGCCACGAATCATTAGTTAGGATCATCACTTAACTTTTCTGATCCCAGGTTTCTAACATATAAAATTTATTACCACATGACTCCTAAATACACTGTAAGAATTAAATGTTAGAATGCATAAAAGGCACTTAGCACAGTGTCAGGCACAAAGTCAATCACGACAAGTAAATAAATAAAAGTAAATGCCTTGAGTTACAGGGACAAGAGAGGACTGGTTATTATTCTTAAGCAACAGAAACCTTTCTCTTTTTCAATACAACCCAGAGAAACTCCATGAGTTGCATTTACAAAATACTGATTCAGTAAAATTGAACCATGCTTACTCATCACAAAATGGAGAGTATTGTCTGAAGAATCTGAACTGGGTAAACAAGTAAGGTAACTTTGGACAAATATCCCTATTGACAATCCAGAGATCTCTGAATTTAAAAAAAGAATCATTATTTTAATTTTAGGAAAATTAGCATCTGCCTTGCTAGTGTTTTCCAAATCAACATCAATTTTCTACTTTGGCCGCACAATATTCTGGCAAAAATACTCTTGACTTTTGTTTATTTAATAACATGTTATGTGTTGATGTGAAAAACTGCAGTCCTCCTGCATTTCAGGTCTGGGTGACCCTACCTTTACTGTATCCCCTGAACTCCTGAGAGGAATCCCAGGGGACATGGAGGCCAGAGTAAGAGGCTCCGCTCTCAGATAGGAGAGTTTGGCCCAAGATACAACACCAGAAAAAGCAGTTAGCCAGAGCCCAAAACAGCCAGGTGAAGGTTTTTGTACTGTGTTTGATAGAGAAAGAAGACTTCAGACAGAATATTTTTTATAGAATTAAGACAATAAAACATTTAGAGGGATAATGAGTAATTTTTAGATAAGGAGATTCAATAGATATTGTATTCATTTCTTAGGGCTGCCATAATAAAACATCCCAGACTGGGTGGCTTAAATAACAGGAATTTATATTTCTATACAAATTTGTATTCTCATAGTTCTGGAGGCCAAGCATCTAAGATATGAGCAGACTTAGTTTCTCCTGAGGCCTCTCTCCTTGGCTTGCAGATGGCCGCCTTCTCACCGTGTCTTCCTATGGCCTTTTCTCTGTGTGTGCCCATCCCTGGGGTTTATTCTTTTTCCTATGAGGACATCAGACATATTAGATTAGTGCTCCATTCTTATAATCTTCATTAATTACCTCCGTAAAGCTTCCATTTCCATTTCTAAGGTACTGGAGATTAGGTTTCAACATATCACTTTGGAAGGAACACGATTAGGCCTATAACAGATATTAATGTAGAGCAAACATATTTTCTGATGTACTGCCAAAAATTCTATCTCCTGAAAAATATTTACTAACCTTGAACTCAGACTATAAATATTTACTTCTGTGGTATATGAAATACACGATTTCCCTCTCTACACTCATAGGAAAATGCTATCGTATCTACATTTGAAATAATTGTTTTAATATCATTTAGGAGAGAGTACATTTCCTGTTTCACACAGGCTTCCCTCAAAGGCTATATGGATCAGATTTATTTATTTCTGTGTGGAGGAAGGGGGCTTCCCTGATGGGTCAATGACAAAGAACCCACTTTCCAAAGCAGGAGATGTGGGTTCAATCCCTGTGTCAAGAATATCCCCTAGAGAAGTAAATGGCAACCCACTCCGGTATTCTTGCCAAGGAAATTCCAAGGACAGAGGAACCTGGAGGTTTTTCATGGAGGGTCAGGGGGATAGTTGGATATGACTTAGTGACTAAACAACACTAACAGTGTGGAGGAAGAGCCAATCTGGAGTCTGGGGATCAGAATTCTAGTCATGGTTTTGCCTCTATCTAGTTGGATAATCTAAGGAAAATTACCCTGCCTCTTTAGGGCAAGGCAAAGTCACCCTGCAGCATTCACTTGGGAAGGAGGCTCCCTTTCAGCATTTTTTACTTAGGTTCAAAATTTTCCAAAGATCATTGGTGCATTACTGTTTTCATGCAGTTCCTTTGTCATCATACCTAACATTTGGATGGCATACAAAGCAGCAAAGCAGATTACTATGGCAAGAGTCCAGGCTCCTTCCTAAACAAACAACTTAATTGAGACTCTGATTTCAACAGAAAGAAAAAGAACACAAAAGTTTTTTTAAAAAAAATGGCACAGACGTGGTGGGTTATTTTTCTGTTTCCTAACTGTTTTTTTAAAGGAGAGACTATCTCTTCCAAGTTTTTCCTTTTTCCTCCTAAACGAATCACCTTGCCAGTTATCTGTTTTTGTGTGTGTGGTTTTTGTTGTTGTTGTTGTTGGTTTGGGTTTTTTGTCTTAAAAATGAACATTTATTTCTCACAGTTCTGGAGGCTGGGAAGTCCAAGATGAAGGTTTTGACTGACTTGGTGTCTTGTGAGGGTGTTCTTGGTTTGCAGACAGACATCCTCTTGCTGTGTCCTCACATAGTACAGAGAAAGGTCATCTTTCTCAACACTGTTTCTGATGTACAACAAGTGATTCAGTTATATATATATTTTTTCTGATTCTTTTTTACTATATATTATTATAAGATACTGAATATAGTTCCCTGTCCTATGCAGTAAAACCTCCTTGTTTATCTATTTTGTATATAGAGTTGTGTATTTGTTAATCCCATATTCCTAGTTTATCCCTCCCTACCTCTTTCCCCTTTGGTAACCACAAGTTTGTCTTCTATGTCTGTGAGTCTGTTTTGTGTATTCACTTGTAAAATAGTTTAGATTTCACATATAAGTGGGCTTCCCTTGTGGCTCAGCTGGTAAAGAATCCGCCTGCAACATGGGAGACCTGGGTTCTATCCCTGGGTTGGGAAGATCCCCTGGAGAAGGGAAAGGCTACCCGCTCCAGTATTCTGGTCTGGAGAATGGCATGGACTGTGTAGTCCATGGGGTAGCAAAGAGTCGGACACGACTGAGCAACTTTCACTTTCACATACAAGTGCCATCGTACAATATTTGTATGATACACTACATACAGTATTTGTCTTTCGCTAACTTCACTTCATATGATAATCTCTAGGTCCATTTATATAGCTGCAAATGGCATTTTTTCATTCCTTTTTATGGCTGAGTGATATTCTATTGTATATACGTGCCACATCTTATTTATCCATTCTTCCATTGACAGACACTTGGGTTGCTTCCATGTCTTCCATGCTGCAATGAACACTGGGGTGCATGTACCTGTTCAAGTTAGATAGTTATCTCTTCTGGATATATGCCGAGGAAAGAGATTGCTGAATCATATGGTAACTCTTTGTAGTTTAAGAAAACTCTATACTGTTCTCTATGGTGGCTACACAAATTGAGTTTCCCACCAACAGTGTAGGGGTGTACCCGTTTCTCCACACCCTCTCCAGGATTTGTTATTTGTGCACTTTTTAATGATAGTCGTTCTGACTAGTGTGAGATGGTACTTCATTATAGTTTTGATTTGCATGTCTTCTTTGGAGAAATGTCTATTTAGGTCTTCCATCCATATTTTGATTGTGTCACTTGTTTTTTGATATTGGGCTGAATAACCTGTTTGCATATTTTTGTGATTACTTCTTTGTCAGTTGCTTTGTTTGCAAATATTTACTCCCATTCTGTAGATTTTCTTTTCATTTTGTTTATGGTTTCATTTGCTCTTCATTTAAAATTTTTCTTGTAGTTTGAGGAAGGCCTGGGGCTTCCCAGGTAGCTCGAGTGGTAAAGAAACCACCTGCCAATGCAGGAGATGCAAGAGACACAGGTTCGATCCCTAGGTTGAGAAAATCCCCTGGAGCTGGAAGTGATTACCCACTCCAGTATTCTTGCCTGGAAAATTCCACTGACAGAGGAGCCTGGTGGATTATGGTCTATAGGGCCTCAAAGAGTCAGACACAACTGAGCATAAAGTCCTGCTATAAACACCCGTCTTAAAACTGCTTTTGCTGCATCCTATGGCTATTTTATGGTAGTATTTTCAATGTTATTTGTCTCAGGGTATCTTCTGATTTCCACATTGACCCGTTAGTACTTTAGTAGCATGTTGTTTCATCTCCATGTAATCTTTTCTTTTCTCATGTTTCTTTCTGTGATGGATTTCTAGTTGCATACGGTTGTGGTCTCTTCCTAGAATCCCTATTAGGTGTAGGTTGGATGCTTTTTAAAAAATGGAGTCATAGTTGGCATGCAATAATATATAAGTTTCAGGAGGTTATCTGTGTTTTGACAGCCTTCTGATGGGCAGGGTATAGAGAGAGCTGTTGTATGGCAATTCATCAAACAGGAGGGTCTAAAAGGGGTGTTTTTTCAAATAAGGAACAAAAACACAAAAACCTGAGGTCCTGAAAATTTGTTGACCAAATCCAGGTATAGTCAAAGGTAGCACTGTGTTGTTGCCATGTCTTCCCAGCTAAAGTATGTGTTATTCCCCATCAGTCAGTGATGCATGGTTCTTTGCATTTCCTCTAAACCCCAGGCAACTGCTGGGTACATGTCAGTTCAGTTCAGTCGCTCAGTCGTGTCCGACTCTTTCCGACCCCATTAATCGTAGCACACCAGGCCTCCCTGTCCATCACCAACTCCCAGAGTCCACCCAAATCCATGTTGATCGAGTCGGTGATGCCATCCAGCCATCTCATCCTCTGTCGTCCCCTTCTCCTCCTCCCCTCAATCTTTCCCAGCATCAGGGTCTTTTCCAATGAGTCAACTCTTCAGGTGAGGTGGCCAAAGTATTGGAGTTTCAGCTTCAAAATCAGTCCTTCTAATGAACACCCAGGACTGATCCCCTTTATGATGGACTAGTTGGATCTCCTTGCAGTCCAAGGGGCCCTCAAGAGTCTTCTCCAACACCACAGTTCAAAAGCATCAATTCTTTGGTGCTCAGCTTTCTTCACTGTCCAACTCTCACATCCATACATGACTATTGGAAAAACCATAGCCTTGACTAGACAGACCTTTGTTGGCAAAGTAATGTCTCTGCTTTTAAATATGCTATCCAGGTTGGTCATAACTTTCCTTCCAAGGAGTAAGCATCTTTTAATTTCATGGCTGCAATCACCATATGCAGTGATTTTGGAGCCCAAAAAGATAAAGTCTGACACTGTTTCCACTGTTCCCCCATTTATTTGCCATGAAGTGATGGGACCAGATGCCATGATCTTGGTTTTCTGAATGTTGAGCTTTAAGCCAACTTTTTCACTCTCCTCTTTCACTTTCATCAAGAGGCTCTTTAGTTCCTCTTCATTTTCTGCCATAAGGGTGGTGTCATCTGCATATCTGAAGTTATTGATACTTATCCCAACAGTCTTAATTCCAGCTTGTGCTTCTTCCAGCCCAGCATTTCTCATGATGTACTCTGCATAAAAGTTAAATAAGCAGGGTGACAATGTACAGCCTTGATGCCCTCCTTATCCAATTTGGAACCAGTCTGTTGTTCCATGCCCAGTTCTAACTGTTGCTTCTTGACCTGCATACAGGTTTCTCAAGAGACAGGTCAGATGGTCTGGTATTCCCATCTCTTTCATAATTTTCCACAGTTTATTGTGATCCACACAGTCAAAGGCTTTGGCATAGTCAATAAAGCAAAAATAGATGTTTTTTCTGGAACTCTCTTGCTTTTTCGATGATCCAGCGGATTTTGGCAATTTGATCTCTGGCTCCTCTGCTTTTCTAAAACCAGCTTGAACATCTGGAAGTTCATAGTTCACGTATTGCTGAAGCCTGGCTTGGAGAATTTTGAGCATTACTTTACTAGCATGTGAGATGAATACAATTGTGCAGTAGTTTGAGCATTCTTTGGCATTGCCTTTCTTTGGGATAGGAATATAAACTGACCTTTTCCAATCCTGTGGCCATTGCTGAGTTTTCCAAATTTGTTGGCATATTGAGTGCAGCAGTTTCAAAGCATCATCTTTCAGCATTTGAAATAGCTTAACTGGAATTCCATCACCTCCACTAGCTTTGTTCGTAGTGATGCTTTCTAAAGCCCGCTTGACTTCACATTCCAGGATGTCTGGCTCTAGGTAAGTGATCATACCATGGTGATTATCTGGGTTGTGAAGATCTTTTTTGTACAGTTCTTCTGTGTATTCTTGTCACCTCTTCTTAATATCTTCTGCTTCTGTTAGGCCCATACCATTTCTGTCCATTATGAAGCTCATCTTTGCATGAAATGTTCCATTGGTATCTCTAATTTTCTTGAAGAGATCTCTAGTCTTTCACATTCTGTTGTTTTCCTCTATTTCTTTGCATTGATTACTGAGGGAGGCTTTCTTATCTCTCCTTGCTATTCTTTGAACCTCTGCATCCAAATGGGAACATCTTTTTTTTTCTCCTTTGTTTTTCACTTCTCTTCTTTTCACAGCTATTTGTAAGGCCTCATCAGACAGCCATTTTGCTTTTTTGCATTTCTTTTCCATGGGGATGGCCTTAATCTCTGTCTCCTGTATAATGTCATGAACCTCCATCCATAGTTCATCAGGCACTCTATCAAATCTAGTCTCTTAAATCTATTTCTCACTTCCACTGTATAATCATAAGGGATTTGATTTAGGTCATACCTGACTGGTCTAGTGGTTTTCCCAACTTTCTTCAATTTATTCTGAATTGGCAATAAAGAGTTCATGATCTGAGCCACTATCAGCTCCTGGTCTTGTTTTTTCTGACTGTATAGAACTTCTCCATCTTTGGCTGCAAAGAATATAATCAATCTGATTTCGGTGTTGGCCATCTGGTGATGTCCATGTGTAAAGTCTTCTCCTGTATTATTGGAAGAGGGTGTTTGCTATCACCAGTGCGTTCTCTTGGCAAAATTCTATTAGCCTTTGCCCTCATTCATTCTGTACTCCCGGCCAAATTTGCCTGTTACTCCAGGTGTTTCCTGACTTCCTACTTTCACATTCCAGTCCCCTGTAATGAAAAGGACATCTCTTTTGGGTGTTAGTTCTCGAAGGTCTTGTAGGTCTTCATAGAACCGTCCCACTTCAGCTTTGTCAGCGTTACTGGCTGGGGCATGGGCACATGTAGTACTCGGTTAAATACTTGTATATCAGCAATGCCATTATTCTAAAATGGTGGTAGAGGCTAAGAGTATTAAAATCCTCATAAAAGGACAGGTATTAATTTAATAACCACAGAACCATGTAAAATTATTTTAAAAGATTAATGTAGTTTGGCAGTAATTGGTATATCCAGTGGTATCATGAAGAAAAGCAACCATGTTATTATACAGCATGCTGTGATATAGAATATAATACATCTTTTGGATCTGGGGAGAACCATAGAGATGATCTAGTACTCACTCCTAATTCTGAAGTTAAGAAGACCAAAGAAAAGACAAGAATATCCAAGACTATCTTGAAGAAGGTGAGTGGGCTTTCTATCAAAGATAATGTGGCATTCCCATGGCAACAAACAAATAGATCAATGAACAAAACTGGGAACTCAAAGACTTATGCATATAAAGATGCTCAGTATGTGGCAGAGTTAGTATTTGAGATAGATAGGAAAAGTGTGAATTTATCAATAAAAGATTCTGAGACAGTTGGCTATCCATATAAAAGGAACTGAGACATCCTACCACACTCCATACCAAAAAATAATAATGTGTGTGCTTAGTTGCTCAGTTGTCTATGATTTTTTGTGACCCCATGAACTGTAGCCCACCAGACTCCTCTGTCCATGGGGATTCTCCGGGCAAGAATACTGAGATGGGTTGTCATACCATTCTCCAGGGGATCTTCTCAACCCAGGGTCTAATCCTAGGTCTCCAGCGTTGCAGGTGGATTCATTACTGTCTGAGCCATCAGGGAAGCCCAAAAATAATAATAATAAATTCCAGGTGATTGAAAGCATAAATATTAAGATGTAGTAAATGGAGTTTCATACCATAGTTGCAATTTGGAGATAGAAAGGGTTTCTTAAACAAGACATAAAACACAAGCCATAATGGAATAGATTAATAAATTTGACTATATAAAAATTAGGACTATCTGCTTATCAAAATGAATCATTTAGAGAGTGCAAAGAAAATATCAGATATCTACAACAAAAGACATGAATCCCAAATATATGAAGATTCTTCATGAGCCATTAAGAATAAAATAATCCCACAGAAAGAGAATGTTAAAAAATAAACTTGAATAGTCACTGCACAGAAGATGGATCTGTAAATGAATAACATATCAAGAGATACTGAGTGTTATTGTAAGGAAATGCATATGATGTCACAGTAGCTTCCTATTATACATCAAACAGATCGATAAAAAAGACTCCTACAATGTCAAGTATTGGTGAACTTTCAGGAAGTCATTTACCGCAGATGGAATTACCAGTTGGTACTAGCATTTGGAAACATTGCCTGTTAAAGTGACATGAACATAACCTATTATATAGGTAAATGGGCATGTGCATCAGAGCACGTGTGTATAAGAATGTTCATGGCAGCACTATCAAAAACAGCTCCAAAGCCTTTTAACAATTAAGTGGATAAATCGTTGAATTTTTATGTAATAGAATATTTTAAAGTAGTGAGAATTTTATCAAACTGCAGCTTCATAGATCACTATCAATGAACCTTATGCATAATAAGATTGAGTTAAAAAAAACTCACAAAAGAACATTTACTATATGATTCCATGTACATAGGATTCAGGGCTTCCCTGGTAGCTCAGCTGGTAAAGAATCCACCTGCAGTGCAGGAGACCCTGGTTCAATTCCTGGGTTGGGAAGATCCCCTGGAGAAGGGACAGGCTACCCTCTTCAGTATTCTGGCCTGGAGAATTCCATGGACTGTATAGTCCATGGGGTTGCAGAGACTTTCACTTTCCACATAGAAGTCAGGCAGTAAAACTACATATTTTCTAAAGCAAGAAACTAGGTATCACTAAAGTCAAGATAGCTATTTTTGGGGGGAGCAGTGAGAGGACACAGCGAGTATCCAAGTTACTGAACAAGGTAATAAACCTTTATAGAAAAATGTTTAATACCCATGAGACTTGTTTATATGAGAAATAACCTCCCACATCTTTCTACAGACAATGGGAGAAGAGACAAACTTCTGGGAAACCAACTAAGACCGGGAATCCATCCAGTTGTTTAAAACTGCTGATCAAATCTGAACTGACAAACACTTTTTTAATACAAACCATTTTGATGCTAACATATATTAAATGGAATCACAGACTAAAGTTGTTCTGGGGAGAAATTCAAATGAGAAAAATTGCTATTACCAAGTTGTTCTTTTTCCTAACACCCTTCCACAACGTTGCTGTCCCTAATCACTGAGGCCAAAGCTGACATGGTCTTCATTCATTCCTTTCTTTTATCCTCCTTCATTTTATAGTGGTTAACATATAAGGTTATATTCAGTAAGTTTGGAAATGATTTTAATTCCACCAATAACCCTTGTCTTTGATCAGTGGAGACACAAGCTGATTAGCTCAGTTATAAGTACCCTTTCCAACAAAAACAAATATGTGTCCCCTTGCTTGTTTAGCAGGAATTTTTTTTGTTTCATAAAACATGTAGTTTTATAACATCCAATTTTCCAAAGTTTGACTGAGAAATAACTGACACACATCACTGTATAAATTTAAGGCATACAGTGTGATGGTTTGATTTACATATACTATAAAATGATTACTATAATATGTTCTGCTAACATAGACCTTGTCATAGAGACACACAAAAAAGAAAGGGTTAAAAAAAAAAAAAAAGGAACAAAAATGTTTCCCTGTAATGAGTGAGAACTCTTAGGATTCACTCCTTTAACTACTTTCCTATATGTCCTACAGCAGAGTTAGCTCTGGTCATCACGTTATACATTTCACCCCTAGTACTTATTTATAATTGCAAGTTTATGTTTTTTAACCACCTTCTCCCAATTCCCCCTCTCTATATCCTCCTCTTCTGGTAACCACAAATCTCATCTCATTCTCTATGAGCTTTTTAAAAATTTTTTTAAGATTCCACATATAAGTGAGATCATACAGTACTTTTCTTTCTATATATGACAATCAGCTTTAATTAAAATAGAAATTTAGTAAAATGACTAAAAATATAATGTGGATAAAATACAGACATTTTATGTTGTTTTTAAAAGAAATGGCATTTATGTGTTCATAAGTGAAACAAATTGTAGTAATATCTGGTGCGTTTTACTCCTTGATAAGGTTCGTATAGAACATGATTTTATTCCACTAAACATGTAGGGTAAGCATGACCATTTCTGTCTGCCCCAAGGCAAGAATATTAAATAATCTCCTCTGAACCAAGAAGGGACTTTGAGACTGAAAAATGAACAGGCCACTCCATAAAGTGCAATTTTGGAGTTTATTATGAGTAACTTAGGTACACGCAGGATGGAGCAGAATACGATCCAGAGGTATTCACAGCTGCATTGCATGTCTTTGAAAGAGATACAAGGGTATTCCAAGGGACTGAAACTAAAGATAGAATCTGACTACCAGTAAGAGTCAGAAGCACCCCCACCTCCAGCAGGGTGTCTCATAACCATTAATCATCTGCATTAGCTAAATGTATTTTTCCAGATTTCATATCAGATGAAAGCAAGGGTAAAAGCTGATAGGCCACATCTCCAGCTTGGGAGCTTCCCTGCAACTAGTCTAAAGCTCAGGCATGAAAAGAAAGAGGGAGACATAGGACTTTGGGTCTCCTCATGTGGGGCTAACAAAATGAGGTTGTCACCCACACACATATCCTAGGAGCTGAAAAAGTGAAGTGAAAGTGAAAGTTGCTCAGTCATGTCTGACTCATTGCAACTCCATGGACTATACAGGCCAGAATCCTGGAGTGGGTAGCTGTTCCCTTCTCCAGGAGATCTTCCCAACTGAGGGATGGAACCCAGGACCAAGGGATTGAACCCAGGTTTCCCACATTGCAGGCAGATTCTTTACCAGCTGAGCCACAAGGAAAGCCCAAGAGTACTGGAGAGGGTAGCCTATCCCTTCTCCAAGGGACCTTCCTGACCCAGGAGTCAAACCAGGGTGTCCTGCATTGCAGGCAGATTCTTTCTTTACCAACAGAGCTATCAGGGAAGCCCCAGAGAGCTGAAAGGTCTATTTTAACATATTTCTAGTCTTGTTCCAAAACACTTGATGTTTGTCAAAGATGTTTATCAATTATACCTCAGAGGAAACTTGACAGTCAACTGCCCTGAACGGATCCAGCACAACTGCAAGAGCAGTTCCTGTGCAGAGAAAATCTAGGTGTCTCCTCAAAGCCCCTTTGCTTCATTATCATGTTAAGAAATCTGATCAAAGTGAGTGCTTGTACTTTTCTAGGCACGTTGAGTGTCTTGTACAAGGGAACCTGAGGGACAGTGATTCCCTAGCTACTGATGAAACCTCTGCCCTTTCCCTCAGCTTCTGATGATACACCTGCCTTTCACCGCTTAGAATCCACCCGCACCTCCACCCCCACCCCCACCCCCGCTTTCCTCCCTTCGGGGAGAAGATAGTTATAGAGCATGAGCTTTCCCTTCTCCATCCTTGATCAGTGAATAAAGTTTCTGCTCCGCATTGCTGAACCTGGTCTCATGTAACTGGCGGGCGCTACACCAGGCAAGGGAAGGGCCCAGCTGGGGTCCACTTGACTCAGGAGGATCGGGGACGGAGTCACTGTGGTTCAGTCACACACAGTCATTCCAGACAATGCATTCTTCAGTGATGGCGCAGTCTTGATATTATCAAAAGAAATGTTTATTTTCCCCCATCTTTAGAGCTATTTTACTACTATTCCTAGAAACCGTTTGATTTTACAATCACTGTATTGCTTTTACTGAGAGATTTCACTGTGACAAACAAGACTGCTAATGGCTGGAGTCGCATTATGACTTTCCTGGGCCCCAGGTGCTTCTGCTTTCCCAGGCTCCTTATTTTATATTAAAAAACATGGTTTTTGACCATATTAGTAAAGTGACAAATTATAAGCCAAGTGGATTCATTATTATCACATTCATATTTTTCCTTCCAATTCTAAAAGAAATTAAAACATTTTCCCAGGCCCTTCAAAGTTGTGTGGTCCTTCGGTACTATGCCTGCTGTGGCTGGTAGCTGAGCCAGCCCTGCTAAAAGCTCTGAGTCCTTCTAAGCGCCAGGCATTGTATTAACTCAGTTATATGCTTTGTCTTACTTAACCTCCACACAACTCATGTGACATAAATATTAGCGCTATTCCCACTTTATAGATGAGAAAACTACAGCCTAAAGAAGTCCCAGAAGGTACTTCCCTGGTGGCACAGTGGATTACTATCCTCCTGCCAACGCAGGGGACATGGTTTTGATCCCCGGTCTGGGAGGGTTTCACATGCCACGGGGCAGCTAAGCCCGTGTGCTGCAACTACTGAAGCCCGCACGCCTAGAGCCTGTGCTCTGCAACAAGAGGGAAGTCCCTGCCCTGAGAAACCTGGGTGCTGCAACAGAGAGTAGCCCCAGTTATTGCAACTAGAGGAAGCCAGCACAAAGCAATGAAGACCGAGTGCTGTCAAAAATAAATAGTACATTTTTTTAAAAAAAAAAAAGCCCTAGAGGAAATAACCACAGGGCCCTGAATCAAACCCAGAATCTCCTGTTTACAAAAGGTTTGGTCTTTATCACTACACCAGACGACCATCCAGGATCTGAAATTTCAGTGGTTTACTAACTCAGGAAGTGACCTGATTAGATCAACAGTGAGGCACCAAACCAGCTATTTGCTTCACTTCTGAGGTCAAACTCTATGCTAACTTCCTTACCAGCTATAAAACCCTGCAGTAAACTGCCAGTGATGCAGATATTGGATACAATTCGTGTGCCATCAACCTGGCTTTTCAGACAGCAGAAGTCTTCCCTGAGAGACAAAACCTAGAGTTGCTGCATTTTATGATAATCTTAGAACTGTTAGTATCTTATGAATAAATACTCCTCAGATATTCTAAATCAAATTCACTTTGGAGAACAAAGATGTTTTTAATGTGCAGTCATGGGATTCCAGACATCCCTCCTCCCATCCCCTCATGGAGGTCTTTACATCATTGCTTGCTGAGTGATTCTTGGTCAAGAAGAGGAACTGGTCCCTCTGCAGAGCTACCTGGTGGGAGATGTCAGAGTGGAGTCTGTGAAAAATAGAGGAAAAGAAACCTCCTGGGAAACAATAAATTGGCTGCCATAACCCAAAAGAAATAAGACCGTGATCCACTTCACTCAAGGGGCAAGCAAAATAACAGCCCTAGTCTCCACGGGTACCTCTGACAGACTGATTAACCTTGCTCCCCAACTGGACATAGTGACCTCCATTAGTTAGATAATGGAGGTGCAAACAGATCGAGCATCTTTATTTCCTGGCCAATTACACAGCCCTATTTTTCTCTGTGTTCAGTAGAAGTGACCTAAAAGCCTTTGGGGCACAGTCAACAGGTGTCTGGATTTAACCATTCAAAATTTATTCTTCTTGCACATCTTGCTGTGGAGAGAATATCCTTCAGCTTAAAGGCTACCATTTTACAGACAGGCAAAGGTTGTTTACCCAGACTCTTGAATGCATAAAGGAAGATTATTTTCTCATTGGTGTTTGTAGTAGAATTTCCTCTTTTAGACAATATTGGATGTAGTGGTGGGACCAGATGCTCTGACCTTATTTTTTTGAATATTGAGTTTCAAGCCAGCTTTTTCACTCTCCTCTTTCACCTTCATCAAGAAGCTCTTTAGTTCCTCTTTGATTTCTGCTATAAGTGTACTGTCATCTGCATATCTGAGATTATTGATACTTCTGCCAGCAATCTTGATTCCAGCTTGAGCCTCATCCAGCCTGGCATTTCACATGATGTACTCTGCATAGAAGTTAAATAAACAGTGACAATATGACGTACACCTTCCGCAGTTTTGAACTAGTCTGTTTTTCTATATCCAGTTCTAACTGTTGCTTCTTGACCTGCCTACAGGTTTCTCAGGAAGCCGGTGAGGAGGTCTAGTATTTCCATCTCTTTTAAGAATTCTCCACAGCTTGTTGTGATCCACACAGTTAAAGGATTTAGCATAGTCAATAAAGCAAAAGTAGATGTTTTTCTGGAACTTTGTTGATTTTTCGATGATCCAACAGATGTTGGCAATTTGATCTCTGCTTCCTCTGCCTTTTCTAAATCCAGCTTGAACATCTGGAAGTTCTTGGTTTATGTATTGTTGAAGCCTAGCTTGAAGGATTTTGAGCATTGCCTTGCTAGCATGTGAAATGAGTGCAGTTGTGTAGTAGTTTGAACATTCTTTAGCATTGTCCTTCTTAAACATTTATTTAATGCCACCTTAATGCTGAGATCAGTACCAAAAGTCTCAGCCCTCAAGCAATCTCACAACCTGTCTGGCAGGGGTTCGAGGCTTGATTCTGCCTTCCCATGATAGAACAGAAAAGGGGCAGGAACTAATGTACTGAAAAGTCACACTAGCCCCAAACCTCCTTGCCTATACTTATATGCTTATCACCAACTTTAAAAAAAAAAACTTCCTGGCCTTAGATTCTCCACCAGCTTTTCCTGGGACACTGCCCAGCTGTGGTATCTGGGACCTGGTATAAGCTGAACTGTCACATGGGAAGTGTTATGAAAACTTCTCACCCTCTTCAGCACTGTTCCCTTTCCCTGACTGAACTTTCAGGCTTGCACTCCAGGGCCAGGGCTGTCCACGAGGCACACCTCCTCCAGGAAGCCCTCTCAGCATCCACACATGCCCACTCCCTTGCTGCACCAGTGCCACAGCACGGGGCTTCTGCCAGTCCTTTTGTCTCTTTCCCTCTCTCTTCCTTTTCATCCTGTCCTACAAACAGGTACTGCTTACTTACTAAGTGCTAAGAACTCATAGCACTGGAAACCAAAGACACTAGGATGGGTCTTTAACTATAAAGGAGACAATCTTGTGAAGGAATCCAACCTATGATGAGTTTCTAATGCAATAAAGTGTCACAGATTTCTTGAAAACTAAGAGACAAAGAATGAAGCAAGGATTCTACATGTATGGGTAGAAGCATAGAAAACTGTTCCCACAGCACTATGGAGATTGTTTGAAAAAACAAAAAACAGAGCTACCATATGATCCCGCAATCCTAATACTGAGCACATCTCTGGAGAAAAACATGGTCTGAAAAGATACAAGCACCTCAGTGTTCATTGCAGCACTGTTTACAATAGGTAAGACACGGAAGCAACCTAAATGTCCATCAACAGAGGAATGAATAAAGATGTGATGCGTATATATATATATGTATACACAACCCATCTTTATCCATTCCTTTTTCCAGTTCTCAACAACACACACACACACAGAATGGCATATTACCCAGCCATTAAAAAGAATGAAATAATGCCATTTGCATTATTTCAAATAATGTGACATGGATGGACCTAGAGATTATACTGAGTGAAGTAAGTCAGACAGAGAAAGATAAATATCATATGATATTGCTTATATTGGAAATCTAAAAAAAAAAATAGAAATGAACTTATTTACAAAACAGAAAGAGACTCATAGACTTTAGGGAACAAACTTATGGTTGATGGGGGAGGGATAGCTAGGGACTTTGGGATTGACATGTATACACTGCTATATATAAAATAGATAACCAACAAGGACTTGCTGTATAGCACAGGGGGCTCTACTCAATTTTATGTAAAAATCTAAATGGGAAAAGAATTTGAAAAGGAACAGATACATGTATATGTATACCTGAATCTCTTTTCTGTACACCTGAAACTGACACAACATTGTTAATCACCTGTAGTCCAATAGAAAATAAAGAGTTAAAGACTGTTCCTCCAGGAGTTTACACTTGGATTGCCTTCTGCTTACTTCCTTGTTTATCCTTCGTGGGATTAAACTCACGAACCTGTCAGTGTTCTGAGCTGCAGGGCTAAAAGCAGGAAGCCTGGAAAAAGGGGAGGAAGCCACTCATATATCTCATTTGCATCCTTGGGCCTACCCTGCATGCCACACAGTGGCTAGAACTAAAGCTTTCCAGAAGAGAAATTTCCCTCAGGAAAGTGAACAGGCCTGCCCAGAATACACACAGTTCCTTCTGAAAGGCAGGACCAAATGCACTGAGACATGGAGCATTTCTTGCCATATCAGCAGACAAAGCATGTCACAGTCATCAGCGACTGCAGCCACCGTGGAGGGGAGGCCTTGAGCCCTGAGGAAACTCAAGTTGTGAAAACCCAGGATACTTGCCTCTCATAGCTGAGGTGCATACCAAAGGAATGATTGCAAGGAGCCTAGACTTTTGCATCTTCCCATGCATAGAAAAGTACTAAATTCCTTAACTTGAGATATCTGGTTTTCTTCAATTAACAATCATCTTTTGATGTTCTGATTACCTGCCCTTTGTTGTGAAACTTCTATATAACCTGGCTGCCGGCCCCCCTGCCCCCTATTCACCTTCTCGGAGCAGTTTTCTCTAGGTTATTTGAGATGCTGTCCCCCAGGCTTGATGATGATGAAAGTCGCTCAGTCGACTCATCTTTATTCATTCCTCTGTTGATGGACATTTAGGTTGCTTCCGTGTCTTACCTATTGTAAACAGTGCTGCAATGAACACTGAGGTGCCTGTATCTTTTCAGACCATGTTTTTCTCCAGAGATGACTCTTGGCGACCTCATGGACTATACAGTCCATGGAATTCTCCAGGCCAGAATATTGGAGTGGGTAGCCTTTCCCTTCTCCAGAGGAGCTTTCCAACCCAGAGATCGAACCCAGGTCTCCCACATTGCAGGTGGATTCTTTACCAGCTAAGCCACAAGGGAAGCCCTTCCCAGACTTGAAGTCCTAAAAATTCCCACTCACTCAGTAAAACGAAACTCTCAACTTTTAGGTTGTAAATACTCTCTATGTCCATAATGTCTAAACAGTCTTACAGGACTACTTACCTTCTTTTACCCTCCAAGCTCACTCTGCTCGCTGCATGACAGGCCAATGAATCTAAGACAAGGTGTTGAGGCAAGGAATATTTATTCTTAATATTAACCTTACTCACAGCGCCAGAAGATCAAGAAGGCATCTTCCCTGGGTCTTGATGCTAGGTTATTTTATGGATCAGAGAAAGGGGAGGTGAGGAAAGAAAGTGAAAGCGAAGTCTCTCAGTCCTGTCTGACTCTTTGTGACCCCATGGACTGTAGCCTACCAGGCTCCTCCGTCCATGGGATTCTCCAGGCAAGAGTGCTGGAGTGGGGTGCCATTGCCTTCTCCAGGGGATCTTCCCGACCCAGGGATTGAACCCAGAGATTGAACCTGGGTCTCCGACATTAGAGGCAGACGCTTTAACCTCTGAGCCACCAGGGAAGAAAGTAGAAAGGCCATTTAATCTTGGCAATATCTCCTAGAATGGCAAGCCTCAGGCAGGGGGATGTGTTAGTCTCCTCTTTCTTACAGTCATTCACAGCAGGCAGGGTCAGATTATCTCCCTGTGAGCTATACGAAGGCACTTTAGTGTAAAGGTCAGGCAGGGGGGCAGGATTCTCTGAGGCAGGCCATTGTGTATGATTATAATAACAAAAGCGACAAAAAACAAGGGTCAAAGTCAAAGAAACAGATCCTACGTGGAGTCAAAATTGACTCTTGGTTGTTACACAAGTCTGTGGCTCTTCTGCTCTGAAATGGGAAAAGAAGACAGCTGTAGCCTGGGGAGTGGGGGCATGGCAGGGTTCAAACTTCTGACAGGAGAGACAGCCTAGGGTCTAGGCTGAGGTCTGTAGCTTGCATGGGTGGGGAAGGTGAAGCACAGAACTACTTCCTCAGGTCCTGAAAGTTTCACTTTCACATTGCTTCTGCCTTTATCCTGTAGGAGGTATTCCCTGGTAGCTCAGTTGGTAAAGAATCTGCCTGCAGTGCAGGAGACCTAGGTTTGATTCCTGGGTCAGGAAGATTCCCAGAGAAGGAAATGGCAACCCACTCCAGTATTCTTCCCTGGAAAACCCCATGGACAGAGGAACCTGGCAGAACAGTCTGTGGGGTTGCAAGAGTCAGACATGACTTAGCAAATAAACCACTTACCAAAGCACTGGTTTTATCTCTTTAAACATACATCACTATTTAACAAGAACCATGTTTCTTTAAAATTAGTGTGAAGGGCTACTGTACATAAAATAGAAAACCAACAAGATCCCCACTGTATAGCAGAGAAAAAAAATCTTATCTATATATGTAGTCATTTTTGTTCAGTTGCTCAGTCATGTCTGACTCTTTGCGACCCCATGGACTGCAGTATGCCAGGCTTCCCTGTCCATCACCATCTCCTGGAGCTTGCTCGAACTTATGTCCATTGAGTCAGTGATCCCATCCAATCATCTCATCCTCTGTTGTCCCCTTCTGCTTCTGCCTCTCTTTCCCAAGGTCTTTATGAATGAGTTGGCTCTTTGCATCAGGTGGCCAAAGTGTTGGAACTTCAGCTTCAGCATCAGTCCTTCCAATGAATAATGAATATTCAGAATTGCTTTCCTTTAGGATTGACTGGTTTGATCTCCTTGCAGTCTAAGGGACTCTCAGGAATCTTCTCCAACACCACAGTTCAAAAGCATAAATTTTTTGCTGCTCAGCCTTCTTTATGGTCCAATTCTCATATCCATGCCTGACTACTGGAAAAACCATAGCTTTGACTGGATGGACCTTTGTTGGCAAAGTGATGTCTCTGCTCCTTAATATGCTGTCTAGGTTAGTCATAGCTTTTCTTTCAAGGAGCAAGCATCAGTTATACCTACAAGTATGAATCAGTGTCAGTATCAGTTCAGTAGCTCAGTCGTGTCCAACTCTTTGCGACCCCATGAACCGCAACATGCCACTTAATCCCTGGCATCTGATGAACCCACCTGATATCAAACCTCTTTAAATCAGAGCCTCATTCTCCTCCTAAATAGCAGAAACCGTTGTCACCACCTGCCTGCTGCTGGCCGCACAAAGTGGGGATGTCGCTACAGAGTTTTTGCCTCGGACATGTAAGGTCCTCCTCCCGATAAACTGTTGATGTCTCTGTCACTGTCTCTGGGCTCTTTCCTTGACTGCAAGGCTTTCAGGCCTGCAGTGCAACAACTGATGTGTCAGCCAGAAGGCCAAAGAAACTCTCGTGAGTGCAGAGATGTAGGGAAACAAGGCCAGGAACAGAGAGTTGGAGGAGTGATTGTGGAGAGGCTGTCAACTGCATGTGGGGCCCTGTGGCAGTTGTCTTCCGTCATAATGACAATATCCTGTAAACCCCAGAGTCTCTTTCTACTTTAAAAGTAGCAACCACACACACGTGACTCATCCGACTTGCACAGGGATGGCTGGGGAATGCAAACAGAAGACAAGGACCTGGATCATCTTCAAAATACCAACATCCCCGCCAACGCACCAACCCTAAACAACTACAGGCACAGGATTTAGAGATGGTGACTTAGGGACAGACTTGTGAATTGGACATGGCCTGTTACCCAGAAAGGTTTGGTTGGGGCCTATGGCAACAGCAAAATAAAGCTCTTGGGCTTCCAAGGGCTGTGGAAGTGAGCAGAGCGATGAGCCAGTGTGATGAAACAGCGGCCATGAGTGTCTACAGTGTGTCACAGCAGGGACAGGACATTATAGAAGGCCTACCTGTGTCATGGAGTGAAGCAAAATCCTCAGTTCAGGGTCCAGAAGAGCTGAGTGTGACGTACAGGACCCCCAAGGACATCGGCATTGACCGAGGAACCTACATTACTGGCCTTGAAGTTCAGGAAAGGGCTGATGGAAATGACTTGCACTGGTGTTTCTAGTGCTGCTAGGCTAATCCAGCACTAGGGGTCACGTCAGCAACAAGTGGGATGGGAAACCCGCTCTCAACATGTGGACACACCCCAGGAACAATGGTCCCAGTGCCCACGCCATGTGAACCCAAAGGCCACTTGAAGGTCACACCATTCAAGTTCAAGGCACACTGCCATTAGGACAAAGCTTGTTTTTATCCAGGCCACAGGATCTAACCCCAGGAGAATATGTTATAAGCCAGCCCTGGACTGGCATGTGAGTCCCTGGTGGTTTGGGTTTGCCAGCTTGTGGGGAATAGGATAGAAAGGGAGTTATAGATCTCACCTGTCTGTTAACTGTTCCACCAAAGACCAACCGGTAATCAGTCCAGGCCCCAGCTGGAGGAAGGCATCCTCATGTTGACCCTGAGGGTCTATCCAGGATTCAGTGCAGGCTCTGGGGACTACGGGTGAATAGGCAGGATGGTACTGCCCCCCAGGACAGACACCTCAGGCAGAGGTGGCACTGTCTCAGGATAGTGCTTGTATGTTGCTTAATGGCCATAATTTTCCCTGTCTTGTGCCTGGTAAACATACTTAGTCTGAGTGGAGGCAATCTGTTTGCAGACTGGGCACAGTGGTGGCCTCGCTGGGAAATGAGCCTGCTGGGTCTATAGCAGGATGCCATTATCATCCTCCTCTGGACTTTCATGAAAGCTTGAGCCTGTAACCAGCTGGCTCGAATGTTTGCCCACTTCTTGGACTCCTGATACTCTTTAGCTGCTGTTGTCTGTGTTGCATTTGTGGTGTCTGGTTGCAGTGCCCCTGTACATACCTGAGCCCAGGAATATCACACAAGAGGGGTGGACCAAGATTGTCAGGGTCATGCAAGGCATGCAGGGTGGGAGTGTACTGTCAAGCCGTTCAGGATGGCTGTTCTCTTGCTCTCTGTTCATCTCCTGCTTGACCGGGCCCTGCTTCAATCACATGACCATGCAATCCTCCTAATTATAGGGCTTCATCAGTAACTGCCTACGTTCTTGCCCCAACCCCATCTCCTGGTTTCCTTGGTAACTGATGAGCCCACCTAAAATCAGTTTCCACCCTGTCCCTCCCACCCATACATGGAAGCCTCCTTCTCCCCCAAGGAGCAAAGACTGCTTCCATGTCCTGCCTGCCATGATGAGATGTCACTCCAGGACATTTTGCTTCGGGCATGTAAAGATCTCCTATCCACTAAACTACTGATGTCCCCATCACTGTATCCAGCCTCTTTCTTCATTCTGGAGGCTGAGCAACCACAAGCTTGCAGGCTGGTGGGATGTGGCCCGATAACTACCTAATCAAAATAAATAAAATGTAAAGTAAGAACATGAAGAATTTTTACACAATTAGAAAATGATGGGAAGAAACATACTTATAAATCCTGGTGACCTAGGTAGACTCTAGCCTATACAGTGAATGAATGGAATAGTTCACAGAAACGTGGACTCGCCTCTGGGGACCGTGTTGACAATGACCTTTTCAAAACAAGCCCCAGGTTTTGTTTTAATTAACGGATTGAAGTTACTATGATTGTAACACTTAAAACTTTGTTCACTTTTCTAATCCAATGGAAGCTATATTCACTTCCTAAGGCTGCCAGAATGAAGTAGCACAAACAGAATTGCGTCGTCTTGCAGTTCTAGAGGTTAGAAGTCCAAAACCAAAGAGACAGAGAGCCATGTGCCCCTGAAACCTATAGTGGACCTGCCTTGCTTCCCCCTAGCTTCTAGTGCTTTGGGATTAGCAGATTTGCAACGGTTTTGTTTTCTCCTCTTTTCAAACTTCAGTTTGACTTGCTGCTTTTCAAAGTGAAACTTGCAAATTTGCTCCACCCCGCTGCAGTCCTAATCTGCTGCTTGACTCACTCTGCGGGTGTTCCCTCCTACAGCGACCATGGCCCCGATGCAGGCTCCTGGACCCAGACTTGGACAGATTTGCACGCTGATCCTCATCTTCACGGTGCTGCTGCAGGCTTTTGGTATAGCCGTGTTTTACGTGTATCTCAAGAAGGAGCTGAAGCAGGTCAGTACCAACGCTCCCTGACAGGCGCTCTCGGCACCGTCCGGCTGACTGCCTCTGTTGCCTCCTCCGTGAAGACTTGACAGAGGAAGAAAATCCTTTCTTTCTCTGCCCTGCCCGGGGACCCTAACTGCTAATGCCTATCATTGCTGAGAACTTCACAAAAGTGAATTGAAGGGATTATGTGCACGAAGTATAGTTACAGAACTGGCTCCACCCGTTTCTAGCAGATGCCTGAACCGAAACTGCTGAGGTAGTTTTGTCTTCAACAGTATGTTATAATATCAACTGCTCCTATTTCTTGATTGCTTTCTGCTTAATGTTTTAGAGTTCTTGACTCAAATTCTTGGGCAAGAGAGGAGCTGCCTCAGGGGAGGACTGCATCTGCTTTTGCTTTCTGTGACACCTCTGGGAGCTAGCGCAGAGCAGGTGTTTACTAAACATTGTTGAGTGAGTAACCAACCTTCACAAATGTGGTATTACTGGGACATAGGGTGCAGTCAAGGCTTAACCCAAAGATGGGCTCTAAGTCGCATGTAATAATGCTCTGGTGTGTTCCAAATGTTGCTAATTCCAGTGGATTTTGAAAGCAAAATTCCTGAAAATAAGCCAACTTCAGCTTTTGGTTTTCTATATAGTCCCTGGTACCTCAGCTGGTAAAAAATCCACCTGCAATGCAGGAGACCCTGGTTCGATTCCTGGGTCAGGAAGATCCCCTGGAGAAGGGATAGGCTATCATCTCCAATATTTTTGGGCTTCCCTGGTGGCTCAGATGGTAAATCATCTGCCTGCAATGTGGGAGACCTGGGTTCAATCTCTGGGTTGGGAAGATCCCCTGGAGGAGGACATGGCAACCTTCTTGCCTGAAGAATCTCCATGGGCAGAGAAGCCTGGCAAGTTACAGTCCATCGGGTCACAGAGTTGAACTCAATTGAGAGACTAAACACAGCACACACACACACATACACATAATGTATTTTTTATTGGCATATAGTTGATTTACAACGTCAGTTTCTGCTGTATAGCAAAGTGAGTCAGTTATACATATCCACTCTTTTTTCAGATTCATTTCCCCATATAGGTGATTACAGAGTATTGAATAGAGTTCCCTGTGCTATACAACAGGTTCTTAATATTCATCTATTTTATATATACTGTATATTTTTTATACATTTTTGTTGTTGTTCAGTCACTCAGTCGTGTCCGACTCTTTGCCCCATGGACTGCAGCACGCCAGGCCTCCCTGTCCCTCACCATCTCCTGGAGTTTGCCCAAACTCATGTTCATTGCATCGGTGATGCCACCCAGCCACCACATCCTCTGTCATCCCCTTCTCCTCCTGCCTTCAATCTTTCCCAGCATCAGGGTCTTTTCCAATGAGTTGGCTCTTCACATCAGATGACCAAAGGATTGGAGCTTCAGGATCAGTCTTTCCATCTGTGTATATGTCAGTCCCAATGTCCCAATTTATCCCTCCCCCTGGTAACCATAAGTTTGTTTTCTGTTTCTGTGACTCAACTTCTATTATTTAAATAGGTTTATTTCTACCCATTTCTTTACATACCATGTGATATTTGTTTTTCTCTATCTGGTTTAACTTCACTCAATATAACAATCTCTAGGTTTATTGCTGCAAATGGCATTATTTTGTTCTTTTTTGTGACTGAGTGATAGTACACTGTATATATAGTACCACATCTTTATCCATTCCTTTGTTGATGAACATTATGTTGCTTCCATGTCCTGACTATTGTATATAGTGCTGCAGTGAACACTGGGGTGCATATATCCTTTGGAATTACGATTTTCTCTGGATATGTGTCCAGGAGTGAGAATGTTAGATTGTATGTTAGCTCTGTTTTTAGTTTTTTTTTTTTAAGGACTCTCTATACTGTCTTCCATTATGGCTGCACCAATTTACATTCCCACTAACAATGTAGGATTTTCTGTGTACATTTTGGCTGCTTGTGTATTATACAGTCGAGAACTTTGAGCTGAAAGGAATTTTGGACACCTCCATTTTATAGATGAGGCTTGAGACTGCCAGAGAAATGACTTCTCCGAGTTCAGGCAGAAATTTGAAAGCAGAACTGGACCCAGGTCTTCTGCTCAGCTCGTAGGTAATGCTCCTCCCATCACAGCAGGGAGTCAGTAGGGTTAGCCTCTCTCCTCCTTATGCTCAGCACCGCACCCTGATGCATGGTGGCAAGGCAACATCAAATCTGTCAGCTGGCTAGGAAATGCAAGGCTAAGGGTCTTAGACAAATATAAATTGTGTCAAAACAATGTTTATCTGTTAAGGAAATAAACGCAGTTTGTATATCCTGTGGAGTATAAACTTGGCTCTCACTTGGCTGGGAATTGCTTTGGAAATTAAGTGAATAAATGAGTCTACAAGTAATTATGAAAATGATCACTACAGTTAGATGACCACTAAAGTCAGCTTTGTTATAGGGCAGTTTGTAAGAAGAAAATCAACATAACTCTAATCATGTATTTTAGTTCTATGTCTGCACAAGAGACTGGAATACTGCTATGTTCTCCAATTTGGAGCCAGTATGTCCTAAGTTTTATTTACTTCACAGTATAAATAGTGAATTTGTGTCTCCATATACAAAAGGTTTCCTCAATTTACTCATATTAAAAGTTGGCCTCATTTTAAGACTGAACCAACTGGTTGTTTACTGATCTAAGTCATGCGATTATCTGTGTATGTGGTCAACTTTTTTTTTTTAATTCTAAAAAATGGAAGCTTCAAAGCTTAACATCTTCCCACCTGCACACATTCTTTCTGATTGCATGTTTATATACTTGCAATGGCAGCTCAGCTGGTAAAGAATCCACCTGCAATGCAGGAGACCCCAGTTTGACTCCTAGATCAGAAAGATCCCCTGGAGAAGGGATAGGCTACCCACTCCAATATTCTTGGGCTTCCCTGGTGGCAGGCAGTAAAGAATCCGCCTGCAATGTGGGAGACCTGGGTTCAGTCTCTGGGTCGGGAAGATCTCCTGGAGGAGGGCATGGCAACCCACTCCAGTATTCTTGCCTGGAGAATCCCCACAGACAGAGGAGCCTGGCAGGCTACAGTCCATGGGATCATTAACCCATTTTATAGATGAGCATACTAAGGCTCAGGGAAGTTAGATAAAAGGTAAAACCGAATTTTGAACCAAGGCATTAAATAGGTGCTCAGTAAATTGTAATCAGCCTGGAGTAGTCTCCTAAAATTGTCACCCTCTTCATCAGAAATTTTTGCAAGGGAAAATGAATTTGGATCTCTTTGAATGACTGTGTAGAGTTTGGAAAAACATATTCAACACAGGTATTAATTTCCTAAATCAGATCACAGATTCTACTCTGGCAAAGGAAAATTTGCAGAAGATACAGTAAGTGAGGATTATAGGGAGTGTGGGTTGAGTAGGGCTGAGGGATACTGTATTAAACCCTCACAATGAAGCCTCAAGACCAGTAAGCACAAACAATAAATATGGGCTTAGCCTCTGAGGTCTAAGTCTCTGAGAAAGTTTGACAAGGGGATTACCTATTGCTGTGTCATCATAGATGGCAAAGAAAAAGGAGGAGGAGTCCCTTATCCACTGGGCTCCACAAATGACCCTTTATGCTATTTGGGGTTTGCAGAAACTGATTGTCAGAGGCTAATGTCTGGGCAGCAGAAAGGGTCAGGACTGCCACCTTGAGGTCTCTGAGCCAGCCAGCCAGCAAAGGAGTCCACATAGCTGACCTCAAGCCCTTCCAAGGACTGCTTGTACCTGGCCTGGACGACCACAGTGTTTGTGATGGCACCACCAACAGTCGAGTGGAATAAACTTCTCAGAACCAAGGGCTCCTGGAACAGGAGAGCAGGCACCCAGTGCCAAAGCTGTCTTTCCTTCTAGAAGTGTCCAAATTTAAAAAGAAAAAGGATGCTTATCCCCTTGCCCCCAAGATCCAGATGTGGTTAGCAAGAGAACAGTCCCAGCCACAGAAATGCTATAGGAAATTCCTTCTCAAAGTGTGAATGGGTGTGGTCAAAGGAAGTGGGAGAGAGATGAAGCATCATTAATCATTCCTGGGATAGCCACAGCACCCCCTCGCCCATGTGTCCTTCACCTGTATGGGCCCAGGTGTGTGAAGGAAACTACCAAATAGGAAACTTGGGGAAGGGGCGCAAGGTGTCTGCAGCTTTCTGGTGTTCAGAAATCAATACATAAGCATAAAAATATCTAGGAGGAAAAATAAGTTGTGATCTCTAGATAATAGGATTATGGGTGCCTCTTTTTCCTTTTTATTTTTCTATATTTTATCAGTTTTCTACAATGAATGTTGTAAAACTGTCTATGCCATCCAAATGATTGTCATACAGATCCAAAGAAAATGACATTTTTATATAGTCTTAAAAGTAAAAAAAAAAAAAAAGTAAAGTGAATCACTCAGTCGTGTTGGACTCTTTGCAACCCCATGGACTGTATAGTCCATGGAATTCTCCAGGCCAGAATATTGGAGTGGGTAGCTTTTCCCTTCTGTAAGGGATCTTCCCAACCCAGGGATCAAACTCAGGTCTCCCTAGTTGCAGGTGGATTCTCTACCAGCTGAGCCACTAGGGAAGCCCAAACAATAAGTAAAGTTCCCACACCCAGTCTGATCTTAACTCTATAAAAAAGAGATCCTCCAAAGGTAAACTAGGAGGTGGAATGAGGGTGGATCAAGGAGGATTTTACTTGTTTTACTTTTAGAAACGTATTCTATAATTTTCCCTTTTCCAGGGTGCCTGTGTATCCTCAACATCTTCAGGCCCATTAAATCTGGGTTAACAGTAGAGTCACATTAGCTTCTCAGACTCCCTCCCACGTCTCCTTAGGACTTTAGTCTTCAAGGCAATCCTTCCCCGCCTCCTGAAAATGTTTCTGGAAAATTGCCAGAGGATCTCCAGAGGCCAGCAGTTGGTCCTGATCTGGGCTGGCCCCCCCCCCCCCTCTCCCACCCTCTCAAGCCCCAGTTGACTTCACAGCGGCTGTCAGCAGCCTGATCCCAGCACCTCTCCACTCTGCCCTGCCCTGCCCCTGCCCCCACCTCCCGGGCACTTCCCACCCGCTGTGATGTAAGAAGGCAAGTTGCTCTCTCCTTTCTGTGTCGGGCACGTTGCTTTGTCCCAACAGGTTATGAAAGTTAGTTAAGCCTGTTTTGTTTTTGTTTTTTAATCTTTTGGCTGCACCCTACAGCATGTGGGATCTCAGCTGCCCAACCAGGGACCAAACCTGTACCCCTGCATTGGCAGCTCAGAGTCTTAACCACTGGACCACCAGGGAAACCTCAGTCCAGCTTATTTATTCAGTCTCATCAAATCAGTACCTGACTAAGGAATACCTAGTCTTGTTGGACTGGACAATGTCTAATAAAACTATTCTTCTGGAACTTTCCTAAGGTCTTGCTGCTTAATCCAGCTCTTTTCTCTGATCCTCCCTGCAGTTTGCTAGACATGCTCTTATATTTCTAAATTGAGTTATTTCCTTGGAAAGGCTTTTTAAGCTCCCACATAAATTGCAGATGAAGATTAATGTCTACAGTTGAAGAACATGGAGGTGGGTAGGAACAAAGGAATGGAGCCTAGCTTCATCTCCAGTCATAATTCAGGTGGCCCCCACCTGTCACCCCCACTACATCTCCTAGGCAAATGTTTTATTCCTGTAATCTTAAAAAGGGAGAAAGAAAATAAAAATTTACTTAAAAGTAAATGAATGTTCTCTCCCAGGGGGAAGGAATTAAGTCAGGTTTGTCACTTCTATGCTTGAGAGACCTGATCAAATGTCCAAGGAGTATGTGGCTGACAGTACAGACCCACATGACTCTCGCTGAAAGTTCTCATCAGTATTTAAGTTATTTTGATATGGAATGAGGTTGTCTTTCTATAGCAGGAAGCAGATCATTCTTACGTTCGATCTTTCCTTCAAGCTTTGAAGTCCCCTTCATCCAAATAACAGGTAAAATGATTATTTTCCCACTTATTTCTCCAGAGAAAGGCATTTCAGTGGATTAGTACATGGAAATAATATCTGAATCCCAGTTGTTAAAAATGAAAACAGGAAAAAAGACCCGTCTGAACTTGCATGAACATCCTGTTTTTCTTCATGAGGTTAATCAGTTGTCATCCTTGAGTGTTCCAAATGGATTGGAGTGTACGTGTGTAAGTTGTGCGTGTGTGTGTGTGTGTGTGTGTGTGTGTGTGTGTGTAACATCAAGTGCAAACTTTGCAGATAGTGATATAGTCATTGTAAATGTTTACCCTCAATCAGAATGAGGGAGCAAACCTTCAAATGGTATTTCAAGTCTCTGCAGGTAAATCCCTAACTGGTGTAAACTTTTAATGATGCAAGATTCAAATATCTAACGGCAATGTACTCCTGATTCTGCTATCCAGAGGAGCAGACATCACAACAATAGCTAGAATCTGCTAAGACAGTTGAACTATAAAGAAGGCTGAGCACCAAAGAACTGATGCTTTTGAACTGTGGTGCTGGAGAAGACTGTTGAGAGTCCCTTGGTAAGCAAGGAGATCAAACCAGTCCATCCTAAAGGAGATCAACCCTGAATATTCATTGGAAGGGCTGATGCTGAAGCTCCAATACTTTGACCAGCTGATGTGAAAAGTGATTCACTGGAAAAGATCCTGATACTGGGAAGGATTGAGGGCAAGAGAAGAAGGGAGCAACAGAGGATAAGATGTTTGGATGGCATCACGGACTCAATGGACATGAGTTTGACCAAACTGAGGGAGAGAGTAAAAGACAGGGAAGCCTGGTGTGCTGCAGTTCATGGGGTTGCATAGAGGGTGACATGACTTGGTGACTGAACAGCAACAAAATCAACCAAGACAGTCAAAGCTAAGATCAAGAAATAGAACATTACCTGTGCCCTAAAGGGTTTGATTAATTTGGTGGGGGGATCCTGGAATGTAAACAGACTCCACTGCTTACTTTGTACCTGCGTGGGTATCCAACTGTAGAGTGGGAGTCATACCATGTCAGAGCTGGAAGGAACCTCAGAGATCACCACAGGGAACCAGCTTGAAATGCAAATGCAGAAGAAATTTTGAAGTGAAGAGGCAGTTTGTTGAGCAACACACAGCTATCCAAAGGCAGGGGCCGCAAAGGCATTGTGACCCCAAAGTGCTTGGCCCACACCTGTTTCCTCTCTCCCACATCCAACTGCTTACCTTTATTCAAAGGATGGAAGACAGCATGCTTACTTTTACTTCAGGCAATGAACTTATCCAAGGTACCAAGACTTCTCTGAATGTGTCATCAGTTTCTGTTATTTTAACTTGTAAATGAGCAAAAAGAAAAAGCACTTGTGTGTAACACTGTGTTATAACCACCTCAACCCAGATGCAGGACAAATACTTCAAAAGTGGCTTGGCTTGCTTCTTGGAGGAAGATGACAGTTCCTGGGACTCCAGAGATGAAGAGAATATGATCAATCCTTGCTGGAAACTAAAGTCACAACTCCATCTGTTTGTTAAAAAGGTAGGTGAACCACGGTGTCACTTTACCAGTGGGCATAGGAGGTCAGAGGAGAAAGAATATTTTAGATCATGAAGTCTAGAATCCTCATTTTGTAAAGGAGAAAGTTGGAACCCAGAGTGTTTAAGTGATTGTCCTCAAAGTGGGTCCTGTTCAAAGCCTGCTCTAGAGTTTATTCCTCTCTTCCAGAGAGCTCCCTCATCTAGTCTTAAATAGTTTATCTTACCTTGTGGAAATTAGGAATGGACAAAACAATATGTCCAAGGTTACACACTAATAAAGGATGTGTGTGGGGTTTTTTTTTTCGTTATTCAGAAGACAAAAGAAAACCAAATAATTATATTTCATATGTTTCCCACATTGTTGTTCTCTGGAATTAAGTCTTTTATTTTTGTACACATATAGAGCTGAAGAAAGAGGAAAGGAAAAGGGAAAAAAGATATACTTTGAGAAACTGAAGGTGATGGCATCGCGATCCACAGTAAATTACACATACAAAATATTATTTTCTGCTTGTGAAAATTGCTTACATAGGCTCTCTAGCAGAAACATTATGGTAGCTAGCAGTTTATTTCACTAGATGTGATTATATAATTATACTCTGAGTGACATGACAGGTCAAACAGAGTTTCTTTTCTCAGGCTTTTTCTTATTTGTAAGATGTCGTTAGTAACTTTTACCTTCTGCATATCTGGAAAGGTCAGCCGAGAATACAAATATGAAATACGCTGTAAACTATGATACACAATCTTTCTTTAAACAATTACGGAGGGCACTCCCAGAGTAGGAGGAGGATGTGTTTTAAAGAAATGATTATAAGTCTATTGTCTGGCGCTCAGTGTGCCTTTCTATAGACACAGTGTTATGTTGGTGGGTAGGCTCCGATTTATAACCCTAAGCAGCCCTCACAGTAAAGCCCAGACATCCCCTGTGATGCTATTTCTATGACAAATAAAATCAGACTTTCACCTGGTTGTCCTAGAAACTCATCTGCCCCATGGCTGCCCTGGAAACACAGGCAGGGCGCTCGCTGCACACAGGCAGTCCTGAAGCAGCCGGAACCCCATCGCCCCAAGTGACAAGGACCAGGAAAGACCCAGGTTTGGGAAAGGGTCCTGAGGAAGCTGAGAAGTGGGACCCCACGGCCCCTGGGATCAGAGAGGGTGGCAAACCTACTGGTGGTAGAGGAGCGAACCTCAGAAGTAGAGTAGAAATCTAGAAACTGAGGGGCTGGATGCTGGGGCAGGAAGTGGGGAGAGGAGAGAAGCAGTGTGGGTGGGCTTTACATGTCTATTTCCTGCTCTTCACTCTCCACTCATTCTCACATCCTGCCACTAACACCCAGGGCAGGTGACATTGTGGGGTAGGAGGGGGAAAGACTTCCCCATATTACCAGGTACCATATAAACAAACAGATCATTTCCCGTAAATGTCCTTTGTGGACATTCCGCATGTTATTAATATCTCTCCTAATCCTCAAACAGCTGTGAGGGAAGGAATCATTATTATCTTCTTTTTTCTAAAAAAAAAAAAGATGAAATTAAAATAGTCCATATCAGTTAAGTAACTTGAGAAAAGTTTCCCGGGGCTGATAATGAACAGATTTTAATCCAGTCCATCTGCTTATATTCTAACCAGTCTGTTTTTTTGTTGTGTGCTTTTGTTTTTGGCTGTGCCAGATAGCATCTTCTTTCTTGGGCATCTTTTTTTCCCCTGTCCAGGGATCGAACCAGTGCCCCCTGCTGTGGGAGGGCAGAGTCTTAACCACCAGACAACCAGGGAAGTCTCATTATGATGGTTCTATTTTTCCACCTACCACACTGTAAGAATTAGCCCATTTCCTTTCCCTGCTCCTCCTTTTTCCTTTCTGGCTCAGAAAGCCAGTAACAGAGCTAGCGTGCTGAGGTCCTTGCCTCCCCTCCCACACGCCAGTATCCTTTGCCCTAGAGAGCCCCAACCTGTTATCTGTGGTCAAGGCTTTTGACAAAAGAAAAAACAGATATGGGGCTTGGAGCACAGAAGAAGTTTCTGACAGTTATGTGACTAACAACAGTGAATGGAAAGGTGGGCAGGGACGGGCAACCAGACTGAGTAGAGAGGAGTTTAAATCCATGGGTGAGCCATGTCAGGGTGGGCTCATTGAACAGAAGGGCTCAACTTCACTCTTTCTTACTGGTTTTCCCCACTGGTTAGCAAGTGGGGAAAGAAAATGATATGAGGTGTTTAGTAAGAGATGGAAATTTGATAAAATCTCTTTATGGTGAGAATGTCTCAGCCACATTCTCAGAAATGAGAAACACGGTGCTAGCAGGTCACCACCGGATGGACTGTGCATGTCTGCGGGTGTCATGAGAGAAGGGGGGTGTGCCTTACACGTTCAGTCTTGGATATGTCCAGTAATTTAAAGCCCCTGGAATCTAACACATGCATACATTCAGAGACACACAGTGCACTTACACATGCTTGCATGCAGACACACACAGACAACACACTTATACACACGCTTGCACGCGGCACGGGGTGACATGGGCATCATGTCTACTAGCCACAAGGAACTCTGGGCACATTAGGCTGACTTAACTTGGAGAAAAGTGACTCCTCCTTTCTGCGGTGCTTCAGGTAAGGCATTTCAAAGACTTCATCCAGAAACAGAAGTCTCTCAGACAGAGGACCATCCTTTCATCAATAGGAAGGACAGCTGCCTCCATATTTACCCCAGCTCCCACCCTACCCCACATGCTCTTTGCTTGAACAACTTAAATCTGCCTGAGCTGATATCTTAAGTGCAGAAATTTCCTGTTAGACATAAGCAAGAAGAGCCATAGACATTCAATAATCAGTTTAAATGCTTAGGGAAATTAACAAGCTTTATTCAATACTATTTGCAGATGATTTTGAGAACCTTTGAGGAAATGATTCCTACAAATCCAGGTATTATTTTTTGTTGTTATTTTAGTTTTCTTGTGTCAACCTCCTGATAAGGTGAGTACCTCTTGCTCTCTACTCCCCCCCAAACATCCCACCTCTGACTGATGCTCAGTAACTCAAGATGCTTGATCTGTTTCCCTTTTTGCATTGCCATTTGAACCAAATCTGAAGCCTCAGGTATGAACTTTATTTCATGGGAATTTTATTCTTCCAATGTGGATTTTCCTTTCGTCTCAACTTCTTCTGTTCTTTGTTTTTACCTTCTAATGTGGGTAGCTTTCTGGAGCATAGCTGGAAAAAAATAAGGGGTCCAAAGTTATACATCTTCTCTGCTTCTGACCATGCCTAGGCTCTAAGCCTTTCTTTATGCAAAAATTTTGCTCCATCATCTCTTTCCCAACAATCCTTCTCCCCACCAAAAATCCTCATTCTGCAATCGCCACACCTTTGCTATCTCTACTGATGGTTGGCCAACTGCTCTTGACCCCCATCCCCTTTCATCGGGTCCTTCAGAGAAGGCCAAACTGGCCTCTCTGGTCCTCTGCCTGGCTTCTTCCATTCTTGGATTTTCACATCTCCTTCTCGTCCTCCATCCTCCTCACCTCTTCAGAGAGAGCTTCTCTGACCAGCTTTCTAAGAAAGTTCCTCAACATCCTTTTTTTTCCATCATACTTATTTTGTTCATTTCCTTTGATAAGTACATGGGTATAAATCAAAGAAAAAAATATATGTATATTCTCTGTGTTCTGATTCCCTACTACATAAAAGATCTACAAAGTTGAAAACAGGCCTATTTCTCTCACCTCTCTATACCTGGACTTACCTCTATATCTCAAACCTAGTAGATTCTCTTTTATCCCCCTGGTCCTTACCAACTTTGGCGTGCATGTGTGTGTGTGTGTGTGTGTGTGTGTGTGTGTGTGTGTGTGCGCGCGCATGTGCATGCATGTTTTGACTGGGGTGAAACTCACATAACATACGATTAACCATCTTGAAGCATACGATTTGGTGACAATTGGTGCATTCACAGTGTCGTCCTACCACCATCTCTTTATACATACACATTCTTAAAACAGATTTTGTTAATCAAAATGTAAGTAAATGTAACTGATGCAAATTTGCTGCTTCTTGACATTTAGCTCACCATAACCCCATTTCCCCCTACAAATGGTTATACAGGCCTCCAGACATGTACCACAGACTTAAAGTCCTGGAATACACCATCCTGGCAGAGAAGAAACAGTGTTTTTAAAATAGATATTTGGTTAATGATGTCTTCTTACTTTTCAGCTATCCTTTCCCATTACAGTCAGCTTCCTCATCCCTTGATAACCCCCACCATCCTTTATTAAATATGAAGGCAAGACCTGGTCCCAGGGTCTAAGCATTCTTTCTGCTCATTTCCCCAAAGCCAAAGGCAGTAGCAGGAATGATGAACATGCCATCTCTTCTTTCTTTAAAATATTTGTTTATTTGGCTTCCTCGATCTTAGTTGCGGCACACAGGATCTTCACTGCATCGTGTGGAATCTTTCCTTGCAGCACGTGGACTCTAGTCATGGTGCTTGGGCTCAGTAGTTGTGACACATGGGCTTGGTTGCCCCATGGCATGTAGATCCTGGTTCCTCAGCCAGGGCTCGAACTGCATCCCCTGCATTGCAAGGCAGATTCTCAACCACTGGACCTCCAGGAAAGTCCCTCTAACTCTTCTAATGAGGAACACCAGATCCATGGTTTACAGAAGCTGCTTTACTATTTTCAGTTCTGGGAGAAAAATATATTTTTTTATATTCATCCCAGTGGGGTGCAAAAATCACATACTTCTCAGTATACCAAAATGTACCCACGACACCCAAATATACATAGTCATAGGCTTCTTGTCTGGAAGTTGTTTGCTATAGTCTGTAGGAAATTTCCTCTCTTCAAAATTTGCTCTTATATCTAGGCTTTCCTATATCCTTGCACTGACCTCAAATGCAAGATATTTGTAATTGGATTCCATTACTGAATGTTTTGCAGCAAAGTGTTCAAGTCTCGGAGCAGTTAAGACATTATGAATTATTTATCGCTGGAGGTTCAAAATAAATGAACACATCAACTTTGAAAGCTGAGCATTCTGAGAGTAACATGTAATTGACTGTACATCCCCATGCTGTGTTAGGTCTTCAATATAGTACAAATACCAACTAAGCTGAATAAGTAACAATACCAGATAAATAAAGTCTTCCTCCTATTTCTTTCTCCCCTATGGAATTTTGTCACCTCATTTCAGTTTCCTCTACTACTAGTCTAGATGGAAGCTTCCTATTCTCAGACCTAATCCATTACAATTGTCTGCTAACTCACCAATCTCTAGCTGTCTCAGTTTCTACCATCAGACTTTACTATGAGTTGGTTTAGCCTAAAGTACAACACGTATCTTTTTGCTTCCCTGATTAAAACTGTTCAGAGTCTTCTCATGTCTGTAAAATACAAATCTCTTAGACTAACATTCAAATCCTCTCTAGTTTAACTCCTCACTCAAGCCTGAAACTGAACTCTGATGCCTGTGTCCCAGGAATGCTGTGTGCATCTTGTCTTGGGGACACTGTTCTAGATCTCTGCGAACGCCCTTCTCCCATTGTTGTGGGCTTTAAGCCTCTCCACCCTCCCTCATTTCGGATAACTATCCTGCATCTCAAAGGCTTTCTTGCTTTCGTTTGTTAATAATTATTTCTCTGTGTTCTTAGAAGAGTGCCTGGCATAAATGTAATGGGCACTTTGATTTGCTGGAGTAAGTGAATGAAGGGACCTTAGTTCAAAACCTCCCTTGACTCAGCTTTCCAACAAATAGGAATCGTTCCTCCTCTGAACACTCATCACCCTTCCTTTCTATCTGACATGAGTCAATTTTCACTTTCTAATTTGTATCTTCCCTAAACACTGTAAGTCCCTTGAAGGCTCAGATTATACTATCAGTGATTAATCTTTGAATCCCCCATGGAAGCACTGCCCTGTCCATGGACATATTTGTTTGGTGAGAGCATACAATTTATCTTAACCAATGTAAGCCTCCTGGTAAGTTTTAGGTTATTTTTTAAAAAAATAAGCTAATTAATAAATAATCTGTTGAATTTGTAGTCATTTAGTCTGCTCTAGAGTACTTCAGATGGTGGTCAGTAAATGTGATTTGTTTATTATGATCTAGTGAATCAGTGATTTACATGCTCATACACTGATTATCATGACCATTATGTCATTTTGTATGCCTTTTGGGAGGTGAGAGAAGTGACTGCTGGATACCAGTTTGTGGCATCTATGGACATGTAAACCATGGAATCCTGTGGCCATGAAGAAAGTTGACCCATAAACCCCATCTGAGATAGTGAATGATGTTTTGTAATTGCTGTTCCTTTAGAGTAGGAAGTAGCTAGAAAAAATAATTGAAATGATGAAAATTGGTATCAGTTTTTTTCTACATACAGCTGAAAATTTGCCAGTACCTGGTTATTTGTGCACTTGTAATGCCTCAGCAGGAGTATTATACTCCATGGTTTTGTTACTATTGTTGTTTAGTAAAAGTGTCAGGATCTTCACTTTGTTATATTCTAGTAGAATCTTACCCTTGAGATGCCAATAAATTTTAGCTCAAGATACTGCTTATTCCTCCTATCTAAAGTACTTTGTGAATTAAACATAGGCTGAAGTAGACTACTCATACTACTAAAATGTAGGTTGGTTTTGTGGAAACCCATATAATCAACTTTGGGAGCCCAATGTGTTTACTATGCTTGATTGACAAGTGCTGTGAACAGCAATGTATTTGTGAAGTAGTTTGACTAGTGCTGATGATTCTTTGTCATTTCTCTTTTAGAAAAGCAATATTTTCCTTACCTAGAGAGAGAAAAGGGTCCTAAGAGGGTAGCTGCTCATATAACTGGAAGCAGTCAGAAAAGAAGCATGTTGCCAGTTCTAGGTAAGTGAAATGATTAATATATGGTTTCAAGGAAGGGAAGAGAAGAATTTGTTCTAAATTATTTTTATGTCTGAAATGTTTATATGGATATCTACAAAATGGTCAATAGAAGTCAAGTCTCAGATTGACTCTTTTCAGAAGCAAGATTACAAGATGAGTAGCTTAGTTACTGCCTGGCACAGCTGGCCTCAAGAAAATTCTGAAATGAGAGAACTTAGAGTTTCCCATGCCCTCATTTTTGCTTTTCTTATTTTTAAAAGTAATTTCTCACTATTTCATCAAATCTTTCTCATATGCAAAGGTTCAAAATCAGTCATTTGCTTTTCCAATGAGTAACATGAGTAACCAAACCCTCCCAGTAACACCTACATTATGTTGAACCACAAAAAGAAAAAATGACCAATATTTGACCACTTTGTATTTATGCAAATGTCAGTTTTATATAGTTTAACCAAATAGGTTAAGCCTAATTTGTTGACTGGAGAACAGGTGTCCATATACTGCTGAAGTTAGTCTGTGAGTCTTGTAATCTAAACACCCACATGGGAATCCTAGCTCCTCCTCACCAAGTTCTTCATTTTGAAGAAATTACTTAACCCAATCAAGCTTCATTTTCTTTCTCTTTTCTTTTTAAAAGATTTTTTTGATGTGGACCATTCTTAATGTCTTTAATGAATTTGTTACAATATCACTTCTGTTTTATGTTGTGGTTTTTTGGCCAAGAGGCATGTGGGATCTTAGCTCTCCAACCATGGGTGGAATCTAAACACCCTGACTTGGAAGGCAAACTCTTAACCACTGGACCACCAGGGAAGTCCCAACCTTCATTTTCTTCACATAAAAAGTAGAGATAACCTTTAACTCACAAAACAGTGAAGATGAATGCAAAATGTGAGTGCATTGTAAGTACTCAGTAAGTAGTGCTTTTATTATTGTAAGAGATTTTGTCCTAGGTTAAAGGTATTTCAGGCATCAGTTAATGAATGAAAAGTTTGTTGGGTTTTTTTGTTGTCTGGTTGGTTTTTGTCTGGTGTTACTCTGAGCAGTTGCCTTCATGGTATTCCTGAACTGGTCTTTTTGGAGGTATTTGATGTGTTCTGCCTACCTGTAAGATTGTTATTTCACTATTCCTATTTGCTATTCATCAGATAATATGGTAGTTGTTTTAAACTCTTGAAAAACTAAATTTTGCACCAGTCATAGAAATGAGCCCAAAGTTTAAAGGAATATCCTATCTCAGTAAGGCCCATCATTCACAATCTTCAGGATTTAAAGATCTGAAGATCTTTAAATTAAGGCTTTTTTTTTTTGCCAAACCCTGTACCCTGCCTTATTGGACTCAAGATGCCTGCTGCTTGGAAGGTGCTTTTGACACTGGGTTACTGAGAAAGACCAAGGAGGAATCCAAAAAGAGCTAAAAGGGTAGCAGGAATTTATGAGCTCTAGGCTTGAGGAACAGATATGTTTCTTTTGGTTTCCTTCTACATTGTCAACCTGAGCTCAGCAGCACAGGAAGGGAGGTAGGGGTTCTGGACAGAAATTATTCCCAGGAGTAGACTGCTATCCTAGTGAACCATTCCCATGGTACCATTCAGAGTTTGGTGTGGCAGTCAAGGTACAACAAAATAGGGAACTTCAAACAGGTCACAGTGGCACAGAAGCCTCCAGCAAACAGGTCACAGTGGCACAGGAGCCTCCAGATTTCTATATGATTAGAATTTAGACTCCTTGGAAGATTGAGGGAGTGTGAAGTTTTAAATTAGATTAAAATTCTTTACAATTCCAACCAAAGTGTTGTCTAGCCACAGCTATTAGGAAACTCCTTGCTTTACTACAAGTTAATTTTATTTTTCTCCAAACTTCATCCCAGGCTCCAAGATTGAAAAAGCTATGGGCCATAAAATAGAGTCGTGGGAGTCGTCAAGAAAAGGACATTCATTCTTGAATCATTTGCTCTTAAGGAATGGAGAGCTGGTTATTCATCATGCAGGATTTTATTACATCTATTCCCAAACATACTTTCGATTTCATGAACCTGAGGAAGTTTTGGGAACTGTTTCAACAGAAGAGAACAGGAAAATAATTAAACAAATGGTACAATATATTTACAAATACACAAGCTATCCTGACCCTATACTGCTGATGAAAAGTGCTAGAAATAGTTGTTGGTCTAAAGATTCAGAATATGGACTCTATTCCATCTATCAAGGAGGAATATTTGAGCTTAAGGAAAATGATCGAATTTTTGTTTCTGTAACTAATGAGCGATTTGTTAACATGGACCAAGAAGCCAGTTTTTTTGGAGCCTTTTTAATTGGCTAAATGATCTATAAAGAAAAAAACAGTGCCCCAGAGTGACCTTTTACTTTTCAGAGTGACGTACTTCCAAAATGTGGTGAAAGTAAGGCAGCCTGAGCAGAACAACTTCAACCAAAAGATCTACAACACAAGCTTTTTTGGTATCCTGGATTCTTTACCACTTAGCTACCTGGGAAGCCCTCTTTGGGAACTCCACCAGATACCACCTTACCACCAGAAATCTAGAAGATTCTCAATTTAGAAACATTTGTGTAGCAATTAACATCCCTTCTTCTTTACCATCTACTCTTGTGAAGATACCAGAAGACTAAAAGGTCATGGTTATTGTCTGCAGGATGCAAAGGAAGTGGCATAGTGCAGGGCCTTGTGGTAGTTGTCCTGGACTCTGGACAACACTGGAGTGGGTTGCCATTTCCTTCTCCAATGCATGAAAGTGAAAAGTGAAAGTGAAGTTGCTCAGTTGTGTCTGACTCTTCATGACCCCATTGACTGCAGCCCAGGCCCCTCTGTCCATGGGAGTCTCCAGACAAAAGGACTGGAGTGGGGTGCCATCACCTTCTCCGCCAGTCAGAATAGCCATCATCAAAAAACCCACAAACAGTAAATGCCGGAGAGGATGTGGAGAAAAGGGAACCCTCCTACCCTGTTGGTGGGAATGTAAATTGATAAAGCCATTATGGAGAACATTATGGAGGTTCCTTTAAAAACTAGGAATAAATCTACCACATGACCCAGCAATCCCATTACTGGGAATATACCCTGAGAAAACCACAGTTCACATCTACCCCAGTGTTCATTGCAGCACTAATTTACAATATCCAGGACATGGAGGCAACCTAGATGTCCCTTGATAGATGAAAGGATGAAGAAGATGTATATAGGTATATAATAGAATATTACTCAGCCATAAAAAGGAACTAGTCTGAGTCAATGGTAGTGAGGTGGATAAACCTGGAGTCTGTTATACAGAGTGAAGTAAGTCAGAAAGACAAAAACAAGTATTATATGTTAATGCATATATATGGACTCTAACCTGGAGAAAAAAAATGGTAACCCACTCCAGTATTCTTGCCTGAAAAATCCTATGGACAGAGGAGCCTGGCAGGCCACAGTCCCTGAGATTGTAAAGAGCTGGATATGACTGAGTGACTGAACAGCATGAAATCTAGAAGAATAGTACTAATGAACCTATTTACAGAGAAGAAATAGAGATGTAGATGTAGAGAATGGACTTGTAGACACAGTAGGGGAAGGAGAGACTAGGACAAATTGAGAAAGGAGCATTAACATTTATATACTATCATGTGTAAAACAGATAACTCTTGAGAAGCTGCTATGTAACCCAAGGAGCCTAGCCTGGTACTCTGTGATGAGCAATAACAGTGGTAATAAAAAGGTAATTAAAAAAAGTGTTACTTTTTCAATAAAAATGACTTTAAAGTATGTAGCTTTTATGTATTTTGTACTTTATATTTTATAGTAACAAGATTAGTAACAATGGGGAAAAGAATTTCTAATGTCTTTTCTGTCTTACAGAAGAAAGAAAGAAACTGCTCATTTTTGTATAATATGATTAAGAATATATCAGTCCTTTCCTTTATGGTTAATGCGTTTGTTACAGATTGAATTGTGTCCCAACAAAAGATAATGTCAAAGTCCTACTCCCCAGTACTTCAGAAATGTGATCTCATTTGGAAATAAGTTTGTTGCAGATTTAATTAGTAAAGATGAGATCATAGTGGGAATAGGTTGGGTCCTTCATAGAATGTGACTGGTGGCCTCATTATTTAAAGGAGATTTAGTAGCAGAAAGACCCATAGGAAGAAGTCCACGTGGCAGTAGAGGCAGAGGTTGAAGTGAGAAAGCTGCAAGCAAGGAGCCCCAAGGATTGACAGTCCTCATCAGAAGCTCAAGAAACAAGAGAAGATTCCACTCAGAGTCTCAGAAATCTGCTGACACCTTGATTTTAGACTCCTGGCCTCCAGAACTATAAAAGAACAGTTTTCTGATGTTGAAACCACCTGGTCTGTGGCACTTTGGTTCATCAGGCCTAGGAAGCTTATACAGCTTTCCGTACCATGTTTAAGAAATCTTTTTTTACTGATGTCACACAGATGTCACAATTAATATTTTTTTTCTGAAATCTTAAAGTTTAGTCTTTCATAGTTTGATAGTAGAATTCAACAATAATTTAATTCATGAATGATGAAGGGATATAATTTTATCTTTTACCATATCAGCGACCAGTTGTCCAACACTGTTCAGTGGCTAGCCCACTCTTTCCCCACTGATTTTAATGTCTAACATCCTACACCAAGCTCCAAGGGGTATGTTTCTGTGCTCACTTCCCACCCTCCCCCCAACCCTGCACTGGATTGGTTGTCAGTTCTTGCACCCATTCCATCCATTTTCTAAAAATTGTGGTAAAATATAGATAACTTAAAATTTACCATTTAACCGTTTTTGAGCATACAATTCAGTAGCATTAATTATATTCACATTGTTATACAACCTTCAGCACTATCCATGTCCAGAGCATTTCATTATCCAAAAAGTTTGTAACCACTAAGCAGTTACTCTTCATTTCCCTTTCTCCAGGCCCTGGTAATCACCATACTACTTTCTTTATGAGTTTGACTGAGTTTGGTAGCTCATGTAAGTAGAATTAAGCAGTATTTGTTCTTTTATGTTTGACTTATTTGATTCAGCATAATGTCTTCAAGGTTTAATCCATGTTGAAGCATGTGTCAGAATTTCTTTAAAAAAATTTAAGTATAGTTGATTTATAATGTTGTATTAACTTTTGCTGCTCATTTCTTTTTGACACTGAATGACAGTACAGCATCAGCACTGGAAAATAGATACTACATTTTGTTTATTCATGTATCTGTTGATCATACTCTCTGGCTTTAATGGTTACTATTTGCTTTTCTATAAATCTTAACGTTCTCCTTCTTTAGTCCTTTATTTCCAAACAACCCAGCCATTTGGGTGTTTAATTCACAAACTTTGTGCAACGTAAGTACCTTTCATTGTGACATTGTAAGGCAAAATTTAGAAGGGAAAAAATTACATTTGCGTGTGCAGAATTCAGTTGGCAGTTTAAACAAACCTCCTGGGAAGTCTCAAATTTCATTCCAAGTACAACTGATACAGTATCAGAATTATATGTAAATTTTTGAACAGTGTGAATAATGACTTTAGCCACCCAAAAGGAAAACAGCCCATTCAACCTAAGCAATTGGAGAAGGCAATGGCACTCCACTCCACTACTCTTGCCTGGAAAATCCCATGGATGCAGGAGCCTGGTAGGCTGCAGTCCATGGGGTCACTAGGAGTTGAACACAACTGAGCGACTTCACTTTCACTTTTCCTTTCATGCACTGGAGAAGGAAATGGCAACCCACTCCAGTGTTCTTGTCTGGAGAATCCCAGGGATCTGGGAGTCTGGTGGGCTGCCGTCTATGGGGTTGCACAGAGTTGGACATGACTGAAGTGACTTAGCAGCAGTAGCAGCAGCAGCAGAAGGAGATAGGAAGGTATGAAAGAAAATAGTCAGACTTCTTAAACTTTATAGGAGAGGCCCATAGAGCTATTGAGCTATGGATATGTGGTATTCCTCAAAACAAGGGAAGAAGGACCCCAAAGACAATTTAGAGATCATTAAGGCTTCCTCTTTGGTATCAAAAGTTGGGAATGTATCACTTGGATTTTGACAGACCAGACAACCCTTGCCCATGACTTTGGGGGTGGTGCCACCCAAAGCCATGGAGCAATGCTACCAAAGCTGTGGAGGCCAGGCCCCTGCCCAGCAGAACCCTCAGAAACACCTGCCCCTGCCTAGATATCAAGGAATGGAGTCACCTAAAACTGGGCACTCAACCCAGGCTGAAGACCACCGAGAGGATGAGGTTACTTCAGAGAATCCCTGCCAAGAAAATGCCCAGTGGAGCCATGTGGATATGGCTTCTCCCATGATCCCAAGTCAGCAGAGCCCCTGGTGTGCAGTTCCAGGCAGAGACAGCTACAAGCATGCAAGTCAAGCCAGTGAGGATTGCCACGTGGGTTGCCTGCAGCGAAGTCATGGGGGCAGGTATACCCCAGTGTGCACAGAAGGTCATTTCCATATCCCAGTGGGCCTAGCAGGGAGAGTATCTGATGAAAGATTATTCTCAAGCCTTGAGATTTGATGTTTGCCTTGTCAGGTTTGAACTTGCTTGGGACCTGCCACCCTCTTCTTTCCTATTTCTCCCTTTAGGCCTAGGAGGGTTTGCCCTACTGCCTGTCCTGAGCAGAGGGGGAGGGGGAAGCACACTCACCAGGAGCGGGGCAAACCCCAAAGCGCTGAATAGACACTTAAAAGACCAGCAAACAGAAGATGCTAAAGCAAGCAGAGGGAACAGCTTTGGAACTGACAGGAGTAGCAGATTAAATCCCTGCAGGTGGCACAGACTGCATAGAAAGGAGTCTATAGACCGTGAGAAGTACAAGCCGGACCAAGGAATTATCTGAAAATGAACTTACCCCTCGCTGTACGCGTCAGCACCAGAGAAAGCCTTAGTTATAACTGTACTAGGAACATCTTTTAAATTTTTAAAACTTTTTTATACTTTTCTTTTTAGAATTTTTAAGTCCCCTATAACCTTGTTATCTTTTTTCTTTCTTTTCCTTTATTTTTATATTCCTTTTTTTTAAGTCTCCTCTTTCTCCCTTATTGTATTCTCCATCCTATTTCTTATCTTACCTTTTATATCTCCACTTTTTCCCCTTTTATATTTTTAATTGATTTTTTAAATTTTATTCTTTATCTTTCTTTCTTTTTTTTTGTAATAGTATTTTTGAGAATCCAGACTTTACTCTAGATTTTTAATCTTTGCTTATTAGTATTTGGTATCAACTTTGTACCTTTAAGGATCCAAGCTCCAGTACCCATTGTTACCTGGGAATGAGATCATTGGCTTGACTGCTCTCTCCCCATTCCTGTCTCTCCTTTTTTTTTTTTTCTTCTTCTCCTACCAAGACACCTTCAATATCCCCTTCCCTGGTATATTCTCTGCCCAACTCTGGAACTCTGCTTGAGTGTTACAAGCTGTGAAGCACACTAAAATAACTGACCACTGGCTGGATCTGTCTCTGTCCATCTGACTCTCTCTTTTCTCTCTCTGGTCAATTCTGTCTCCTTCCACCCTCTTCTCATTTCTGTATAACTCTGTGAACATCTCCGAGGGATCCAGGCTGTGGAGAGCACACAGGGGAGCAATCACTGACCACTTCACTCCCTCACCATCTGATTCCTCTCTTCTCCTTCTGGTCCATGCCATGTAACTCTGTGTACCTGACAGGGTGTCCCTCACTGTGAAGAAACTTCTCATCACTAAACTAGAGGTTCTGCTACCATCAGTGCATAGATGAAAGAGTCCTGAGGCTACTGGAAGACAGGAGGCTAAACCCAGATCCTGAGAATTCCAGAAAACTCCTGGATCCAAGAGTTAATTAATCGATAGGAACTCATCAAACTCCTCCATACCAAAACTGAAACCAACCAACCCCCAAGGGCCAACAAGCTCCAGAGTAAGATATACCAAGCAAGTTCTCCAGCAATGCAGGAACACTGCCTGGAGCTTCAATACACAGGTTGCCCAAGGTCACACCAAGTCCACCGACACCTCAAAACTCTTTACTGGACACTCCATTTCTAGTTACAGTGAGGAAACCCAGATCCACCCACCAGAACACCACACAAGCTTTCCCATCCAGGAAACTTTGACAAAACACACATCCAACCCCTCCCATAGTGAGGAACCCCCACAATAAAGGGACAACACAGCAAGATAAACAAGATGAAAAGGCAGAGAAATACCCAGCAAGTAAAGGAACAGGATAAATATCCCCTAGACCAAACAAAAGACAAAGAGATAGGATGTCTACCTGACAAAGAATTCCGAATAATGATAGTGAAAATGATCCAAAACCTGGAAAATAAGTTGGAGTTGCAGTTCAAGAACCTGCAGGCAAGGATTGAGAAGATGCAGGTAAGCTTTAATAAGGACTTAGAAGAAATGAAAAAGAGTCAAAATACAATAAATAATGCAATAAATGAGATCAAAAACACCCTGGAGGGAACCAATAGTAGAATAACAGAGATAGAAGACAGGATAAGTGAGGTAGAAGACAGAATGGCAGAAATAAATGAAACAGAAAGGAAAAATGAAAAAAGAATTAAAAGAAATGAGGACAATCTTAGAGACCTCTGGGACAATATTAAACGCACCAATATTCGAATCATAGGAGTCCCAGAAGAAGAAGACAAAAAGAAAGACCATCAGAAAATTCTTGAAGAGATAATTGTTGAAAATTTCCCTAAATTGGGAAAGCAAATAGCCACTCAGGTCCAAGAAACACAGAGAGTCCCAAATAGAATGAATCCCAAGCGGAACACCCCAAGACACATATTAATCAAATTAACAAATATCAAATATAAAGAGCAAATTCTAAAAGCAGCAAAGGAGAAACAAAAAATAACACAAGGGGAATCCCATAAGGATAACAGCTGATCTCTCAATAGAAATGCTTCAGGCCAGAAGGGAATGGCAAAACATACTTAAAGTCATGGAAGAAAACAATCTACAACTCCGATTACTGTACCCAGCAAGGATCTCATTCAAATTCGAAGGAGAATTCAAAAGTTTTCCAGACAAGCAGAAACTGAGAGAATTCAGCAACACCAAACCAGCCCTCCAACGAATGCTAAAGGATCTTGCCTAGATAGGAAACACGGATGGGGTAGATAATCTCGAACCCAAAACAATAAAATAAATGGCAACGGGATCATACTTATCAATAATTACCTTAAATGTAAATGGGCTGAATGCCCCAACCAAAAGACAGAGATTGGCCGACTGGATACAGAAACAAGACCCCTATATATGTTGTCTACAAGAGACCCACCTCAAACCTAGGGACACATATAGACTGCAAGTTAAAGGCTGGAAAAAGATATTCCATGCAAATAAAGACCAAAAGAAAGCAGGAGTGGCAATATTCATATCAGATAAAGTAGACTTTAAAATCAAGGCAGTGAAAAGAGATAAAGATGGACATTACATAATGATCAAAGG
>ML664161.1:9093996-9113199 GCA_007570785.1 Antilocapra americana | reverse complement strand
CAACTAGACCTAATTGATATCTATAGGTCATTCCACCCCAAAACAAGGAATTTCACCTTTTTCTCAAGTGCACACGGGACCTTCTCCAGGATAGATCACATCCTGGGCCATAAATCTAACCTTGATAAATTCAAAAATATTGAAATCATCCCAAGCATCTTTTCTGACCACAATGCAGTGAGATTAGATATCAACTACAGGAGAAAACCTTTCAAAACTTCCAACATATGGAGGCTCAACAACACACTGCTGAATAACCAACAAATCACAGAAGAAATCAAAAATGAAATTCAGTTATGCATGGAAATGAATGAAAATGAAAACACAACAACCCAAAACCTATGGGACACTGTGAAAGCAGTGCTAAGGGGAAAGTTCATAGCAATACAAGCTCACCTCAGGAAACAAGAAAAAAATCAAATAAATAACCCACATTGTATTTTAGAAGCACATAATTTTTTTTATTTCACAGATTCACATCTAGAGAGCAATTTATCTCAAAATCAATTATACCTTGAGTCTCATGCACATCTGATTCAGGTGATATTTATATGAGACTTTAAACTTACATTTTTTTTAGTTGATGCTAGATGAAATTAAGACTTTGGAAACTGTTGAGATGGAATGATCATGTTTTGCATGCAAAATGGACATGAATTTTGAGGGGCAAGAGATATAATGCTATGATTTGAATATCTATTTCCCTCCAAATAAAATTCATATGTAATTTTCATATGAAATTACGTATGAAAATTTCATATGTAATTTTCAAAATTCATTGAAATCCTAATACCTTATGTGATGGTATTAGAGCTGGGGTCTTTTGGAATTGACTAGGTCATGATGGGTTCACTCATGAATGAGATTAATGTCCTTATGAAAAGGTTTGAGATAGGTCCCTTATCTGTTCAGTCATGTGGGGATACAATGAGAAGTTTGTGACCCAGAAGAGGGTCTCTATACGACTGTGCTACCCTGATCTTAATTTCTAGCCTCCAGAACTGTGAAAAATTAATTTATTTATAAACCACCCAATTTGTGGCATGACATTCTCTAATCAGAAGACAAAAAGTGGTTGAAAGAATTAAAAAATAAAATCTAGCAATATGCTATCTACAAGGGACTCACTTAATTTTTTATGGACATTTCTTTTCAAAAAATTTTTATTTATTTTAATTTCTTGGGGGGCTGTGCTGGGTCTTTGTTGATGTGCTCAGGGCTTTCTCTAGTTGTGGTGAGCAGGCTCTACTCTCTAGTTGTGGTGCTCAGGCTTCTCATTGTGATGGCTTCTCTTGTTATGCAGCACAGGCTCCAGAGCACAAGAGAATCAATAGTCGCGGCACTTGGGCGTAGCTGCTCCAAGGCACGTGGGATCTTCCTGGACCAGGGATTGAACCAGTGTCCCTTGCATTGCAAGATGAATTGTTAACCTCTAGACTACCAAGGAAACCCAAGGGACTCACTTCAGATTTAAAGATATACATAGATTGAAAGTGAAGAAATGGGAAAAGATATCCCATGCAAAGATGACCAAAAACAGCACGAGGCTATGCTTGTATCAGGCAAAATAGACTTTAAGTCAAAAACTGTCTCTAGAGACAAAGTCATTATATACTGATAAAATTCATTTCAACAGAAAGATAGAGCAATTATATGTACATATCCAGCATCAGAACCCTTAAACGTATAAAGCAAATACCAATAGATCTGAAGGGAGAAATTGACAACAATACAATAATGATAGAGACTTCATTCACTATTCTACTTACAATAGTGAGTCGAACACCAGCAGGCAGAAAATCAATAAAGAAACAACTGACTATTGTTTGACAAAACACTGATGAAGGAAATTGAAGATGATACAAAGAAATGGGAAGTTGTTCCATGTTCTTGGATTGGAAGAATTAATATTGTTAAAACATCCTTACTACCTAAAGCAATCTACATATTTAATGAAATCCCTATCAAAATTTCCATGACTTCCACCTTACCCTATATAGAAAATTAACTTAAAAAGGATCATTTTGTTGTTTTTCAGTTGCAAAGTCAAGTCTGACTCTTTGCAATCCCATGGACTGTAGCCTGCCAGGCTCCTCTGTCCATGGGATTTCCCAAGCAAGAATACTGGAGTAGGTTGCCATTTCCTCATCCAAGGGATCTTCCCAACCCAGGGATCAAAGCTGCATCTCCTGAATTGGCAGGTTGATTCTTTTCCACTGCAACACCAGGGAAGCCCTAAATGGATCATAGACCTAAACATAAGATCAAAGACTATAAAATTCTTAGAAAACATAGAGGCAAGTCTTCTCTTTTATTTGTATTTGACAATGGATTTTAGATATGACACCAAAAGTATGAGCAACAGAATACAAAATAGGCAAGCTAGATTTCATCAAATTAAACACTTTTGTACATAAAAAGACACTATCAAGAAAGTAAAAAGCCAACCTATAGAATGTGACAAAATACTTGCAAATCCCATTTCTGATAAAGGACTTAGAGTGGACAATGTGAACAACTCTTTTAACAACAAAAAGACAAGACGTGTGTGCTCAGTCATGTCTGACTCTTTGCACCCACATGGACTATAGCCAGTCAGGCTCCTCTGTCCATGGAAATTTCCAGGCAAGAATACTGGAGTGGGTTGCCATTTCCTTCTCCAGGAAATCTTCCTGACCCAGGGATCAAACCTACATCTCTTGTGTCTCCTGCATTTGCAGGTGGATACTTTACCAGCTGAGCCTCCAGGGAAGCCCTAACAAAAAGACAGATGACACAGTAAAAAACTGGACAAAGATTAAAACCACAGTGAGACATGATGTATACCTGTTAGGATGACTACTATTAAACAACAGGTAATCACAAGTGTTGGTGAGGATCTGGATGTATTGGCACCATCACACTTCGCTGTTGGGAATTTAAAATGGTGCAGCTGATGTGAAAAAATCAGTGATTTCTCTGAAAGTTAAACATAAAATTACCATATTACCTAGAAATTCCACTCATAAGTGTATTTTCAGGAGAATTGAAAACAGATACTTTTAAATGAATACTTGGACACAAAGTTTTCATAGCAGCACTATTTACCACAGAGCAAAGGAAGAAGCAATCCAAACATATGTTTTTATTTAGATAATGGAATAAACAAAATGTGATATATATATACAATGAAATATTACTCAGCCAGATATATATTGTTTAAGGTGAACATGTGTGAATCCATAAAGAAAATCACCAGTATGAAGAAGACAGATCCAGAGTAAAGGGAGGGGAGGGAGTACAGAGGATCTCAAGGGAGTATCAGAGGTAAGTAGTAATGTGCTATTTCTTAATCTGGACATGGGTTCACAGTGTCGGTTCTCTATAGCGTAATTTTTCATACTGTATGCATATACTACTAGTATTTTATAATTTAAATTTTATCTGAATGGTAATGGTAATCATGCCAAACCAGAAATTTGGAGGAAGAATATACTCTTTGATCCACCAATGTGTTTTTAAAAAATAATTTATTGGAACTCCCTGGTGCCACTGGTTGAGACTCCATGCTTCTATTGCAGAGGGCATGGGTTCAATATCTGGTCAGAGGTTTAAGATATCACAGGCCATGTGGCACGGCCAATAAAAACAAAAGCAAACACAAAAACACTTTATTGGGTCTTATGGATTACAAAAAAAAAATCCACGTTGGTTGTGATGACTGAAATGTAGAAATGTATAAAGAAGTTAAAAATCCTCACACTCCTCCCACCATGAAGATTTCAATGATAAAATTATGGGTCCCATCTTTCTACTGACACAAGTATATGTAGTCAATATTCCAGCTTTATTAATTTTTTATTTTATAAAAGGGAATATACATATATATGCAGACATGTATGTGTCTGTGTATAAAACTCAGCAACTCATTTATTTAACCGTATTTGTGGGCTTCCCGGGTGGTGCAGTGGTAAAGAATCCACCTGCCAATGAAGGAGTCACAGGAGCTGTGGGTTCCCTGGGTCAGGAAGATCTCCTGAAAGAGGAAATGGCAACCCACTCCAGTATTCTTGCCTGGAAAATGCCATGGACAGAGGAGCTAGTGGGCTACAGTCCAGGGGATCAGAGAGTCAGATTCAGCTGAGTGCACGTGTGCGCACACACACATACACTGTGAAAAAAACATTCAGGCCTAATCGAATCTTAAATACTGCATAATGCCTCACTGAATGACTCGATCCTAATTTAGTCCACCATCAGTTCATTCCCAGTTGCTTCTCACTACAAGTAATGCTATTAATACAATGAACTTCTTTGTCCTTGGTCCTAAATTGGGATTACAAGCTGATTGAACATTTTGGATGCTGAAAACAACTGATTACTTTTTAAAGCTTTTGCTGCGGTTTACAGACTGGGCAGCAGAAACAAAAGCGCTGCATTCCTCATGGCATCGTTAAAAGGGATATGGACTACTACTCTTCTGGCTTGCCAACCTGGTGAGTGGAAACTATCTAATTTGTGTATAAAGCACCAGCACTCTTTATGATGGTCAGTGAAAGGGAGCTCATTGCTTCTCAGTACCTTCTGGAGAACATTTAGAAATGCTGATGCCTGGGCTCCACCACAGCATTTTTGGAAAAGGGCCCAGGAATCTTTTTGTGTCTGTGTTTTAATCTCCCCAAGTGACTCTGATACAGCTAGTTGAGCACAGGTCCATCAACAGACAATTAGAAATCATCAATAGAGCCTCTATCTAGAATTGAGAAAACTGAATTTCAAAAGCTGTGATTTATTGATTGTTTAAGAAAACAATGTATCCAGATAATGATTATGGTGAGAAATTCCAAAATTCAATTTATATGCAACATTTTAATTCCAAAAATTGTTTGAAACAAGGGATACCTACAGGTATCTTTCTCGGCTTTAGAGGTAAAACCCAAGATAGGAGGCAGCTATGAAGCGGATATTTTAGAATGACAATTTTCTGGCCAACTGTGAATCTCTTCTTAAAGGAAGTATGAATACTGACTCTCTGATCTTTTTGAACATGAAATGAAATCAGGAGTGTTAGGGCCCATCATTGCTGGACTCTGTCCCATGAAACTTCCTCACTTGAAGAATAGAGAAAACAACTGCTACTTCAGTTTCTATTAGGACATATCTGGGCAGAACAAGGCAAGTGGTTTTTAAAGACAATCACCCAAGAAGAGAGGCCAGCTCAGGTGTGTGAGAGGTGCCTGAACAGATTGGAGCAGTGAGGCAGAGCCATTCTTTCCTCTTCTTGAGACCAAAAAGGGACCCCTTTATTGTCACATACCAGGAGCAGCCACCAGGTGGCGAGATTCTCTCATTTTCCTCAAAGATCGAAATGTTTAAAAGTGGCAGAGATTAAATGACTTCAAATTCTCTACCTGGATAAAACTCAAAGTGAAGGGGCAAGAAGGCACGTGACAGGCCCTTGGAGTCTCAGATAAGAGCACCCACCTTGCATGGGGAGTTGTGAGGAAATGTTTAATATATGTGAAGCCCTGAGACCCTGCCTAGCTGGTTCTAAGGACTCACTAGGTTACTTTTAAAATACGTAGTTAAAAATAAGAAAACCTCTAGGATTATAAACTCATGATGATTGTTTTTATGCTCAGTTCCAGTGTAAGTTTCTGTTTATTCTTCAAATCCTCTACAAAGTTATATCTATGTCAAAATTAAAATGACCCAGATAAAATAGATGTGTAAGTGTTATAGAAAACAGGGTTTAAATACTTCCTCTTTTGAGTGAAAATCAATCAATATACAAAAGCCCAAGCTTATGAACCAGATAAATTCAGGAGATCGCCAAAGAGTCTTTATTTTAAAAAGAGATTCATCACAGACTTCCTTAAAAGCTAAGTTTTCTTTCCACTTTAAGAAGTTGATTCCATCTGTTGAATTTGCTCCTGACTGCTCTGTAAAATGAACTGAAGGTATCCTCAGAATACATTGTGAGGTTGATGATTTGGTTTCTGCATCCTTTGCTTCCCCTGTTGTAGGTTTTCCCCTTTCCTCTAAGCTTCCCATGCTTCTGTCTCCAGACCCTTTCGAAGGGGTGCAGAAAATGGATGCAGATTGGGAGGCAATACAGCACAAAAGCCCTTCACCCCCAGGACTGGAAAGTGAAGCGTGAGCTGGATGTGGTGCCGTTTGCACTTGGGCAGCCTTCTCACTGGGGCCAGATTTCACTCTAGGAAGATAATAAAAAAGAGGAAAAGGAACTATGTATTGAGCACTTCTCTATTCTGGGTACTCTTGTTGGTATGCTCACTTATTTCCTGCAGAAACCTTGTGATGGAAGGATGGGGATAATCATCATTTACATATAAAGAAACAGATCACAGAGCTAGTAGATAAAACAGCAAGATTGTGACCTTAGGTTGGTCTGATTTCATAGCTCAAGTGTTGAACTGCCATGGGGTTGGATTATGTTAGAACAGAAGGGTTAGGTGAAGATGAGCCTTTCTATGTAATTCTGGGAAACAAACAAAAACAGTGTTAGCAAAGCTCCACCAGCTCGACTATGAACGTGACCTCCTTCTGTGACACTTGCCCCCAAACGTAAACAGAGTCCTTTGATACTACCTCATCTAAAATAGTCTGTTTTGTGCAATGTACTAGCATACATACGTTGGTGTCAGATAGATCTGATTTTCTGTATTTTTATGCTAATGAGATAATTATTTTATTATTCTTTGTGGCAATGCAATATGAAGTCATAGTCACCACATTTTGGGGGCTCAAAAATGTGTCCAAACAAAAAAGAATTAAAGCACTTATTTGACATACACAGCATTAGAGAAGAGACTTTGTAACAAACTGAAAATACTTCCTGCTAGTAAAGCTGGGACAATAAGAACAAGACTGCTCTACTAAAAAGTGCCTGTCATATTTTGTTTTGACAGTAAAGACTGCTGAATTAAGTAACAACAGGTCACCTGAAAATGTGAGTGAAACAATGACAAAAAAATTATCTCATAAAAAATTTTGTGTATTTATTAAGAGACTTCATTATCTTAATAAAATCTCTGGTACAAATGTTAAAGTGATTGATTTACCAGCCTGCATGTACTCTAAAGTATGGGCTTCCTTAGTGGCTCAGTGGTAAAGAATCCACCTGTCAATGCAGAAGACATGGGTTCGATCCCTGAGTTGGGAAGACTCCCTAGAGAAGGAAATGGCAACCCACTCTAATATTCTTGCCTGGGAAATCCTATGGACAGAAGAGCCTGGCGGGCCACAGCCCATGGGGTCGCAAAAGTGTTGGACACCACTAAGTGATTGAGCCCAAGCACTGTAAAGTATATATGAATGTAGACTTGTCCTAGAAGTATAGAACATTCCAGCTTATTCATTAGGTTGGCTTAATATTTTAAAATAAGTCTGCAGTCCATACAGTCTTCATAGATTCCCTAAAATCACTTGCCAGGGCATCTCCAAGAGAGAGAGAAATCAATACAAAAGAAGCATCATGCTCTTCCTTCTTAACCTGTTTAGACAAGTGGAGGAAGCCAAATAAAATTAGCCCAAAGCAACTTATTAGTGAGCATTTCACTTAGTGTGGTTTTAGAAACTTTTAGCAAAAGATAAACTCAATTGGCACCAATAACATAAAAAGCTTGAGGTAAAGTGATTCCAGGCTCATTGTCAGTGGCTCATTGTCATCACTGAAGAGCCAGATCTCTTCGTTCTTCTGCTGCACTTTTCTCATAATATTGGCTTTTGACCGCTGGCTTGCAGGATGACAGCAGCAGACTCAGGTCCTTCACAACACTAAAAGCTACCTTGTATCCCCTTTTAAGACTGAGCAAAACGCTTCCGCACTCACTGTTCAGAATTATTTATCCATGTCCTTTGTGAGTTTCCCAAATTGAAAACCCCTATTCTACATCAGATACCTACATAAAGTCAAATCATTAACACTCCCAACCAATTTATGCTGCTTATACAGAGTCCATCCAGTAGTGTGCTGGACCCAGTTTGTACTCTCTTGTAAGAGCCATTTGCTTGCTTGGCTTTCAAACTCTGCCTGCAGTGGCCTTAATAATGAAGTTGACCATGGTGGGGAGTAGAAATTGGGAAACATTTAAATTGAGGAGGTTGGTTGTTTTTGTTCTGTTTTGTTTTCCCTGAAGATCTAGTTGTCAAACATTTACCAGCCCACTGTGGCTCCATCAGTAATTACTACATTTCACATACGTATCTCTGCTTTATAACCACATAACAGAGACTGCCAGTAGTGATCAGGGCTTTGCCAATACATTACCAGTTTGAAATGAATTTGCCATCTGAAATAGTCAGTTAAATCCGCCTTGTAATGAGGTAATATAGCCTGTGTTCTAAGTTTTAAACTTATGATTTGTACAGGCTCTTTTCTAAGTAAATATTTCCCTTAGATAGAACTTACAGATGAAATAAATGAAAGCAAAATATATTCCCCAAACTATCTGAAACTACGAGCATATTTATATTTTATAATTAATGTAAACTACTCATGGGTAAATAAAGCAGAACATTGCTATCGATGTATAAGGATCAAGTGATCTAAAGTCTCATTTTGTTCTGGAATGAGTATAGTATGCACTAGAAAGTCCTAGGTTTAGAGAGCATTGCCTAAATAAAAAGTGCCCTCATTCATTTAAACAAGCATTTATTAAGAAACTAGTAAGTCCCAGGCAACAGTGACTTACAAAAGACCTGGGCCCTGCTCACATAAGCATTGCAATCTAAGAGGGAGAGAAATGTTAAATAATTTCATAAATGAGCACAAATTTAGCAGTGAAGCAGTAGGAAAGAAGTAGAAATCTTTTTAAGCTTGGGGAACCGATCCAACTGGGTTGCAGAGAGTAAGAGGGAGAGAGCTCCAAGTTAGAATCTATGTTCTGGGGAAATCTGTTTTCCATGAGATCCTGAGAAAACTTGCCAGTCATTGTGGGCTCAAGAATAACGGGGGACCATTTGAAGGGTTTTAAGTGCAGGAGTGTCAGGGTTAGATTTGTATTTTCAAAAGATCGCCTAGCTGAAGAGGCAAAACTATCTTGGCATGGGAAGAAAAAACAGAGGGAGAGCAGTCCTTTGGCTCTTGTAGCAATTTTAGTGGGGCTGGGGCTCAGACCGGGGCATTGATGGGGGATGCGGAAAGAAGTGGCTGAAACACGTCTGAACTGACAGGGCTACCCATGAAACACTTCAGCTGCCTTCAAGGAGCTTATACTATAACTGAAGAGGCAAGTCACAGGCAAAAAAATCACAGAGACTGTATAATTAGGAAATAAACTAGGAAGTTCAAATTCTAAGGGACATAGGAACTGAGAGCAAGAAGTGGGTCAGGACTCCATGGTTTGAATTTGCAGAGAGAAGCCAGAAGTGAGAGGTGGCAAGAGGTAGGGCAGTGAGGAGGGGGCAGGGCCGGGATGAAGAACGAATCTCATTAGATATGTAGGGTAGGGCCAAATGATCAGCTCTTGAGAAGGTCAGAGTTTGAAAGACTTGATGTGAGATGAAAATGAGTCACTAAAACTGTTTTACATAGGAAGGATACCAAATGAAAGTAAGCTTTAAAAAAGTTTAGTTTTACCAAATTCTTGTAGTTAATCAGACTGACAACTTGCCTACATGGTTGTTGAGTGGGGAACTGGACTTAGATGTTGATGATTAAGATTGGAGGTGAGGCCTAGGAAATAACATAAACAGAACACTCTTCAACATAAATCGCAGCAACATTTTTTTTTTTTGGATCTGTCTCCTATAGTAAAGAAAAAAAACACAAATACAAACAAATGAGACCTAATTAAACTTAAATCTTTTGCACAGCAAAGGAAACCATCGACAAAATGAAAAAACAGCCTACTGAATGAGAGAAAGTATTTGCAAACGATATGTCAGATAAGGGATTAATATCCAACATATATAAACAGCTCATGCACCTCAACCCAAAAAAACAAACTCAGTTTAGAAATGGGTAGATGATCCAAATAGACATTTTTCCACAGAGGAAATACAGATGGCCAACAGGCACATGAAAAAATGCTCAACATTGCTAATTGTCAGGGAAATGAAAATCAAAATCATAATGAGGCATCAATTCACACCTGTCAGAATAACCCTATCATGAAAAAAAGCAAAAGTAACAAATGTTGGCAAGGGTGTGGAATCTTTGTACACTGGTGGTAAAAGTGTAAGGTGACGTAGCCACTGTTGTGGAAATCAGTATGGAGGTTTCTCAAAAAGCTAAAACGAGAGATACCATGTGACTCAGCAACTCCACTCCTGGCTATATCTCTGAAAAAAAATAATAACTCAAAAAGATACAGGCACCCCTGATGTTTATAGCAGCTTTATTTATAATTCCCAAGATATGGAAGAAACAAGTGTCCATCAACAGATGAATAAATAAAGATTTGATGTGTGTGTGTGTGTGTGTGTGTGTGTATGTAATGGAATACTACTCAGCCATTAAAACACCAAAATTTTCCCATTTGCAGCAACAGGGATGGACTTGGAGAACATTAGGCTAAGTGGAATAAATCAGACAGAGAGAGACAAATACTGTATGGTATCACTTATATGTAGAATCTAAAAAATACAGCAAACTACAGCAAATACAGTGCATATAAGAAAAAAGAAGCTGACTTACAGATATAGAGAACAAACTAGTTGGCCATGTAGGGGTGAGGGAATGGGAGGTACAAACTATTGGATATAATTATAAAAATATCAAGAATGTATTTTACCACCCAGGGAATGTAGCCAATATTTTGTAATAACTGTAAATGGAAAGTAACCTTTACAAATTATATAAAAATTTTAAAAAATGGAGATGAGGGCTGGATATTAGGAATACTTAGTGGGTTGGAGATGATGAATTTGCTTTAGACATAAAATGAGCTTGAAGTGCCGATGAGCTCTCCAGTTATAAATGTCCAGTAGGCAATGCAGACTGGGTGGGTTTTATTTGTATTCTTCTGCACTGCACTGCTTACACTTCCAGATTGTCTTTCCTCATTATCATTCTCAAAAGTAATGTTCTGTGATTTGTACAAAGGAAACATTCTGCTTTCTAAAGCACCTGGCAAGACTTTACATAATGAAATATCTTGATACGTTATCTTAATAGCATATTAAATAATATCTTGACAATAAAATTGAATTACCCAAATGGTCATAGATTTTTTTGGTTTTCTTTACCAGTCTTAATAAGTAATTATGGATTTTTAGGAAATTAGAACTAGAGGTAGACTCCTATTTTAGTGATCTTGGTGAGATAATTTATAGTATTTAGCTTTCAGTAAAATGAATATATATTGCAACCTATAGCAAAAGTTTCAAGATATACTGTTTACTTTTATAAAGAAACTCATACACTCATGTTCCACAAATCTTGTCTAGTTTATTATCAATCCACCTTTTTGTCAGAGATTAATGTCCCCTTTATCTTTCCATCCTCCTACACCTCAACACTTCTAAAATAAACTGCCACCCAAATATCAATAGACTATCTTGTAGAAAGTCTATAATTTCAAAGATCCAAACACTACAAATAACAAGCACCAAAAAAAGTCTTTTCTTCAGAGATTAGCTTCAGAGAAGACAACAACTGTTGAAGGCATCTGCTAAGAGGATTTTTAATTTAATGGAATTTGTTGTAGCTCAATCAGTATAACACAATTGCTGTGCACCATCTGTTGAAGCTTTGAAACTGCCTTGGATGTTACAGTTATATCCATTAAAATGGAATACTACTTTTTACAAATTTTCCTTCCTTCCATTTATTTTCCAATGCTTTCAGAATCATTAGAAGATGAATTGACAAGGAAAAAACTCAAATGTCAAAGGACAACTCAGCAGGAAAAAAACCAAATAACCTGATTTTCAAATGGGCAGAGGAATATTTCTCCAAAGAATATATACAAATATCCAACAAGTATGTGAAAAGGTGCTCAGCATTACTAATTACTCAGTTCAGTTCATTTCAGTTCAGTCGCTCAGTCGTGTCCAACTCTTTGTGACCCCATGGATCATAGCACGCCAGTTCTCCCTGTCCATAATCAACTCCCGGAGTTTACCCAAACTCGTGTCCATCAAGTTGGTGATGCCATCCAGCCATCTCATCCTCTGTCATCCCCTTCTCTTGGTCCCAGTCCTTCCCAGCATTAGGGTCTTTTCCAAAGAGTCAACTCTTCCCATGAAGTGGCCAAAGTATTGAAGTTTCAGCTTCAACATCAGTCCTTCCAATGAAAACCCAGGACTGATCTTTAGGATGGACTGGTTGGATCTCCTTGCAGTCCAAGGGACTCTCAAGAGTCTTCTCCAACACTACAGTTTAAAAGCATCAATTCTTCTGCACTCAGCTTTCTTCACAGTCCAACTCTCACATCCATACATGACTACTGGAAAAACCATAGCCTTGACTAGATGGACCTTTGTTGACAAAGTAATGTCTCTGCTTTTTAATACGCTTTCTAGGTTAGTCATAACTTTCCTTCCAAGGAGTAAGTGTCTTTTAATTTCATGGCTGCAATCACCACCTGCAGTGATTTTGGAGCCCCCAAAAATAAAGTCTGACACTGTTTCCATGTAAATCAAAACCATGATAATATACTACATCATACTCATTAGGATGACTTTACAGAACAGAAAAATAAGCAACAGGAAAAAAAATAGGGGATAGATGTTGTCAAAGACGTAAAGAAATTGGAATCCCTGTGCACTGCTGGTGGGAATGTAAATAGGGCCACTGCTGTGGAAAGCCATATGGCAGTTCTTCAAAAAATTAAATATAGAATTACCATATGACCCAGTGATTCCAATTCTGGGTATATACCTAAAAGAATTGAAAGCAGAAAAGCAAACAGATGTTTGTATATCAATGTTCATAGCAGCATTATTCACAAGAGCCAAAAGGTGGAAGTAATTCAAATTTCTATTGGTGGATGGACAGATAAGCAAAATGTGATCTATATACATGGAGTGAAATATTACTCAGGAAAGAAGAAGATTCTGGCACAAGCTACAACATAGACAAACCATGAGGACATTATGCTAAATATTTCCCAGTCATAAGAGAACAAATACTGACAAGGGGTAACTAGAGTAGTCAAATTCAGAGACAGAAAACAGATTGTGTTTGCTTGCCAGGGCTGGGAAGAGAACATTTTTCTTTTTATTAAACTGTCATTTCATCTTTATGTTATTCTACACTATACCTGTCAACATATAAAGTGCAACATTATTTATAATGGTAAAAGATTATTAAAAACATACAAACAAAAACAATAAAACATTGAATAATACTAAGGTACATCTTCATAATGGAAGCTATGTAATTTTCTCAAGATGGAGTACTACAAAAACATCCAAGAAAAGATTATTGGTATTAGAGAGCTCCAGGATACTGTGTTACATCAAAAATGAAGAGAGTGGACAGTGTATATAGTATATTGCCCTTTATGTAAGCTACATGCATACACACACATATTTATAGAAACACACAGGATAGGTAAGTCAGAGGCTAAATTCTTTTTAATGATGTCAGTTGAGGAGTATGCAGAAGGTATAACATGTTACTGAATATTCTTTGGTTTATCATTTTAAATTTAAGACCATGCTTTGTTTTAAAATTTTAGTTTTCAAATCATATGAATGATTTATATATTCAAATATAAAATTTTAAATAATTCCTAAAGTTAAAAGTAACTAAAACAAATCTAACTGCATCAAATTTGTTGCTTAACCACACATAAAAAAGCATTATTTCAGTTAATTTTAGGACACATAATTGTACACATTTGTAGACTTGTGCGTGGGTGCTCAGTTGTGTCTGACTCTTTGCAACCCTATGGACTATAGCTTGCCAGGCTCCTCTGTCCTTGGAATTTTCCAGGAAAGAATACTGGAGTGGTTTGCCATGCCCTTCTTCAGGGGATCTTCCCAACCCAGGGATCAAACCCACATCTCTTTGTCTCCCACATTGGCAGGCAGGTTCTTTAGCACTTGTGCTGCCTGGGAAGCCCTGTACACACTTCGTGGAATATGTTCTAAGGACAAAGAGAACTGCAAGAAAATCTCAAGCTTTATTTGCCAAGTTTACTATTAACAGTAATGCCAATGTTATTAGTTTGAAATCATTTAATGCATATTACAACATAAATAATTGTGCTTACATTGTTAGAAACCAGGATATTCAGTAGGAATATAAAGCCAAGTACATTAAGTAAATAATCAGAAGTTGAATTGAAATATCTCTAAAACTAATGACTTCTTAATTTTTTGTATGGTAATAATTTCAAACAAAGAAAAGTTGCAAGAATAATGCAAATTCTACCCCTTCCCTGGATTCATTTATTATTTATATTTTTCCCTATTTGCTTTATCATTGCCTCTGTTTATCTGCTGCTGCTGTTTAGTTGCTAGGTTGTATCTGACTCTTTGTGACCCCATGGACAGCAGCCCATTAGGCTCCTCTGTCCGTGAGATTTCCCAGGCAAGAATACTGGAGTGGGTTGCCATTTCCTCCTCCAGGGGATCTTCCTGACCCAGGGATCAAATCCAAGTCTTCCACTTGGCAGATGGATTCTTTATCGCTGAGCCACTTAGGAAGTGCTCTGTCTATGTACACACATGTAATCATCATCCTGAAACAGCATAGATCATGATTAAGTGTATATTTTTAAGAATAAGAATATTTTCTTTCACATAGTTATCAATTCCAGTAAACTTAATATTGATTTAATAATTCTGTCTAATCTATCATCCATAGTCTAAGTCTGTCACTTAACCCAATATTGTCCATTATAGAAGTTTTTATTCTCCAGTTTAGGATCCAATCTAGGATAGAAATTACAGTTAGCTTTTACATCTCTTTGGCTTTCTTTTGTCTGGAATATTTTCCCAGTCTTTCTTTGTCATATATAACGTTGACAGTTTGGAAAAGAACTTTAAAAATAGAATATTTCTCATTTTGAGTCTGTCTGATGTTTCCTTGTGATTAGTTTGAGACTGTGCATTCCTAGCTGGGATACCATGTGAGAGACTTTGTGTTTTACAGAGCATCACACAGGTGATGTTAATTATGATCACTTGATAAGAGTATGTCTGATTTATCTACTGTATTTTCATCATCTCATGACACTTTCAAAAAACATTTATCCTAGTTCTGTCAATAGACAGGATCTAGACCATAATATTATAGGAGCAATAATCATCCCTACTGCCCAAACTTAAGTTTGTAAATGCCATTCCCCACTATAAGGTACCAGGAATTCTTTTATTTTTCTTTACTTTATTGTGTTGGTTTTGGCATACATTGACATGAATCTGCCATGGGTATACATATGTTCTCCTTCCAGAACCCCCTGCCCTCCTCCCTCCCGATTCCCTCTCCCTGGGTCATCCGGGTACACCAGCCCTGAGCATCAAACCTGGGCTGGTGATTGATTTCACATATGATAATTAACATGTTTCAATGCCATTCTCCCATATCATCCCACCCTTGCTCTCTTCCACAGAGTCCATGAGACTGTTCTATACATCTGTGTTTCTTTTGCTGTCTCGCATGCAGGGTTCTTGTTACCATCTTTCTAAATTCCATATATATGCGTTAATATACTGTATTTTTGTTTTTCTTTCTGGCTTACTTCACTCTGTATAATAGGCTCCAGTTCCGTCCACCTGAGTAGAACTGATTCAAATGAATTCTTTTTAATGGCTGAGTAATATTCCATTGTGTATATGTACCACAGCTTTCTTATCCATTCGTCAGTTGATGGGCATCTAGGTTGCTTCCATGTCCTGGCTATTGTAAACAATGCGGTGATGAACATTGGGGTACACGTGTCTCTTTCAGTTCTGGTTTCCTCGGTGTGTATGCCCAGCAGTGAGATTGCTAGGTCATATGGCAGTTCTATTTTCAGTTTTTTAAGGAATCTCCACACTGTTCTCCATAGTGGCTGTACTAGTTTGCATTCCCACCAACAGTGTAAGAGGGTTCCCTTTTCTGCACATCCTCTCCAGCATTTATTGCTTGTAGACTTTTGGATTGCAGCCATTCTGAGTGGTGTAAAGTGGTATCTCATTGTCTTGAAGAAATAGCTGCTCCTGGGTCTAGAGTAGGGAACTTAAATGGTAAGTTACTTACAAGAAGTAATGATCTACTTGTGCCACACATTTTGGCAAGGAAGTTCTCAAAATCTAAGCAAGTCATGTTAGAGGCCCTGGAGCCAGCCTGAAAGGGATCTCACTAGCCAAAGATAGGATAATTAAGCATTAAAAATAAAAATAATTACCATAATTTTTACTGCTCCTCACTGAATATATGAAAATCTATGAATCCATAAAAATAATCACAGCATTCAAAGGATAAGGTATGCTGGGCTTTTATGCTCCAGTGTGATTTTGGGGCTATCTGAACAGGTTAGCATGCTCTGCTTCACCTATTGGAACTCAACTTTGAAGATCCAGCTCAGGTGTTACTTCCTCTGAGAAGCCTTCCCTAAAACCTCTCTGCAGTTCATTGTTTCTCCATATTTCAATAGAGCTCACTGCACATGCCTCTTTAAATGCACATATCAAACTGTACTGGAATTGCTTCTTTAACTGTACTTTTCTCTCTATAAGGTAAGTTTATAAATACAGGACATTTCTGACTTTTTTTATAATCATTCCCAGTACCTGACACCTACTAATAGAAAGTTTTATATATTTTTATATTATGTGTTGTAAATGAATGAATCAATTTCAATAGTATCCCCTCTTTTTTTTCTTCATCACACAATACAGATTTGTCTTTATTTTAGAAAATAATGGAATGCAGTTAAAATCTGGCTATATTCTAAAAGAAGAATTTCACCTATTTATTAGCCATTTCTTCCACACTTAGTAGAAATATGTCCCCCCAGTCGTTTCCTGGTTCTTATTCTTAGGCTATAGCCTCCTGTGATATTTTTATTTATCCCACTGTTTTCTCCCCCTAGAGATTTACCTGCACACAGAAGACTACTGATAATGTAGAGAGCATGCTAAGCCGCATCAGTAATGTCCAACTCTTTGTGACCTCATGGACTGTAGCCCGCTAGGCTCCTCTGTCCATGGGGTTCTCCAGACAAGGATACTGGAGTGGGCAGCCATGCTCTCCTGCAGGAGATCTTCCTGACCCAGGGATGGAACCCATGTCTCTTAACATGCTGTATTGGTAGATGGGTACTTCCAGCGCCATATGGAAAACCTGATAATGCAGGGTGGGAAGTGCTAAAGTAAAATCTAGTTGCTGTATGAGGGCTTCTCATTTTGGTGGCTTCTCTTGTTGCAGAGCATGGGCAGGGACTTAAGTAGCTGCCCCCTGGCATGTGGGATCCTAGTTCCCAGACCAGGGATTGAACCCGAATCTCCTGCATTGGCAAGGAGATTCTTAACCACTGGGACCATCAGGCAGTCCGTCATCTTTTCTAAAACAGTAGTTGTAATAGATCTTTGCTCCAACATCTGTAACACAGCAATAGTAACCTATGTAGCATTTTCCAGTAAGTTGCCTGTTCTAAACTTCCAGTTGCACGTTCAGACTGGAAGATGTATGAACGTGCATACATCTAGCCTTAAATTTTTGTGGACTTTAAAGCATAACAGTCGGTAGAGGTAATATAAACCATCTGTCAAAGGCATATGCAAAGATACTAAAACGCTTCGGGAAAGCTAGCTCTCATACAAAGTCAATTTAGGCCACAGGTAAATAAGTGTGAATAGATGCGGTCAGCGAAGTCACTTAATATGAGCCTGTGTTTGGGAGGAATCTCCTGGCTCCCTCGTGGAGCTGGACTGAGGCCCTGAGGCCAGAAGTGAAAAAGGTAAGAGACGGGGAGGGCCTCAGCGGAGTGGGCAGTGCCGCGAGGTGGGAGGAGCCGGTCGCTGGCCGCGGTGCTGAACACGCTTGTGGGCTGCCCCCAGGTTGGCCCGCCGGAAGCGGCCCGGCGGGTTAGTGAGTTAGAAGGCAGCCTCCAGTTTCGCTCCTTAGTTTGTGGATTCCTGGCTCCGAGCAGAGGACACAGTGGCCGCGTCCAGAGAGAGTCACCTGGAGGGCGTAGAGGCAGCCTCCGACCCACACCCACGGAGCGCAGCACCTGCCCCTCAATAGCAATAACAGCAACGCTGCTGCCTATATTTATGTATTTAGTGCCAACTCTGTCCCCAACACTCTTGACATCCATTCCCAGTGGTTTTAACAACATCCTCGAAATGTGAAGCAAAAAGATTGATGGTTTACCCAAAGGCTGATCTTTCTTATCCATGCCTCAAAAAAATGTTTATACCGTTCACCTTCAACGTACCAGCCTTACAGCCTCTGCTACGCCCCCTTTATCAGCTCCCCCCAACTCCGCCACGCTAGCACGCCCCTTAGCTTTTCCTCCTCCTCCGAGGTTTGCTGCAGCAAAAGTAATCTCCTACACAGCATATGCCCTACCACCGCCCGGTTGGGAGACTGCTCAAAGGGCTGGAATTCAAAACAATTTATTCACACATCTCGCTCCTTCGTTCTCAGAAGTCCACCAGATAGGAGATTCAAATCTAGTACCTGAGTCTCCAGATCGCTGTGTGACCTTGGACAAGTGGCCACACTTCTCTAAGCCTGCTTCTCCTCGCTAAGACGATGGTAGGTTTTAGGACTGTGTGAGGCTCTTCCCAGGTGCGCACGGTCTCCTCTCCCGTCGGAACACTCCCTACCTCCCTTTCCCAAGCTCAACTAACTGTGCACTCTCACTTCTAGACACCAGGTCTGTAGCCAGCTCTAACCCTTGTTGAGGCAGGTCCCGAAAACTGAAGGTGTTCTCCCCACTCTCCCGCCTCCATTCCTGGGTGCGATCTGTCTTTGGGGCCACACTGGGCACGCAGCGTCCAACGCTAGCGGGGGAGCGCTCCCGCGCGCTCCAGCTTCGCAGTGCCGGTCTCCCCTCCGCCGCGCTTTGGGAAATGCGAGATGCAGCTGGAGCCAGAACGCGAAAGGGAAGCAGTGTTGGCGAAGCTACCCCACTGACAGGTACTTGTGTGGAGGCTGGCTGGAGGCTGGGTTGGGGGAGAGGGTCTTTGGGGGAGAGAATGGGGATAAACGAGAGGTGCCAGAGCTGTGGGTCACTCTGTCCATCTCACCACCAGTGTGTGCGTCTGTGTGTGTGTGTGTGTGTGTGTGTGTGTGTGTGTGTGTGTGTGTGT
>ML664161.1:9061529-9093986 GCA_007570785.1 Antilocapra americana | reverse complement strand
TGTGTGTGTGTGTGTGTGTGTGTGTGTGTGTGTGTGTGTGTGTGTGTCTTCCTGCCTCCATCTCTCGCCCTCCTCCCCACTCAGGTTCTCAATCTCACATTCTCGCTCCGCTACTGCCTCTCCTCTCTCTTTCCTTTCCAAGCATCCTCCGTGAGAGCCCGCTAGCGCTCCTCTCTCGCACACTTTCACGCCTAAAGAGACCTTCTCCCGGACCAGCCGGATCCAGCCTCTCAGCGCAGTCGCGTCCCTGAACCAGTTGAGCAGAACCGGCAGCATGTGGAATACGACGTGGAGCGAGGAGCCGGGGCCCAACCTCACGCTGCCGGACCTGGGCTGGGACGCTCCACCCGACAATGACTCGCTGACGGACGAGCTGCCGTCCCTCTTCCCCGCGCCGCTGCTGGCGGGCGTCACAGCCACCTGCGTGGCGCTCTTCGTGGTGGGCATCGCTGGCAACCTGCTCACCATGCTGGTGGTGTCGCGTTTCCGCGAGCTGCGTACCACCACCAACCTCTACCTGTCCAGCATGGCCTTCTCCGACTTACTCATCTTCCTCTGCATGCCCCTCGACCTCGTGCGCCTCTGGCATTACCGGCCCTGGAACTTGGGCGACCTGCTCTGCAAACTCTTCCAGTTTGTCAGCGAGAGCTGCACCTACGCCACGGTGCTCACCATTACCGCGCTGAGCGTCGAGCGCTACTTCGCCATCTGCTTCCCGCTGCGGGCCAAGGTGGTGATCACCAAGGGCCGGGTGAAGCTCGTCATCCTGGTCATCTGGGCCGTGGCTTTCTGCAGCGCCGGGCCCATCTTCGTGCTGGTCGGGGTGGAGCATGAGAACGGCACCGACCCTCGGGTCACCGACGAGTGCCGGGCCACCGAGTTCGCCGTGCGCTCCGGGCTGCTCACCGTCATGGTGTGGGTATCCAGCGTCTTCTTCTTCCTGCCTGTTTTCTGCCTCACTGTGCTCTACAGCCTCATCGGCAGGAAGCTGTGGAGGAGGAGACGCGGCGAGGCGGCGGCGGGCGCCTCGCTCAGAGACCAGAACCACAAACAAACTCTGAAGATGCTGGGTGGGTCTCAGTGCGCCCTCGAGCTCTCCTTTCCTCGTGCCTTTCCCCTTTTCCCTGAGTCTCCCTCTCTCTCCTGTTTCTTGAAGTATATGTTGCCCTATACATCTCCCAATTATTCTCTCCTGTTTTGGTCTTGAGCCCTCTCTTTGGTCTCTAGTTTCTCTGTCGTGTGTCTTTCAATTATTTTGTTTTCCTTTCTCTCTCTCTCTCTCTCTCTCTCTCTCTCTCTCTCTCTGTCTATATATCTCTGTTTTCCTTTCTCCTCTCTCCTTCCCTCCTCTCGCCCCTTGACTTTCTCCTTTGGTCTCTTTCTCTCTGTGTGTGTCTCATTCCTGGTCTCTCTTTTCTTTCTTTCTTGGAAAAATGTCCCACCTTTGTATTTCTCATGGCAACACTGAGATCTTTCATTCAAGAATCTATTGTGGTCTTAGAGCATTAAAGTTGATGTTAAGCTTCCTGCCTCAATATAACTAAGTTGCAGTAAGAAAAGCAGGTGCTGGGAGTGAAAAAATCAGGCATTGACTCTAGAAAGCATTCATTGGTAAATTTAACCAAAGATGTGATCATTTAGATAATTCTATCAAAGAAGATTCATTTTTCTTTCAACATTGTGATTTGCTTTCTGACTTGTAGTTTTTTCAGATAATTGCCTCAATTCTGTTTATCCTGATGCTGTTTATACAGCTTTGTAAGGAAGTCAGTGACAAATAAGTACTGGGGTCTCTGTTTTCATACTTACCTGTCTCTCTAAGTAGGAAACGCTATATAAACTAGGATAGGCAGGCTTCCAACATGAGAAAAGGAGAAGGTGTGGAAGCTGGTAGGACTTACTATCTCTCCTCAAGGGAGCCTTCAGAGAATACCCGGGTGCAGTGCCACACTGGAGTGTGTATGGAATAGGTATTCCACAAATTCAGCTTCTGTAACTATATGTGTTTGGTACAAGTAATACAAAGTGTGTTCACATCCAAGTAAAATTGTTATTCTACTCGCTTTTTTCAAAACCAAAATATTTACATTTTATTATTTGGACATTGTAGTCAACATTTTGTACTTCTTTGCATATTTAGTGCTTCTTAGAAGTCATTCCAGGATGATTCTGCATTGTAGTTTTACAATTCCTGAAATCCTATATATTAAAGTGATAGAGTTTATTAAAAAAAACGTCAGGTTTGGGGGTTTTTTTAGACCAGTGATTTTCATAATGTGACTAATAGATCAAAATCTGCTGGTGTTCCTCAAGGGACTCTAAATTCATGTTGCTGCTGGGGCAGTCAGTTGCTACTATGCAACTTAGTTTTGAGAATACATTTAATAATTTCCTCTAATTTTATTTTTAAACTGTTAACTATCCTCACTGGTGTCTCAACACCAATGCTAATTTTGTTTTGCCTTGACAACTGGAAGGGAATCAATCACTTGAGTGATTCCCTAAAGTGGTAAAAGAACCAGAATATTTTTTTCTGTTATTTTTCCTCTGATTTCTGAATTTTAAAAACTTAACCTAGAAATGCAAAGGTCTTGAAAACAAAAAGCTACCTTACATGGGCAAAATTAAGACTTGAGTGGATGACAATTAATGTTAGTTGGTTTTATGGCCTTTTATTCCTTACTTATGTCTATTTTAGGTGGAAAAGTCTCGTTCATCCCTGTGGTTCTCAATCCTGACCACATATTCAATCTTTTATGAAACTTTAAAAAGAAAAAAAGAGAACAAGTGTCCTGGTCTCCTTTCTAGAGATTTTAATTTAGTTAGTTTGTATTATATCCAAGGAATCTGTTCCCCAGGAAACGCTGATACATAACTATGGCTGAGTACAACCACATTATTTCATCTAGGTTTGATCTAACACATATCAAATGGTGGACTATTGTGACTAGATTGTCAAATTACTAGAGTCAGTACATCAACTCAAGCACAAAATTACTAAAGTAGTTGTTAAATAGAAATGATTGGAAAGCTTAGTGAAAATGGTTGAACTGTTGATCCAAACAGAGTCAATCTTGGTTAAAATATAGGAATGGGGAAGAGCAAAACATGATATTTTTCTGAAGTCAATGGTCATATCACACATAATCAAAACAAGACCATGTCTTCAAAAGAGATTGTGGTTTGCTATGACATATCTTGAACTGACGTTCTCTTTTTTGTTGTCCTTTCAGCTGTAGTGGTTTTTGCTTTCATCCTCTGCTGGCTGCCCTTCCATGTAGGACGATATTTATTTTCCAAATCCTTCGAGCCTGGCTCTGTGGAGATCGCTCAGATCAGCCAATACTGCAACCTCGTCTCTTTCGTTCTCTTCTACCTCAGTGCTGCCATCAACCCTATTCTGTACAACATCATGTCCAAGAAGTACCGGGTGGCAGTGTTCAAACTTCTGGGATTTGAACCCTTCTCCCAGAGAAAGCTCTCCACTCTAAAGGATGAAAGTTCTCGGGCCTGGACAGAATCTAGCATTAATACATGATCAACCACATTGCTCAGTATAGTCATCGCTTATGATTCTATACCAGAAGCCATAGCCCAGCAAAACATGGGAGGAAGTTTGAAGGTTAATTTTGGAATTAGGGACACGTAGGTCTGAAGACAATTGGGATCAAGAAAAGATAGACTTTGTAGTCTATGAGCAGTTTGATTTGATTATAACTCATCAGTGCTATCATACACGATTTCTGCATATTTCACTGCCTATCATTTTTGCATTCTGCTGTTGGTGCTAGCAAGGGCTCTGCAGTTCAGAGAAGGGGGGTAGTGAAGAGAGGGCAATTAGGTCACTTTTTACTGACAAATTCTAACTCTAATTTCTTTTTCATAATGATAATTTTTTATTAAAAGAATAAAAAATTTAAAACATGACTTTCAGAAGCTAGCAAATTTCATAGAGTTCCAGATCAGTGCTGTCCAAGAGAAATATGATGCAAAGTACTTAAATCAATATAAAATTGTTAATGAGAATTTTATGTTTTTTATGTTAAAGTCTTTAAAATCTGGTTTGTTTTTTAAATTTTAAGTTCACCTTAATTTGAACATTGGGTGTTCATCAGTAATATTTGATTTATTGCAATTTCATAAATGTTGCAGAAGAAAAAGTAGATTCATTAACCTAAGTTGTCTAAACATACCTAAAATTTCTCTAATAACTAAAACAACTACAAGTTCTTAACTTTAAAATTAATTGAAATTAGAAATTCAGTTCTTCAAGTTGCAATAGTCACATTTCAAGTGTTTCAATGGCTAAATGTGGCTAATGGCTACCATATTGGACAATGCAGCTCTAGAGTATATGGAAAATTATTGTTAGTCTCATTAAAATGCTAAAAATAAATACTCATTTTCTGAAATGTTTTTATAGTGAAATTAACATAGAAGAGTGTTAGAGTGATAAATTCTAAGGATTATACCTGAATGCCCTGTAATTTCTGCTTGGGAGAAAATGGATATGAACTATAACATGCATGCATTTTTAATCAAGTTGGGCTGCATGTATTAGTAATCAGGAAATGAGACTTTTTAAAAACTGTAGAAAACCACAAATTACCTTATTTAGCTTAACAAAAATACTTAAGCCAATCATAAGCCTTTGATTTGTGAATAAAGAATAATTTGCAACTTACTCTGGAAAGTTTACAAAAACTTAGTAAACAGAGTAATTTTTCAAATGGTGAAAAATTCACAGTCTCTTCAATGTTACTGCTGATTGATATTCAACACTTAAAAAAACCCTTATGGCCGTTTATTTCAAAATGCCTATGCCATCTCCTGGCTCCAGATTAGTCATGTTCTTTACATCCCATTGCTTATCTGATAGATATATTTACTAAGATTTCCAGTATTCCTCTTAATCATAATTATGAATGATTAAACACTGTCAACTAAATATTATCCATATTGGTTACAAATCTAAGACTTTCATTTATATTCCTATTATTCCTCTTATAGTCAACTCTTTTATATTAAATATAATATTCCAGAAGTGATTTTTTCATAGTCCTCTGTAATACTAAGTCATATAAGCAATTCCTTCATAAAGTTATTTGTTTGTATGGAACTGATTGAACTAATTAGGGAAATTATTGCCATGACTGGTTTTCCTCCACCAAAAGTATAGATTATTATGCCAAAATAATCAATTAACTATTTTTTAAAAATAAACACATAATCATAATTAGAATAATTTCTCCAGGGAAATATTTCTAAAGTTCTTCCTGACACTAAAACTGCATTATATCAATTTAGTCTAAATGCAGAACTTCAGCAAACTGATTACTCAGTTCTTTGGAGTGTATCACTTTTTTTCAAAATACTGATTCATTTAAGCCCATTGAATACTAATTAGGTCATTCAACGTTATTGTTCCAAATAGGTCCCAGTAAATCTCAAAGAGGTAATTCAATTTCCTGGAACCTTAATGTTTCTTTCTACAAATACATCCTATTTGAGAGGAAACAAGCAAAAGCAGGCTTCACTTGATCATATAGTTGATTGCTTTGGAGAAAAACAACCCAACTTTTAATTAGTGCACCCCACTCTCCACCCCCCACTTTCTTGTAGGTTCATGTCCATAGTCTCAGTACAACTCACAGGGAATAGTTTCCATAGCAGGGACCACCACTGTCCTTCATTAGAACTCAGAGAATAGTTTTAGAGAGAGGAATTGTTAATTGTGCTCTTACATGATTGCCTTTTTATGTTTGTAACTGCTTTGTTTCATCATGATCCATAAATTATCTCAGACTCAGGGAAAAGAGGAACATGAGGAAAAATGTTCCTAAAAGTCAATCAGTTCACATTTAGTATGTGCCTGGTATATTTTAAGTGCTAGAGATTTATAAGTTAAGTATTTTTATTCTTAATGATTTCATGACCACTTGTGTGTTATATTATAGCAAGTAACTAATATATTTAAATTATGAAGTAAACATCTTCAGTTGACACTGTGCTGTGCACCTCCCTCTATTGTTGTGTATTTGGTTCAAAATAAACTCACAACAGGCCGATAGTACAAAACCTACTCAGATCTGTAGATGTAGTTATTGTCTGCCAGTGCGTTCTTTTTCAATGTAAAAAAAGTAAAGAAATTGGTTTCAGTTATAATCTGTGTTTCTATTTTTCTGGTTACCTAGAATCAAGGTTTCTATTACCACACCTTACACTGTGTCACAAAATCAATGGTTGGATTATTTTCATTTTTGGAAGTGACTGTTGTATGAGAAAGAACTTTTGAATAATTGCTTTTAGGGAAATACTCATTGCCACAAATTATTTAAAATTGTAAGTGTTGAGGCAATGAGAATGAGAAACACTTCTAATGTTTGGTCAGACCTTGGAAACCATTTCTTTATGATCAGTTTTTTATTACAACGAAGTTTCTTGTGATGGGATTTGACTTGAAATTCCACCTTTTCCACTCCAATGCTTTTACTAAGAACCTAAAATCATTATAATTTATAATTGTTAGTTCAACATTGACAAGTTTAGCTGTAATTTTTTTTGCTGTTTTTCATTTATTGACATACTTGAATTTAAATTTTTTAAAAACTGTGAGACTTTTTTTTGCAAGACTGGTGCCTGAAAAATACTCCCCTGTCTTTTAAAAAAGTGTGTGCATCTGTAAAATGTGACATATATACATACGTATATCAAAATTTCTTGTCACAGCATCTAAGTTAACAGAATAGAGCATTCTGCTTTCAGAAACACTGTCTTCAGTGTAAATAATGCCATTAAAAGATAAAGATAGTGTCACTCATGGTTCATAATCTAATGAGCCTTCTATGATTTCTTTGCAATTTAAATTACTCATTAAAAACTATAAATTAAATTTCAATTTAAATTATCCAAGCCTGGATATATATAATTGGAACCTAACTAGATGATTAGTGACTGATGTTAATTCACTGAGTTATTAACACATTTTTCATCCAGAGAATGATCTCCATGTCAAAGCCAACAGAAAGCAATGTGCTGGTGGCAAATGCTCACTTCTGTAAGTTCATGTCACTTATTTATTCATATTAAATGAATTCAGTCATGTTAATTCTTGACAGTAATCTCTTTGAAGTGGGTGATGGGGAAGGTTTGGGTGAGGCTTGTTTTGGATTTTTCCTTTTGAATGCAAACTCTGGCAGGGTGTTGGAGTTTAGCCATTTTGGTTGGGAGAATTATCATTACCCTTTGGAAAAAAAGAAAAAGCTGCCATGTCTGTGTCCCTCCCAATTGCTTGGATATTTGCTGGAATTCCAATGAATAATTTATGTTGTGACACATAACCCCAAAGGACTACTGACTACCCTCAAAACTGATAAACCGTTTAGGCCTTCCAAAAGCATGTCTCGTGTCAACACTCAGAAAATTCTCCCAGAATGTTTACAGATTTTCTTTCCAGAACTATGCTGCCTCCCAGCCCCAGAGAAAGTGTTTGGGAAGAATAGTTTCAAAGATCTTCTGTGATTTAAGCATCTCAAATCTAAAGATTTCTCTGGCTCAAACAACAAAAAATATTTATATTTTTCAACTTTAACTCAGTAAATTTAGGATACTAAAGAGCCCTTGCTCATATAAATATATTCATACAGCATAATCTCCCAGTTCATTTATACCTGCTGCATTCTGTCTGTGTAAAATTTGCAATTTGGTTGATAATTTGTGTTGTCCCAGTATAACCTAAACGTGACTAATGATATTTTGTTTTGTAGTTCTTTTTATTTAAGTCTTTTGTGGATATTAAAGAGTTTACTTTAGCTCTCCATGTACTTGTATTATGAAATTAGGCATTGGTTTTCCTTTCTTTGGGTGTCCTTTACCAAATAATTGCTTAATAAAAAAAGCCTACAGCTAATTTCTTCTACTTACAAGGATAACTCTTGGTGTCTGGGTTATTTAACCTCTACTTTTGTCCTAGATTCAGTCTAGTTTTGTCCTTTTAATTTCTGAAATGTGTATTGTGCAATTCTGAGGAGGTGTTTTTTGTAGTGAATTTTATTACCCCAAGGACTCCAATGAGGCATACCATTTCTGTAAGTATTAAGACTTGGGGACCCTGTGATACACTGTGATTCCCATGTTCCCCCATCTTTCTGTCACTTACAGCCTTTTGCCCCCAGAGACAATGGCGTTACAGCTTCATGGTGTTATATTAATATGTGACCCAGAGACTTCTGTTCATCTTGCACACAGCATCCACTCACTGAATGTTGGCTGGACAAATGAAAGTTTCAAGACTAGCTTATGTGTCACTTGGACATTAGCTTCCAGATATATGGATTCCAGGTACCAATAAAATTTAAAACTAAAATTAGAAGACCAATAAAGGTGGCCAATTTTTATTCACCAATTAAAAGACTTTAAAATACCCTACCACCATTACCATTATTTCAATTTTAAAAGAACTTTAAAATGAAAAAAGTAGCAAGGACATAATCTCAGAATAAAGGATCACCACAGTATGAAAATTCAACATATTCAGTATCCCACAAAACTCTATACGTACACTGTTAAAGTGAGTTAATTACAGTTTGGAAGTAGTATCTAAAAATGAATAAGTAGTACTTGGTAGCAATTAATAACACTAAAGTAATCAAAGAAGAAAATCATGGGATTTGTTTTTTTTTCTCTCCCTTTTATTGTTTTTGCCATACAATGCCATGATATCACCATGGGCTTACATATGCTCCCCCTCCAGAGACCCCTCCCTCCCCCCTCCCTCCTCCCTCACCTCGGGAAATCTCGATGCACCAGCCCCGAGCATCAATCCTGGGCTGGCGATTGATTAGACATATGATAACTAACATGTTTCAATGCCCTTCTCCCATATCATCCCACCCTTGCCCTCATCCACAGAGTCCACGAGTCTGATCTATACCTCTGCATTCCTTTTGGGATTTGTTTTTATTGATCTGATAAGGCTCTTGCCACTATCTTCTAACCTCTTCTGTCTAACCCCTCCTTCAGTGTAGGGCCATCCAGTGCCCATCACAGTCTCACAGGTTCCTTCCTATGGCAAACTCTGTACCTGATTTAAGGTGGAAGAAGAGAGGCCAGCAGGCCTGCCCAGGACTTGGTAGGTATTATGTGCTGGGTTCAGTCTACAAATGCCGATTACTTCTTACTTCCCTACTTATAACTCATCATCGGTTCCTGATTTCACAGCCACCTCTTTGAAGAGGCCATCAAATTAACTATAAATCAACACACATCTCTTGAAGAATAGTTTGACAATGTGTATCAAATGCATGCAAACTCTGCATACCTTTTGATCCAGTAATTTCACATCAAGACATAATTATGGAGGACCACAAAGATCTGTATGTAATAGTGTTCCTTATCTCTTATTTATGATAATGAAAACCTGAGAAACCCAAATGTTGGAGAAAAAGAAATCAGTAAGTTTCAGAAATGATAATAGTTTGCATATATGCAGCACTGCGGTAAGGGCTTTCAATTCCATCTCTCATATGATTGTCCCAACATACCTAAGAGGAGGGTCTGTTATTCTCTTCATTGGGTGGAGGGGTTTTGTCATATGATCAGGAAAGGGCAGAGCTGGAATTTGACCCCAGGCCAGTTAGGCATTTGGTGCTCTCATTCTTGCTCTTCTGGAGCACTGTGCAGTCATTAAACATGTTATTGCTTAATTGAGAACTTATTAAAATGTGGGAAAATGTTTACATAGTATTAGTAAGTGAAAAAGCATATTATCCCACCTTGTAAAAAACAATTCATGTTCAAAACTTGAAGATATTGCATTCTAAAGTCCTAACAGTATTTCTCTGATTCACAGAAATATTTCTTCTATTTTTTTATGATTTTCAATCTTTCTTCAAAGAATATGTATTATTCTTATAATAATAGCAAGTGGTAAACAGAGTTACTGCAGTTCAAAGACTGGCTATCTTTCTAACCCTGTCATCTCCCCAGGGGACTTGGCCTCTGCTCTCTGCCTCTATCACCTTGGGTTCGCAAGTTTCTTCTCCTCCTTCCCAAGTAAAATACCAGAAGCTGGTAGATGCTCATAAAATGGTCATGATTATCACTGGTTACTTGGCAAAGCATGAGACAGTCCCATTTTGAGTCCTCCTCTCAGGGGCTCTGCAGTCTGGAACCCTTCTCCTGACTTCTCTGTCTGCCCTGACCCTAGCCAGGCAGAGGTCCCTCAGCAGCTTCATGGATCATTTATAGGAATTAGAGAGCCTGGTAAAACAGATGCAACTTTAGCAATGCTGGTGATCGCTCTGGCCAGGGTGTTAACAAGATGCTATCAGGTTTTCAAAATGCAGCAGACGTACTTAGGAGTGATCCCTTGGACCCTCTCTCCCAGGGGACATTTGCACCTCTATTTACAGAAGGAAAAATAATTCAGCTTCAGTCATCAGGAAGCAAAAGAGACAAGGCAAGCGCTTCTAGTTTCCTGAAAGGATAGCTCTAGCCATGGCCACATGTTCACTATCTAAGCCTGTTTAACTGCGCCAGAATCTTTATTGAGCAGCTTTTTTCTTGCAAAATTTATCTTCCAGAAACAGAGCACATGGTGTATGAAAGACTTTGGAACAAAAAAGTTACAGAATTTACTCCTGCCCTCACCACTAACCAGCCATGTGACAGTGGGGAAACACTTAGCATTAACCTCTCTGAGTCCCACTGTCTTGACACTCACAGCAGCGGCTTTTCAGGAAATGTCCTTCTCTGCTTCACGCTGGATGCTGAGCGATGTGGAGAAATATCTCATAACACAAGCTCTCGGTGCCTCCAGACATTAAATGTGAGCAAATTCTCCTGATCCATCGAAACTCCATGGTGGTGTGTGTGGAGTCAGCTCCATTATTCTCGACAGAATCAATTTCAGGGGACTTCCCTGGTGGTCCAGTGGCTAAGATTCCAAGCTCCCAGGGCATGAGGCCCAGGTTCAATCTCTGGTCGGGGGACTAGATCCCACATGTTGTGACTAAGAGTTCACGTGCCACAACTAAGACTTGACACAGACAAATAAATAAATAAAAATGATTTTTAAAAAAGCTGGTGTTAAGTTTCTTAAAAAGAAAAAGAATCTATTTTAAACCTTCCCAGTGATCTGCAGACCCTGACAGCCCCTCAGCAGACACCCTTGCATGTTGCTTCAAAAAGGAAATGAGAAGCCATCACTCAGGAACTCTCTCAGCTCATTGCCACCACGTGGAAGAGCTCCCGTGGAGCTCCCCATGCTCTTTGCCCCTCTTCTGTGTCACAGTGGGAGCGCTGCCCTCCTCAACAGAGCCCTTTTCTCCTCTGCCGTCTTCTTTCCTAAAGCTTCATCCTTCTCATTTCTGCTAGCATCTACCATTAGCACTTAAGCCTGATCTGGACTCTTTGCCATAAAGCCTTCGCTTATCTTCTGCTATGAGCTGAATTGTGTTCCTCCCAAATTTGTATGTTGAATCTCTAATGCCTAATACAATGGTTGGAGATGAAGTCCCATACAAGAAGAGACACCAGAGAGCTTGTTCTCGCTCTTTCTCTCTCCCCACCAGTGAGGATACAGAGAGAAAGTAGCCATCGACAAGGCAGGAAGGACGGCGCTCTCACCAGAAACCAACCATGCTGGCACCCTGATCTTGGACTTCCAGTTTCCAGAACTGTGAGAATCAGTTTCTGTGATCTAAGCCCCTCACTCTATGGTATTTTGTTACCCAGTGCAAGCAGACTACAACAACCCCACTGTGTCCTTCACCCTAGCTCTCTCCTCCCCTTTACAGCCAAACTTGCTGAAATACGCATCCTCCACTTTCTCTTATTCCACACATTTTATTAGCCCACAGACATCCCAGGTGAGAACAGTCCTGAAAAAAGAAAGTTTAAGTAAGGTCATACAGGCCAGCACTGGGCCAGGACTGACTGGGTCTGTCCAATAGGGAAAACAAATGTGGAGCAAATAACTGCCTGAACATTGCTTAACCCTAATGGAGTTGTGTGCCCTGGTGGGGAAGTGCTGGGGTAGGTGTTGCTGTGTAAGCCCCCTTCATTCACCCAGCCTGGTGTGGGGCATGAGACTAAGGAGGGTATCCTGGGGTAATGACATTACACCCTAATACGAAGGGTAAGTGGGAGTTGATCAGATTGCTAGATGGATTCCAAGTATAAAAATAGTATGTTGATATGGCAGAAACCAACACGATATTGTAAAGAAGTTATCCTTGAATTTAAAATAATTTAAAAAATAGTACAGAAGAGATCCGAGTTGGGAAGGAATGTGTCACATCTGAAGAGGTGAAAGACAGTCACAGGGCTGGAACATAGCAGGCAAGGGAAAGAGTGGCATAAGGTGGGCACTGCCCAAGAGACAGGGCCTCGATGGCCATGCCAGGGGACTGATTGCTATCCTAAAAGCACTTTAGAGCCAGTGAAGGGTTTGGAGTGGGAGAATGATGGGTCACGAAGTCTTTGAGACAATGTGCAGTATTTTTTCCATGCATGTTGAGATCAAACAGTTGGTCCATGAAACCAATTCAGTGGCCTCTTTCAAGAAGCTTCCTCTTTCTGATAGTCTGAGAGTCCATCTTGCTTTAGCATCAATGAATCTCTGGTTTCCTGGGCCATTCGTATTCTGTCCCGACCGAAGCAGCCACCCTGGGAATCAGCACAACAGATGGTGGTGCGCAGATTGGAAAGGGAAAATGGAAACATTTTCACTTTGTTTTCAAGGCCGCCGTCAACCAGCAAGTGAATGTCAAGCCCTAGAGTGTTAGCTGGCTTGAAATTCCCCATCAATTAGGAGCCCAAAAGAAGATACTAGAATATCTTATTTATTCACAGAGAATATTCTTTTCCTTCCTTCCTTTCTTCTTTATCTCTTTAATATTTTTCTCTTTCTCTCTTTCCCTTCCTTCCTTCCCCCCTCCCTCCTGTCTTTCTTTACTTGTCTACTTTGGGTCTTAGCTGAGGCATGCGAGCTCTTTGTTGCAGCTCACTGGCTTAGTTGCTCCACAGTATGTGACATCTTAGTTCCATGATCAGGGATCAAACCTGCATCTTCTGCTTGGAAGGCAGATTTTTAAACCACTGGATCACCAGGGAAGTCCTAAGATTGTTATTCTTAAGATCTGTATTTTATGAATTGTATTGACTAATTTACTTAACCTTCTCTAACAGCCTTTATGTTATTTTCCTTCCTTCTCTATTTTTCCAGCCTGAAACACTCTTCCATTCATTAACAGATATTCACACGACTTGAACATCTCAGTTGCTTCAGCCATCTGCCAAATATCAGCAAAGCTTCCCCAGGCAGCCTCTGTAAGAAAGCATCTCTCCCTGTTCCTCTGTTTTGTTTTCCTTCAAAGCACAGACCTAAAGGAACAGAGGGGCCAAGCCATAAGACTCTTCATGAAAGGATGAAAAGGCATTTCAGACTGGAAAAATGCAAATGAAAACGACTTCCCATCTCCAGCAGGATAACGTCTGAGGTCCTTGACAGTGTGTTCTCCCACTGCCTGAAGACCCTTGAATCACTTCTTGTGCTCATTCTCTCCACTCCAGTCTCCTGTTTGGCATCTTCAAAATGGAATGCTGGTAATTCCTCTGTGAAATATCTCTCTCTTTCCTCATCCCCTTGCTAAGTTCTGCCTCCCAGGGACTTAAATACCAAAGACAATGAATAAGGACCATTCATTCATCCATTCAATGTTTACTGATTGTCAACTTATTCTTCAAGACACATCTCAGGTATTACTGCCCAGTCTCCATCACTAATACCACCTCTCCAACAGAGGTGAGGGGCACTTTTCAAGATCACTAGAGCACAAGTATCCTTGATCACTTCTCTCTGTATTTATCACACAGAAGTAATTGCCTGTTCATATGTCTGGCTCTACCACTAGAACGTAAATCCACATGATCAGGAGTGTTCCTTCCTAATGCTTCCTCTCTACTTAAAAGAGTGCTTGACACAAGCAAACTGCTCCGTGTGCATTTGTGGAACCATTGAGGGGATATATACTAAAGAAACCATAATTTTTAAATTGTGTAGTAGTGCTAGAAATCTCTTTGTTGTATTCTGTGTAAAACAATCTAACACAAGACTGACCAACTTGTGATGGCTTGTCTTGACTATTGTAGTCCAAATCTCACAGAGAAATGAGTCTCTAAGTTTCATCTCCTCGTTAAAAAAACTGAGCATTCCTGCCTATGCCATCCTTTTCACAGGGCTTTCACACTCCCTCTCTCATCTGTCCCACAATGACTCTGCCAATAGGATTCCTGCTGAGAATGAGTGTAAAGCCCTGCACAGTTCTACAAGGTGACATGACTTGCTAAGGGTGGTGTAGGTTGGTTACACAGGAATCAGAAATAGAATATGAGATTAACATCTGATTGCTATGAAAGATGCTCATCATCTAGGCATCATTTGTATTGACTTTTAAGGCTAAGCAGTATACCCCCCCAAAAAATAAAATCTAGGTTCTACCCCTCAGGGGTAATATCCAAGGCAAAAAAAGCCAGAGGCAAGGAGAGAGTTGATGTCACTCTGCCATTCCATCTTCTTCTCTTGATTCCCTATAACCCCGCCTTCTGCCCATCAGAAAGGAATTGTTGTTGTTTAACTGCTGTCATGTCTGACTCTTTGCGACTCCAAGGACTGTAGCATGCCAAGCTTCCCTGTCCTTCACTGGAGTTGGTGATGCTACCCAACTGTCTCATCCTGTCGCCCTGGAAAGAAATAGAAAGATGCTTCAATTGTGCAGTGATATGTTTTAATTCAAATGCACTCAAATTCATCAATGTTCATGAATACTTCAGTCCAAAACCCTGGGTTAGGTGCTGCACAGAACCAAAATATGAGTGAAGCACCCTCTGCCATAGTGGAGAATTTTATGAACAAAAAGAATTCCTATGTAAGCAATATTCATACATCCATATATAAGCTTATCCAACAAATATATACTAAATCCCCACTCTGTTCCAGGAAATGTACCAGGTATTGGGGATACAGTGTTTAAAAGACAAAGCTAATGTTCTTGTGGTGTGCTATGCTCAGTCACTCAGTCATGTCCAACTCTTTGCAACCCCATGAACTGTAGTGTGCCAGGCTCCTCTGTCCATGAAGTTTTTCAGGCAAGAATAGTGGAATGGGTTGCCACTTCCTTCTCCAAGTTCTTCCATTTTATTGCGGTACTTCCATTTTATTGAAGAAGAATCAGGATAAACATTTACCTGCCTTAAGGAATTTGCCCAAATAACAACCAGTGGTGGAAGTGTGTGCATCCTAGAACAGGATTCAAGTTTCAGCAATCTGACACTTGATCCCTGCTCTTAGCCACCATTCTGTTCTACCTAAAACTCCGAATTTCTGAAATAAAATAGACCTGGTGTGCAGGCAGGCCATTCAAGATGGCTATTTCCCAAACTTATGTTTACCAGAGGGGAAGCGTTTGGAGGAAGGACAGTTAGGGAGTTTAGGATCAGACCTGCACACACTGCTCTATTTGAAACTTCGCTCGTGGTCCAGTGGTTAAGAGTCTGCCTTGCAATGCAAGGGTCACCAGTTCAGTCCTTGATCTGTGAAGATCCAACATGCTGAGGAGTAACTAAGCCTTTGTGCCACAACTACTGAGCCCAGACTCTAGAGTCCATGAGCCACAACTACTGAGGCCACATGCTCTAGAGCCCACACGCCAAACAGGATGTAACAGAGTGCCTTGTGGTGCAGCTCTTAGCATGCAGTAAGTTGCTATGGGCCATTAACCCCTCCAGGACTGAGGACTGAGCTGAACTGATTAACCCCTCCCAGCCTCCCCACCTTATTACCAGGCAACCGTTACTAGGGGAACGTTAGTGGTCCTTCTCAGCCATTGGTCAGCGGGAGTGAGCGTCTCCCTCAAGCAATCAACTATCAGTGAGGGACTATTTGTGGTCCTGCTCAGTCATTCATTGGTCAGTGCCCCACTGGGCCCCGCCCACAAGCAAGCATCAGTGAAACCCTGAGGGAGGCCATTCATCCAACAATCAGTGGAGTATTTGCCCTCAGGTGGAGAGTGAGGTAAGAGGCAGATCTTTGCTTTCTCCCTGGGGCCTCCAGCTCACCCTGCCTTGGGCCAGGGAACAGGCTGGGGTAGGGGGAAGTATTTGTCCTGCATGGCTCCAGAGCGCTCACCAAGACCACTTAGTAGCTGTGGCACAAAGGCCTTTCTCTGTTTCGCAGTCAGGCATTTTGGTATTGTTTGGCCTCACTGTGCGTTGGTCACATGGACTTGCCTTTAGGTACTAACAGGACTTCCCTGGTGGTCCAGTGGCTAAGACTCTACACTCCCAATGCAGGGGGCCCAGAGTTTGACCCCTGTCAGGGAACTATGATCCCACATGCTGGAACTAAAGGTCCCGCCTGCCCCAACCAAGACGGAGCACAGCCAAATAAATAAATACTAACATTTAAAAAATTTTTTTAAAGGATAACCAACAAGGACCTATTGTATAGCAAAGGGGACTCTGCTCAATATTATGTAACAATGTAAGTGGGAAAAGAATCTGAAAAAGAATAGATACATATGTATATAACTGAGTTACTTTGCTGTAGACGTGAAACAACATTGTTAAAAAAAAGATGGCTGTTCCCTTGTTTTCTGTATATCCTCTGCTCAACAAGGCCCTGCTTCACTCAGTGACTATCCAATCATCTTAATTACAGGACTTCATCAGTAACTGCCTGCCTGCTCACCCCCTAGCCCAGCTGCTGGTTTCCCTGGTAACTGATGAGACAACGTGATATAACTTGCCCCTATAAATGGTAGCCTCCTTCTCTCCTGAGTAGTCGGGACTACTGCCATGTCCTGCCTGCCATATGCCACACGTGGTGGGGCTATCCTTCCAGGACCTTTTGCTTCAGACTTCTAAGATCCCTCGTCCACTAAACCACTGATGTCTCTGTTGCTGTGTCTGGGGTCTTACTCAGGTCTCAAGGCTGAGCAACTACAAGGCTTGCGGGCCTGCGGGGTGCAGCCCAATAATTGATGAGCAGTCAAGAAACCAAGGAAACTCCTGTGAGTATAGAACTGTTGGGAAATAAGGTCAGGGAGAGGGAAGTTATGGGGGTGATCCTGGGGTGATGGTCATCTCAATGAGGGCTGTCTTTCTCTTCCATTATGTTGATATTTTGTTAACCTCAGGTCTCTCCACCTTGAAAGGAGCAACCCCACATTCACAGTTCACCTAAATGCTTGGGGATGGCTGTTGAACACAGGCAAAACGCAAGGGCCTGAATTAGATACAGAATACTAGCATACCCCTGAACCATCAACCCTAAACAACTACAGAAGTGGGCTTTAGAGAGTTAACTCAGGGACAGATTTGTGAATTGGATATGGCCAGTTACCTGGAAGGGTTTGGTTGGGACCTGTGGCAACAGCAAAATAATACTGCCATTTGTGGCCTTGTGGCGAATAGGATTAGAAAGGGATTTATAGATCTCACCTGTCTGCTACCTGTTCCACCTAAGACCAATAAGGTAATTAATCCAGCCCTGACTGGAGGAAGGCACAACCATATTAACGCTGTGGGCCTCTCCAGGATTCAGCATGGGCTCTGGGGACTGAGGGTGAATGAATGGTATGTTACTGCCTTCTAAGGCAGAAACCTCAGGTAGGGGTGGCACTATCTCAAGATGCTGTTACTGATTGTATGTTGGTTAATGGTCATGGTCTTCCCTGTACAGTGCCTCTTAACAAATTTAGTCTGAGTGAAGGCAATCTGTTTGCAGACTGGGCACAGTGGTGGCATTGCTGTGAAATGAATCTGCTTGCTGGGTCTACAGCAAGATACCATTGTCGTTGTTCTCTGGACTTTCACGAAAACTGGAACCTGTTATCAGCTGGCTTGAATGTTTGCCCACCTCCTGGACTCTTTGTACTCTTTAGCTGCTGTTGTGTCTGTTGCATTTGTGGTGTCTGTTTGCAGTGCCCCTGTACATACGTGAGCCCAGGGATATCACAGAAGAGGGGTGGACCAAGATTGTCAGGGTCTTGCAAAATGTGCAGGGGTAAATTTTATGGTCAGGTTATTCAGGATTGCTATTTTTCTTTTGTCTTCCTTTGTGTCCATCCCCTGCTCAACCAGGCCGTTTCATTTATGTGACTATCCAATCCTCCTAATTATAAGGTTTCATCAGTAACTGCCTACATGCTTGCTTCCTGCCCCAGGCCCTGGTTTCCCTGGTAACTGAGGGGCCCACCTGACATCGATTACTGTTATCAGTTCAGCCACTCAGCCATGTCCAACTCTTTGCGACCCCATGGACTGCAGCACGCCAGATCACCAACTCCCAGAGCTTACTCAAACTCATATCCATTGAGTTCATGGTGCTATCCAACCGTCTCATCCTCTGTTGTCCCCTTCTCCTCCTGCCTTCAATCTTTCCCAGCATCAGGGTCTTTTCCAGTGAGTCAGTTATTTGCATCAGGTGGCCAAAGTATTGGAGTTTCAGCCTCAGCGTCAGTCCTTCCAATGAATATTCAGGACTGATTTCTTTTAGGATGGACTAGTTGGATCTCCTTGTAGTCCAAGGGACTCTCAAAGAGTCTTCTCCAACACCACAGTTCAAAAGCATCAGTTCTTCAGTGCTCAGCTTTCTTTATAGTCCAACTCTCACATCCATACATGACTACTGGAAAAACCATAGCCTTGACTAGATGGACCTTTGTTGGCAAAGTAATGTCCCTGCTTTTTAATGTGCTGTCTAGATTGGTCATAACTTTCCTTCCAAGGAGCAAGCATCTCTTAATTTCATGGCTGCAGTCACCATCTGCAGTGATTTTGGAGCCCAAAGAAATAAAGTCTGTCACTATTTCTATTGTTTCCCCATCTATTTGCCATGAAGTGATGGGACCAGATGCCATGATCTTAGTTTTCTGAATGCTGAGCTTTAAGCCAACTTTTTAACTCTCTTCTTTCAGTTTCATCAAGAGGCTCTTTAGTTCTTCACTTTCTGCTATAGTGGCCTCTGCATATCTGAGGTTATTGATATTTCTCCCTGCAATCTTGATTCCAGCTTATGTTTCATCTGGCCCAGCATTTTGCATGATGTATTCTGCATATCTTTATGGTGTAGTAGAAGAATGTGCACCCATCTTCTCCTGTGAGAACTCCAAAATTACAACTCACTGCTGGACAACCATTGACAGGAGGATATTGGATCCCACCAAAAAAGATGCACCATGTCCAAGGGCAAAGGAGAAGCCCCAAAAAGATAGTAGGAGAGGTGAAACCCCATGTAGTATCAAACCTGATACCCACCAGAGATGCTCAGAGGGCTCAAATAAAACCTTTGGGTGCAACAGGAGACCCCATAGAACTTGAGTCAGACCTGCTTTTGAGTATTTGAGTGTCTCCTTTGGAGGTACGGGTCAACAGTGGCCTGTCACAAGGGCAGGGGCTCTGGGTGCAGCAGACCTGCTATGGCATAAGCCATCTTAGAGGAGGTCAGCATTAACACCACCACAGAGCCACCAGAACGTACATAGGAATGGGGAAACAGACCCTCAGAGGGCAAAAACAAAACCTTGTGCACACCAGGACACAGGAGAAAGTAGCAGTGACCCCACAAGAGACTGACCCAGACTTGCCCATGAGTGTCCAGAATTCTCTGGTGGAGGCGTGGGTCGGCAGTGGCCTGGTGCAGGGTCAGGGGCACTGCATGTAGCAGTGCGTGCAGGAGACCTTTTGAAGGAAGTCACCATTATCTTCATTACCTCCACCATCGTTTGGCCTCAGGTCAAAAACCAGGGAGGGAACAGAGCCCCACCCATCAACAGAAATTCCCCCTACAAATGCAGCCTAATCCCCTGAGTAGCAGAGACTGCTGTCATGCCTTACCCTGTCTGTCATGCATAGTAGGATGTCATTCTAGGACCTTTGTCTTTAGACATGTAAGATACCCTGTCCAAAAAACCACTGATGTTCCTGTTGCTATATCTAGGCTCTTTCTTCAGTCTCAAGGTTGGGCAACTACAAGTCTTACAGACCTCTGTGGAGGGTGACCCAACACCTGGTATCCAGGAGCCAGAGACATTTTTGCAGAATTGGAAGCAAAACAAGACTGACTTTGTCATATTCAGATTAGATAAAATGAAACCTCCAGATTCACATTGCTTGTGATAGTCTGTTCCCAAATCTCCAGTTAGCAAAGTAATAAATATCAACTAATAAAACATGGGCCTTGGAATGATGTGTGACTGTTCCAAGACCTTTTCTGCTTATGATTATCAAGTGATGTATGTTATTTCATAATATCTTACTACTCTTCATAGCATGTTTATAAGTCTGCTCTAATCTTAGCAGATACAGGGGACAAATAGAAGAAGAACAAAATTGGGAATGTGAAGAGGAAGAGCTGGATGATACTGCTGACATGGTAAAACCATCACCCTGGTCTCGGGTGGCTCTCGTGGTCTCAGACCCTTGACTCTTCTAGAGTAGTTACCACACAGAGGAGAATACAGCATCACTCCTCAGGTGAGGCTCCCACTGAAGATGGCCAGCCTTGGTTGATGAGAAGGGCATCTTTTAGAAAGGGTATGCCAGTGGCTCCTGTCAGCTTTAGGGGCATAGCTCTGGAATACTAGAGAAGAAATCTAGTGATGGAGCCATAATGAAGTAGTGAAGGGAGTGAAGTATTTGAGCAAAAGATTCTGTTCCCTTTCAATACAAAGATAAGCTTCCCATTTAGACCCTAGTGACAAGGGAGTAACACTATAAACAAAGGAAGTTACTGAACAAATCATATTTAAAGCAGCACTCTTGATTCAAGGAGAGCCTTGTTTCTAAGTTCAGTAATAACAACTCAGCCCTTTAAAATTCAAGAGGAAAACAAATGCATCCACAGATCTCATGATTTTGGTGTGGCTTAGATTTCAATTCAGGCAGGGTTTGTGACTTCACTGTGTGGTGCTAATGAAATACAGGGCACGTTGACTCATTTCTGCTTAACATTTAACTGGCTGCACGAATTCTAGCATGTTCTGTCTGACACAGGTATTTTCAGGATGGACAGATCATTCAAAATGATGCCTTATTTTTTTTTAAAGAGGTGGTAATACTAAAGAGGGAAACAGAATAAGATCTAAGTGTTATACAAGTTTAAACTTCCAACCCTACTTAATTCATGATTCTTTCCATCATAACAGATCATTATGAACCTAGTGTCTACTTTGTCTTTGGCCTCAAGTTGAATATGCATGGCAGAAATCCAGAGGGGGAGCATGAAGACTCAGATATGATATAATTTCTGGTTAATATTTATGAAAGAAATATATTGCCATTTTAAAGCCTAAAAAATGGAAATTTTTTTGATGTGCCAAAGATTCAAAATAATATATAATTGATTGAACTCAAGATTTATTTAGCAATAACACGGTAAAGGTTTTGATAACCATTGCTGTTTTAAAAGTGGTGGACAATGACACATTATACCCATTGTATCGTGTAAACTTGCTATGAAGTGGAGGAGAAACAGAGGCAAGAAGGCATTTGTCTAGGAAGTAGGTCAAACATTTGTCCAGTATATGGTCTGAGGAAGAACCTGTGCTAGAAACAAGAATAAGAAAGAATATTCAAAAGGAAGCCAGGAACAGCTGGTTTCCAGAGCCAGGCAGGCAGGCTTACAGGGAAATACTAGCTCTGTTGCTCTATGATGTTGTGAGGCTATTTTGATTATTGTTGCTATGTAACAAATTACCCTAGAACTTGTTGTAAAGAGATGACCTTTTTTGTTTTGCTCCTCACCTTGAGGGGCAGAACTTCAGGAAGGGCTGCACTGGGTAGATCTTGTTTGGAGTTTCCTAAGGTTGCAGGAAGGACTGATGTTGAAGCTGAAACTCCAGTACTTTGGCCACCTCATGCAAAGAGTTGACTCATTGGAAAAGACCCTGATGCTGGGAAGGATTGGGGACAGGAGGAGAAGGAGACGACAGAGGATGAGATGGCTGGATGGCATCACCGACTTGATGGACATGGGTTTGGGTAGACTCCAGGAGTTGTTGATGGACAGGGAGGCCTGGCATGCTGCGATTCGTGGGGTCGCGAAGAGTCAGACACGACTGAGCAACTGAACTGAACTGAAGGTTGCACTGAGATGTTGGCCTGATCTGCCATCATCTGAAAGGTTGAGGTTGGACCAGATATGACAGCCAGATGGGGGCTGCCACCTGGGAGCTTGGCCATGGTTGGGGAATGCTCCAGCATAGTGGCCTTTGGGATGGCAAACTTCTTAGCTGGTGGCCGTCCTTTGCCAGAGCAAGTGTTCCAATGGAGGGTGGTGGTAGATGCATGGCATTTATAATGAAACCTTGGAAGTTGGTCATTTTAGTCATTGCTCTGTTGGTAAAAGCAGTCACAACCCCAGGGGTAGAGGAAATAGACTCTGCGCTTTGACTCAAGGGGCTTCCCTGGTGGCTCAGCTGGTAAAGAACTTGCATGCCAATGCAGAAGACACAAGAGACATGCGTTCAATCCCTGGGTTGGGAAGATCCCCCAGAGAAGGAAATGGCACCCATTTCTTTACAACCAATTACTCCCGTATTCTGGCTGGAAAATTGCATGGACAGAGTTGCCTGGTGGGCTACAGTTCACAGGGCCACAAAGAGGCAGACAGGACTGAGCGTGCGTGCCTACAAACACTGTGACTGAAGTGGCAACGCCACATTGTGGAGGATGGGAGGTGTGGTTGCACTCGTCTGTCTAAATAAAGTCTGCCACGTGGCCTTGAGGAAAATAACTTCTCAAGTTTAGTTTCCCTGTATGTAAAATGGAAATAACAATATTCTAGAAAAGATTATGACAACTGAAAGAAAAAGTGTGTATAAGAGGCTTAGCCTGGTGCTGAAAACCCAGTGAATGTTTCTAGCTCCCACTTTTTCCAGAGCAGGATATGAAGCCATGCCACATCTCTTTGTGATACTCAAATTATCAGTGCCTCCGACTCCCCTCCTACCTAGCCATAAGGAGATTCTTCTCTCTCCCCTGTGATCTGACCTCCTGTGACATTATCAAAACACTCATAAAGTCCTGCTCATTCACTTTCTTGACCCTGCCCCTTGGGCCTCATCTTTGCCAGAGACATTCACTGTCTGCGGTAGGCATCTCCACAATGGTGGCTCGGGTTCTGTCTGAACCCTGTCTTCTGTACTTGAGCTCCAAACTATCCCTCCAGGCCTTTCACTCCCTGAAGAGAACTCCTTCTTTCACTAACATTAGAGATCCCTCCAAGTGGGAATTCTCTCATCCCCGTCTCCTCCATTTCCACACTTAGTGCCACCTGCACCCACCATCATTTTCTCACCTTATGTTTCAAAATTAAGACGTATATTCTCCAGTTTCTAAGCCTGGGTCCCTCAGTCTTGAACTCTGTTCCTATCCTTTCTCTCTTCTCTGGAACATCGCTACACTGATGACGCCTTCTCTGGTATCTTCAGCTGCCTCCTCTAGACCGGCACCTTCCCTTGAGTCTATCAAATGCTGAAGCCCTTCCTAGTTTACTATGAATAAATCAAAACTGATCAACTATACCCTTTCTGCAGTCTTGTTCCCCTGGCAAGTTGCTGTACTCACCTGTTCTTCACACCAACCTCACCACCTATGAGTCCTTGTCACTATTCATTCTTTAGTCCCTCGAATATCTCCTGCTCTGTCTTTCTAGAAACTGTTCCTGCAGGGGAACCTTGGGGCCTCTTGATTTAAATTGCTGTTTTGAGGTGGCTTGTTAGACAGGAGAAGTTAACTACCATAGTGATCAAGCCAAGATCTTAACCCATGTGATGACTGCAAAGTTGTCTTCCCTTCCATGTCAGCATGTCCTAGAGAGTAAGGCTGATGTATTCTTGTGGGGGCTTTGACTTTCAAGTGAAGGAGTCAGAATGTCTGAAATTTGGTTGTTTGCCTTTTTTTAATCTGAAAGGTTCACACTATGCTAAAATGCCAGGATTTTGTACTGTTTTAATGTATCTTTGTATCCGTATTTCACTTGTTTCTCTAAATGTCTGGGTATCTGTTCACAGCAAGTCAAGCAATACAGAGGTTTATAGAAAAAATTCAGTCTCTCTTTCTACTTTGTTATTGAGGTTATTAATTACAACAGTTTGATAACCTTTCTTCTTTAGGCTAACATTTATTTTATCTTATCAGTGATGTATTTCCAGGTAAGTAAAAATGATCTAATTTTTCCCATTTTTAAACTGATAGTTGACACAAAATGTACCTCTTTAAAGTATACAGTTCAGTCATTTCTAATATATTAAACAAGGTTATGCAACCAGTATCACATTTCATACACTTCATTACCCCCCAAAGGAGGCTTACCCATTAGTAGTCGCTTCAGTTGTGGTAACTGTTAATCTACTTTGCCTTCATAGCCTGCCCGCTCTAGACATTTCATGTAAATGGAATCATACAGTATGTAGCCTTCTGTGTCTGAATTTTTTCACTCAGCATAGTGTTTTCAAGGTTCATCTTTGTTGTAGCATGTATCAGCACATCCTTTATGGTCAAATAATTTCACTGTAAGGATAGACTACATTTCCCTATCTGTTCATCAGCTGGATATCTAGCCATTACAAGTTTTGTGTAGTCTTCAGTGTTATTTCTCTTGAATATGTACCTAGGAGTAGAATTGCTGGGTCACACAGTAATTTCATGTTTAACTTTCTGAAGAATTGTCAAACTGTGTTCCAAAGCAGCTACACCATTTTATATTGCCATCATGTATGAGAGTTCCAATTTCTCCACATCCATGACCATGTTTGTTGTTACCGTCTTGATTATGGTTGTTCCTGTGTGTGATGTGATATTTCATTATGGTTTTGATTTATGAGTAGTTGTGTCTAGCATCTTATGTGTTTATTGGTCACTTGCATATTTTCTCTGGATAAACGTCTATTCAAATTCTTTTTTAATCAGATTGCTTTTTGAACTGTAGCAGTTCTTTATATTTTCTGGAAACAAGTCCCTGACTGAATATATAATTGGCAAGTGTTTTCTCCCCTTGTTTTCACATTCTTGTCCTTGATGCACACAAGCTTCAAAATTTTAATAAACTAATTTATCATCTGTATTGTCATATCTAAAAAATTGTTGCCTAATCCAAGGTCATGAAACTTTATGTTCTAGACATTGTGTAGCATTAGTTCTTACACTTAGGTCATTCCATTTTGAGATTATTTTTTCAATATGGTATGAACACAGGGCACAGATTTATTCTTTTGCATATGAATGTTCATTTATCCCAGCTTTTGTCAAAAGATGGTCCTTTCTCCATTAAATAGTCTTTCTTTTTTTTTTTATTAAACATTTTTTTTATTAGTTTTGCCAAACAATGACATGATATCACCATGGGTTTACATATGCTCCCCCTGCAGAACCCCCCTCCCTCCTCCCTTTCCCCCGGGAAATCTCGTTGCACCAGTCCCAAGCATCAATCCTGGGCCGGCTATTGCTTAGACATATGATACTTAACATGTTTCAATGCCATTCTCCCATATCATCCCACCCTTTCCCTCATCCACAGAGGCCCTGAGTCTATTCTATACATCTGCGTTCCTTTTGCTGTCTCACATGCTGGGTTCTCGTTACTGTCTTTCTAAATTCCATATATATGCGTTAATATACTGTATTGTTGTTTTTGCTTCTGGCTTACTTCACTCTGGATAATGGGCTCCAGTTTCGTCCATCTGAGTAGAACTGATTCAAATGAATTTTTCCTTAATGCTGAGTAATATTCCATTGTGTATATGTACCACACCTTTCTTATCCATTCATCAGTTGATGGGCATCTAGGTTGGTTCCATGTCCTGGCTATTGTAAACAATGCAGCAATGAACATTGGGGTACACGTGTCTCTTTCAATTCTGGTTTCCTCGGTATATATGCCCAACAGTGGGATTGCTGGGTCATATGGCAGGACTATTTGCAGTTTTTTAAGGAACCTCCACACTGTTTTCCATAGAGGCTGTAGTAGTTTGCAATCCCACCAACAGTGTAAGAGAGTTCCCTTTTCTCCACATCCTCTCCATCATTTATTACTTGTGGATTTTTGGATTGCAGCCATTCTGACTGGTGTAAAGTGATATCTCATTGTGGTTTTGATTTGCATTTCTCTGATAATGAGTGATGTTGAGCATCTTTTCATGTGTTTGTTAGCCATTTTTATGTCTTCTTTGGAGAAACGTCTGATCAATTCTTTGGCCCACTTTTTGATTGGGTTGTTTATTTTCCTAGAATGGAGCTGCAGGAGTTGCTTGTATATTTTTGAGATTAATTGTTTGTCCTTTGCTTCATTGGCTATTATTTTCTCCCATTCTGAAGGCTGTCTTTTCACCTTGCTTATAGTTTCCTTTGCAGTGCAGAAGCTTTTAATTTTAATTAGGTCCCATTTGTTTATTCGTGTTTTTATTTCCAATATTCTGGGAGGTGGGTCATGTAGGATCCTGCTTTGGTTGATGTCAGAGAGTGTTTTCCCAATGTTATCCTCTAGGAGTTTTATAGTTTCTGCTCTTATGCTTAGATCTTTGATCCATTTTGAATTTATCTTTGTGTATGGTGTTAGAAAGTGTTCTAGTTTCATTCTTTTACAAGTGGCTATCCAGTTTTCCCAGCACCACTTGTTAAAGAGGTTGTCTTTTCTCCATTGTATATTCTTGCCTCCTTTGTCAAAGATAAGGTGTCCATAGATGCGTGGATTTATCTCTGGGCTATCTATTTTGTTCCATTGATCTATATTTCTGTCTTTGTGCCAGTACCATACTGTCTTAATGACTGTGGATTTGTAGTATAGCTTAAAGTCAGGTAGGTTGATTCCTCCAGTTCCATACTTCTTTCTCAAGATTGCTTTGGCTATACGAGGTTTTTTGTATTTCCATACAAATTGTGAAATTATTTGTTCTAATTCTCTAAAAAAGACCTCTGGTAGCTTGATAGGAATTGCATTGAATCTATAGATTGCTTTGGGTAGTATACTCATTTTCACTATATTGATTCTTCCAATCCACGAACACGGCACATTTCTCCATCTGTTTGTGTCCTCTTTGATTTCTTTCATCAGTGTTTTATAGTTTTCTATATACAAGTCTTTTGTTTCTTTAGGTAGAAATACTCCTAAGTATTTTATTCTTTTTGATTCGATGGTGAATGGAATTGTTTCCATAATTTCTTTTTCTGTTTTTTCATTGTTAGTGTATAGAAATGCCAGGGATTTCTGTGTGTTGATTTTGTATCCTGAAATTTTGCTATATTCACTGATTAGCTCTAGTAATTTTCTCGTAGAGTCTTTAGGGTTTTCAATATAGAGGATCATGTCATCTGCAAACAGAGAGAGTTTTACTTCTTCTTTTCCAATCTGGATTCCTTTGATTTCTTTATCTGCTCTGATTGCTGTGGCCAAGACTTCCAAAACTATGTTGAAAAGTAGTGGTGAGAGTGGGCACCCTTGTCTTGTTCCTGACTTCAGGGGGAATGATTTCAGTTTTTCACCATTGAGGATAATGTTTGCTGTGGGTTTGTCATATATAGCTTTTATTATGTTGAGGAATGTTCCTTCTATTCCTGCTTTTTGGAGGGTTTTTATCATAAATGGATGTTGAATTTTGTCAAAGGCTTTCTCTGCATCTATTGAGATAATCATGTGATTTTTATTTTTCAATTTGTTAATGTGGTGTATTACATTGATTTGCGAATATTGAAAAATCCTTGCATCCCTGGGATAAAGCCTACTTGATCATGATGTATGATTTTTTTAATGTGTTGTTGGATTCTGTTTGCTAGAATTTTGTTAAGGATTTTTGCATCTAAGTTCATCAGTGATATTGGCCTGTAGTTTTCTTTTTTTGTGGCATCTTTGTCGGGTTTTGGAATTAGGGTGATGGTGGCCTCATAGAATGAGTCTGGAAGTTTACCTTCCTCTGCAATTTTCTGGAAGAGTTTGAGTAGAATAGGTGTTAGCTCTTCTCTAAATTTTTGGTAGAATTCGGCTGTGAAGCCATCTGGTCCTGGGCTTTTGTTTTTTGGAAGATTTCTGATTACGGTTTCAATTTCTGTGCTAGTGATGGGTCTATTAAGATTATCTATCTCTTCCTGGTTTAGTCTTGGAAAGTTGTACTTTTCTAGGAATCTGTCCATTTCATCCAGGTTGTCCAGTTTATTTGCATATAGCTGCTGATAATAGTCTCTTATGATCCTTTGTATTTCTGTGTTTTCTGTTGTGATCTCTCCGTTTTCATTTCTAATTCTGTTGATTTGGTTCTTCTCCCTTTGTTTCTTGATGAGTCTGACTAATGGTTTGTCAATTTTATTTATCTTCTCAAAGAACCAGCTTTTGGATTGGTTGATTTTTGCTGTGGTCTCTTTTGTTTGCTTTGCGTTTATTTCTGCCCTGATCTTTAAGATTTCTTTCCTTCTACTAGACCTGGGCTTCTGCATTTCTTCCATTTCTAGTTGCTTTAGGTGTAAAGTAAGGTTATTTATTTGATTTTTTTTCTTGTTTCCTAAGGTGAGCTTGAATTGCTATGAACCTTCCCCTTAGCACTGCTTTCACAGTGTCCCATAGGTTTTGAGCTGTTGTGTTTTCATTTTCATTCATTTCCATGCATAACTGAATTTCATTTTTGATTTCTTCTGTGATTTGTTGGTTATTCAGCAGTGTGTTGTTGAGCCTCCATATGTTGGAGGTTTTGAATAGTTTTCTCCTGTAATTGATATCTAATCTCACTGCATTGTGATCAGAAAAGATGCTTGGGATGATTTCAATGTTTTTGAATTTACCAAGGCTAGATTTATGGCCCAGGATGTGATCTATCCTGGAGAAGGTCCCGTGTGCGCTTGAGAAAAAAGTGAAATTCCTTGTTTTGGGGTGGAGTGACCTATAGATATCAATTAGGTCTAGTTGGTCTATTGTATCATTTAAAGTTTGAATTTCCTTGTTACTTTTCTGTTTAGTTGATTTATCCATTGGTGTGAGTGGTGTATTAAAGTCTCCCACTATTATTGTGTTGTTGTTAATTTCCCCTTTCATACTTGTTAGCATTTGCCTTACATATTGTGGTGCTCCTATGTTGGGTGCATAAATATTTATAATTGTTATTTCTTCTTCTTGGATTGATCCTTTGATCATTATGTAATGTCCATCTTTATCTCTTTTCACCGCCTTTATTTTAAAGTCTACTTTATCTGATACGAGTATTGCCACTCCTGCTTTCTTTTGGTCTTTATTTGCATGGAATATCTTTTTCCAGCCTTTAACTTTCAGTCTATATATGTCCTTAGATTTGAGGTGGGTCTCTTGTAGGCAACATATATAGGGGTCCTGTTTCTGTATCCAATCGGCCAGTCTTTGTCTTTTGGTTGGGGCATTCAGCCCGTTTACATTTAAGGTAATTATTGATAAATATGATCCTGTTGCCATTTCTTCTGTTTTATTGTTTTGGATTCGAGATTATATACCCCATCTGTGTTTCCTATCTAGGAAAGATCCTTTAGCATTCGTTGGAGGGCTGGTTTGGTATTACTAAATTCTCTCAATTTCTGCTTGTCTGAAAGACTTTTGAATTGTCCTTCAAATTTGAATGAGATCCTTGCTGGGTACAGTAATCGGGGTTGTAGCTTGTTTTCTTCCATGACTTTAAGAATGCTCTGCCATTCCCTTCTGGCCTGAAGCGTTTCTATTGAGAGATCAGCTGTTATCCTTATGGGATTCCCCTTGTGGGTTATTTTTTGCTTCTCCCTCACTGCTTTTAATATTTGGTCTTTGTATTTGATATTTGTTAATTTGATTAATATGTGTCTTGGGGTGCTCCGCTTGGGGTTGATTCTATTTGGGACCCTCTGTGTTTCTTGGACCTGAGATGTTATTTGCTTTCCCAATTTAGGGAAATTTTCCACCATAATTTCTTCAAGAATTTTCTGATGGTCCTTCTTTTTGTCTTCTTCTTCTGGGATTCCTATGATTTGAATATTGGTGCGTTTAATACTGTCCCAAAGGTCTCTGAGATTGTCCTCATTTCTTTTAATTCTTTTTTCATTTTTCCTTTCTGTTTCATTTATTTCTGCCATTCTATCTTCTATTTCACTTATCCTGTCTTCTATTTCTGTTACTCTACTGTTGGTTCCCTCCAGGGTGTTTTTGATCTCATTTATTGCATTATTTATTGTATTTTGACTCTTTTTCATTTCTTCTAAGTCCTTGTTAAAGCTTACCTGCATCTTCTCAATCCTTGCCTGCAGGTTATTGAATTGTAGCTCCAACTTATTTTCCAGGTTTTGGATCATTTTCACTATCATTATTCGGAATTCTTTGTCAGGTAGACAAGCTATCTCTTCGTCTTTTGTTTGGTCCAGGGGATATTTATCCTGGTCCTTTACTTGTTGGGTATTTCTCTGCCTTTTCATCTTGTTTATCTTGGTGTGTTGTCCCTTTATTGTGGGGTTTCCTCACTATGGGAGGGGTTGGATGAGTGTTTTGTCAGAGTTTCCTGGTTGGAATCTTAAGCGGTCTGTCCTGCTTGATTTGGCGACCTCTGCTGGCCCCTTCAGTGTCTATTCAGTGCTCTGGGGTTTGCCCCGCTCGCAGTGCCTGCGCTTTTCCCGCCCCCTCTGCTCAGGCTCTAGGCTGGCGGCGCACTCTGATGACGCAATTGGAGGCTGTGGCTTCTCCTCTCCCCAGGCCCAGCCGCTCCGCTCTTTCTGCTTGCAGCTGGGCGTGTCTTCTCAGATGTGCAGCGGCAGACTCTGGCGGCGCACTCTGGTGACGCAGTTGGGGGGCTGCGGCTTCTCCCCTCCCCCGGCCCAGCTGCTCGGTTTTTTCAGTGTGCGGCTGGGGGCGTTTTCTCAGATATGAGAAGCGCCGAATTCTGGTGGCAACTGTCCAGAGTCCCCAGAGGTCTTGGCTAGCACCCAATTCTGCCTGCGGTTTGGGGGCAGAAGCCTCACAGGGGCGCTCTCCGTAGCCCGCCGCCTCCCTGTTCCACCCGGCTGTCTCGCGCCGCGGTCCGAGTCCCCGCTCCCCTTTGTTCTGTTCGCGAGCCTGGCAGGGGTCTTCTTCGGGAAGGCTACGCGCGAGCCTGGCGGGGGTCTTCCTCGGGAAGGCTACCCAGCCGTCTATCTCCAGTTAGCGCCCTCGGTTAGGACCCTCAGTCTGCCCCAGGCGTTCAATCTCAGTCCTCCCCCTAAGCTCGTGGCCCGCCCCTCCCTGAGCAGTCTGCTGGCTCTTGGGGGATGGGGCGACCGGCCGCCACTCCGTTCTCCAAGGGGCTTAACTATTTATCGGCTTCTAAGTCCCGACTTTTATGCTCTTTGAGATTTGCCTCAGATCTCTCAGTTCCGCCAGTAAGAATGTTTCCTGACGTTCGTAAACCTTTATCTCTTTCGAGGCTCCCCTTCTGAGATGAATCTCAGTCCCTGCCTCTTTGCCTCTTTTTACTTTTTTGGTTTTTTTCCTTTGGTCCTACCTTCTTTCGTCGGCAATGGGCTGTCTTTCCAGATGCCTGAAGACCTCTGCCAGCATTCAGATGTTGATTTATGGAGTTTGTTCGGTATTTAAATGTTCCTTTGGTGTATTTGTTGGGGAGAGTGTGGACTCCGCGTCCTATTCCTCCGCCATCTTAGTCCCTCCCCCTAAATAGTCTTTCTTAATGCCTTTGCTGAAACTCAGTTGATCATAGTTATATGGGTTCATTTCTGAACTCTCAATTCCATCACATGTATCTGTGTTTATCCTTATGCCATTACCAGACTGTCTTGATTAATTGTAGCTCTTCTGTATTTCTGAAATTGGGAAGTATGAGACCACCAACGTTTGTTTCTTTTTACAAGATTGTTTTGGCTAATTGGAGTCCCCAATTTAAACATAGATTTTATTTATTTATTTTGTGTGTGTGTGTGTGTGTGTTTTAACTGGTTTTGCCATACAATGACATGAAACCGCCCTGGGTTTACATATGCTCCCCCTCCAGAACCCCCTTCCCTCCTCCCTCCCAATTCCCTCCCCCTGGGTCATCTCGGTGCACCAGCCCTGAGCATTAACCCTGGGCTGGCGATTGATTTCACATATGATAATTAACATGTTTCAATGCCATTCTCCCATATCATCCCACCCTTGCCCTCATCCACAGAGTCCACGAGTCTGTTCTATACGTCTGTGTTCCTTTTGCTGTCTCGCATGCAAGGTTCTCGCTGCCATCTTTCTAAATTCCATATATATGCGTTAGTATACTGTATTGTTGTTTTTCCTTCTGGCTTACTTCACTCTGGATAATAGGCTCCAGTTCCGTCCACCTGAGTAGAACTGATTCAAATGAATTTTTTTTTAATGCTGAGTAATATTCCATTGTGTATATGTACCACAGCTTTCTTATCCATTCGTCAGTTGATGGGCATCTAGGTTGTTTCCATGTC
>ML664161.1:8815128-9060588 GCA_007570785.1 Antilocapra americana | reverse complement strand
TCCATTTCTCTGATAATGAGTGATGTTGAGCATCTTTTCATGTGTTTGTTAGCCATTTTTATGTCTTCTTTGGAGAAATGTCTGTTAAGTTCTTTGGCCCACTTTTTGATTGGGTCATTTATTTTTCTAGAATGGAGCTGCAGGAGTTGCTTGTATATTTTTGAGATTAATTGTTTGTCTGTTGCTTCATTGGCTATTATTTTCTCCCATTCTGAAGGCTGTCTTTTCACCTTGCTTATAGTTTCCTTTGTTGTGCAGAAGCTTTTAGTTTTAATTAGGTCCCATTTGTTTATTCGTGCTTTTATTTCCGATATTCTGGGAGGTGGGTCATGGAGTATCCCGCTTTGGTTTATGTCAGAGAGTGTTTTCCCAGTATTATCCTCTAGGAGTTTTATAGTTTCTGGTCTTATGCTTAGATCTTTGATCCATCTTGAGTTTATCTTTGTGTATGGTGTTAGAAAGTGTTCTAGTTTCATTCTTTTACAAGTGGCTGTCCAGTTTTCCCAGCACCACTTGTTAAAGAGATTGTCTTTTCACCATTGTATATTCTTGCCTCCTTTGTCAAAGATAAGGTGTCCATAGATGCGTGTATTTATCTCTGGGCTTTCTATTCTGTTCCATTGATGTATATTTCTGTCTTTGTGCCAGTACCATACTGTCTTAATGACTGTGGATTTGTAGTATAGCCTAAAGTCAGGTAGGTTGATTCCTCCAGTTCCATTTTTCTTTCTCAAGATTGCTTTGACTATACGAGGTTTTTTGTATTTCCATACAAATTGTGAAATTATTTGTTCTAATTCTCTAAAAAAGACCTCTGGTAGCTTGATAGGAATTGCATTGAATCTATAGATTGCTTTGGGTAGTATACTCATTTTCACTATATTGATTCTTCCAATCCACGAACACGGCACATTTCTCCATCTATTTGTGTCCTCTTTGATTTCTTTCATCAGTGTTTTATAGTTTTCTATATACAAGTCTTTTGTTTCTTTAGGTAGAAATACTCCTACAACATAGATTTTAAAATTGGAGTGCCAATTTCCTTAAAGCATCTGGAGTTTTGATGATTACATTAAATCTGTAGGTCAATTTGAGAACTTCTGACATCTTGATTTTGAGACTTTCAATCCATGAGCAAGAAATATTCTTCATTTAAGTCATTCTTTTAATTATTTCTGGTTTCTGATGTACAAGTCTTATACTTTTCATTAAACTATTCTTAAGAATTCTTGGTACTGTCATAAATATAATTATTTTATAATTTTATTTCTTTTCATGGCTCCTTGCTAGTATATAGACACATAATTGACTGTTACTATATCCTGCAGTCTTGCTGAATTGGTTTACTAGCAATTTTTTGGTTAGGATTTCAATATAAGATCATGTCAACTGCAAATAGAGTTTTATTTTTTTGCAGTTTGGATACTTTTACTTTTTTCTTAATAATTATAGTTAAAACCTTCAGTACAACATTGAAAAGATAAAACAAGAGTGAACATCCTTGATTTGTTCCTGATCTTTAGAGGAAAGCTTTTGGTTTACCGTAGGTTTTTCATAGATCCTCCCTATCAGGTTGAAGAGGTTCCTATCTATTCCTGTTTTGAGTCTTTCTATGATGAAAGACTAGATTTTTGTCTAATACTTCATGTGTATATTGAGATGATCATACTTGTCCTTTATTCTATTAGTATGTGTATTAAACTAATTTATCACATGTTGAACCCACTTTGTGTTCCTCAGATCATTTGTCAATGGTTTATACTCATTTTTGTGTTACTGGATTCCATTTGCCCATACTGTATGGATTTTTATATCTATAGTAATAAAGGATATTGATTTTTTTTTTTTCAGACTAGGTTTCATTGGGCCCCTACTACAGTAGTGGGGAGTGAGAACAAACAAAACTTCCTTTGCTTGCTCACTCCCTGAGGTGGCAGTGAGTTTGTTCCTTATATGGAGTGTGTCCAGGGGTCTAACCAGAGGGGTGGCTTAGTTGTTTTGCTTATCCCTTAGGTAGTTTTGTGTGCAGGGGTCATGCACAGTACCGTGCTTTTGCTCCTGACCCCCTGCTTTTGCTACACACTCCTCAAAATGGCAGTCAGGTTTTTTTGGTCTCTTTGAGTCTCTTGTCCAGAATTTTCCCCAACTGCACTTGCACAGTTATTTTTAGTCCCATACAGTTTCTTTGTATTTTGTTGCTTGAGGTGTATCCAGCTGCAAGCACTGCAGCAGAGAGTCCCAGGTCCCAGCCTGTCTCATTCCCCCTGAGAGACTCTAAATCCTTACTCTTAATAGGCAAGGGAGTAAGGATCTCTTCTTCTGAAGCGTCTTCCTGCTGAACAGGGGTGGCAAACCCTAGCCCATCCTAGAGGAATGGAAGTCCCTTGCTGACTGTTTTAAGGACCTGTAGGGACCTGGGCTACTTTCCACTGGAATGGGCTGAATTCCTTGAGCCATCACAGCCTTTCTTCAAACTGTTAAGAGTCTAAAAGATGCAAACTCAACCAAAAGGTTAAACAAACAAGGAGATGACAACAATAGCCATGAAAGGGCCTAAAAAGGGAAGGGACCAGGTTAACTTTGGCAGGGCCTTCTTAACTGTTGATCAAAAAAGGGAGGCAATATTACCCCTGCCAAAGTTAGGAAACCCCTTGGCCTGGGTGTATATTTCCTTAATATTAACTTTTACCTGTCCTGTTACATTGATCCACGTGTAGCGGGGCGTGTTAATTATTGCACTCTGCCTTGTTCTGCCAGAAGGCAACTAGGGCCAGACAGTTGCCAAGAACCACCTCTTCCAGGGCAACAAGACAGGCCCCAAGACCCATTAAGGCTTTTAAACAGGAGCCAACCCACTACATCATTTTACTTATCTGTTGATGGTGCCTGTCTTTTGAATAGGTGTCTCAGGTCTCTCACTGGCTCACAGGTATATTGTTGTTCTGCTGTGACCTGTGGGGTTTCTGAAAGTAAATCTTGAGTCTGGACAAATGTACCCAACTAGATATCCCTTGCAGTTTGACAGCAGTGGGGGGTGGTTAAAAGTACTTTATAGAGGCTCTTCATTTTGGCAGTAATTGATCTTGGGGACCCCTCCTTCTGAGCTTGGAGAAGAACTTGGTCCCTGGGGTTTATTTGTGCAGGAACTGCTCCTTCCTCTGTATTTTAGTGGGAGTCAGCAGTGTCTTGTGGGCATAGTCCTGGACTGCCTCCTGAACTTGTCCTAAATTAATGTCTTAGGGCCTGATTCACATCCTCACTCAGTAGAATGTCAGTAGTAAGGCAAGGCCTCCATAGCTCATTTCAGATGGCCTAGGTCTCGACCACTCCTGGGGGTGACACGGACGCTGAGAAGTGTAGTAGGAGGCAAGCTGGTTTTGGGATCATGAGTTTCTTGGCAGAGGTTTGCTAAGGTTTACTTTAAAGTATGGTTCATTTTCTCTACCCTCCATGAAGACTAGGGTTGCCAAAACGTGTGTGGCTTGTAGCCTACCCTGGTGTAAGCCTCTGTGTGATTTTGGCTATAAAAGAGGAACCGTTTTCACTTTGGAGGGACTTTGGAAGTCCAAACCAAGGAATTAGTTCTCTTAAAAGGGACTTACCAGGGCTTCCCAAGTGGCTCAGTGGTAAAGAATCTGCCTGCCAATGCAGGACAGATGGATTCGATTCCTCATCTGGGAAGATCCCACATGCCTCAGAGTAACTAGGCCCCTGAGGCATAACTATTGAGCTTGTGCTCTAGAGCCGAGGAACTGCAACTATTGAGTCCACACGCCACAACTACTGAAGCTCATGCACCCTAGAGCCTGTGTTCCCCATCAGGAGAAGCCACCACAGTGAGAGGCCTGTGCACCACAACAAGAGAGTAGCACCCGCTTGCTGCAACCAGAGTAAAGCCCATGCAGCGACAATGACCCAGCACAGCCAAAAATAAAAAATTATATTTTAAAATAGGGACTTACTGACTTCCATAGCCTTTCCAAGTGGCTTCAGCCCATTCTGTGAAAGTATCAACAAACACCAGAAGATATTTATACCCTGATCGTGGAGGCATTTGAATGAGATCTAACTGTCAATCTTCCCCCAGATATGTCCCTTGGCATTGAGTTGCCCTGAGTTACAAGGGGGGATTAGATGTGTCTTTGGGTTATTACAGACACATAAATCATAGGCAAGCATTATTTGTTTTTACTGCTCTTGTAAGCCTCTCGCCTGAAGCTGCCTTTTGCATCAAGTCCCATAGTACATCCCTCCCATAGTGGGGGGGCATATGTAGGCTCTTAGTGACTTTCCATTGTTGGGTTTCAGGGATTAGAATCTTTTCCTTCTTTTTAAACCAGCCTGTGCTTCCCTTCTCATAGCCCCATTCTTAGAATTTTATTATTCCTTTGGGGTTATTAGGGGATGCCAGGGAGTTCAAGGGGACCAGTCACTAAAGCACCAGAGTCATAACTTGTTCAGGGTCCTGAAATCTAGCTGCCTGTTTTGCCATCTTATCAGTTTTGCTAATCCCTTGGCTCACAAAGAACCCATCCCTCTGATGGCCCCCACAGTGGATTAGTGGTACCTGGGTTGGGAGCTGCACTTCTTCTAAAAGAGCCAGAACCAAATCTTCGTGTTTTCTGGGGAATTTCTAGCAGTTAACATTTCTGGGAGAGGGCATCAGAGGGCAGACACACTGAAACTACAATGACAGACAACTAGCCAATCTGATCACACAGACCACAGCCTTGTCTAACTCAATGAAACTAAGCTATGCTGTGTGGGGCCACCCAAGATGGATTGGTCATGGTAGAGAGGTCTAACAGAATGTTGTCCACTGGAGAAGGGAATGGCAAACCATTTCAGTATTCTTGCCTTGAGAACCCCATGAACAGTATGAAAAGGCAAAAAGATAGGACACTGAAAGATGAACTCCCCAGGTCGGTAGGTGCCCAATATGCTACTGGAGATCAGTGGAGAAATAACACCAGAAAGAATGAAGGGATGGAGCCAAAGCAAAAACAACACCCAGTTGTGGATCAGACTGGTGATAGAAGTACGGTCCAATGCTGTAAAGAGCAATATTGCATAGGAACCTGGGATGTTCGGTCCATGAATCAAGGCAAATTGGAAGTGGTCAAACAGGAGATGGCAAGAGTGAACATTGACATTCTAGGAATCAGCAAACTATGGACCGGAATGGGTGAATTTAACTCAGATGACCATTATATCTACTCCTGTGGGCAGGAATCCCTTAGAAGAAATGGAATAGCCATGATAGTCAACAAAAGAATCTGAAGGGCAGTACTTGGATGCAATCTCAAAAATGACAGACTGATCTCTGTTCATTTCCAAGGCAAACCACTCAATATCACAGTAATCCAAGTCTATGCCCTGACCAGTAATGCTGAAGAAGCTGAAGTTGAATGGTTCTATGAAGATCTACAAGATCTTTTAGAACTAACACCCAAAAAAGATGTCCTTTTCATTATAGGGGACTGGAATGCAAAAGCAGGAAGTCAAGAAACACCTGGAGTAACAGGCAAATGTGGCCTCAGAGTACAGAATGAAATAGGGCAAAGGCTAATAGAATTCTGCCAAGAGAATTCACTGGTCATAGCAAACACCCTCTTCCAATAACACAAGAGAAGACTCTACACATGGACATCAGCAAATGTTCAACACCGAAATCAGATTGATTATATTCTTTGCAGCCAAAGATGGAGAAGCTCTTCAGTCAGCAAAAACAAGACTGGGAGCTGACTGTGGCTCGGATCATGAACTCCTTATTGCCAAATTCAGACTTAAATTGAAGACAGTGGGGAAAACCACTAGACCATTCAGGTATGACCTAAATCAAATCCCTTATGACTATACAGTGGAAGTGAGAAATAGATTTAAGGAACTAGATCTGATAGAGTGCCTGATGAACTATGGATGGAGGTTTGTGACATTGTACACGAGACAGGAATCAAGACCATCCCCAAGAAAAAGAAACACAAAAAGCTAAATAGCTGTCTGAGGAGGGCTTACAAATAGCTGTGAAAAGAAGAAAAGAAAAAGCAAAGGAGAAAAGGAAAGATATACCCATTTGAATGCAGAGTTCCAAAAAATAGCAAGGAGAGAAGAAAACCTTTTTCAGCGATCAAAGTAAAGAAATAGAGGAAAACAATAGAATGAGAAAGACTAGAGATCTCTTCAAAAAATTAGAGATACTAAGGGAACACTTCATGCAAAGATGCACTCAATAAAGGACAGAAATGGTATAGACCTATCAGAAGCAGAAGATATTAAGAGGAGGTGGCAAGAATACACAGAACTGTACAAAAAAGATCTTCACCACTCAGATAATCACAGTGATGTGATCACTCACCTAGAGCCAGACATGCTTGAATGTGAAGTCAAGTGGGAGTTGGGAAACATCATTATGAACAAAGCTAGTGGAGGTGATGAAATTCCAGCTGAGCTATTTCAAATCCTAAAAGATGATGCTGTGAAAGTGCTGCACTCAATATGCCAGCAAACTTGGAAAACTCAGCAGTGGCCACAGGACTGGAAAAGGTCAGTTTTCATTCCAATCCCAAAGAAAGGCAATACCAAAGAATGCTCAAACTACCACACAATTGCACTCATCTCACGTGCTAGCAAAGTAATGCTCAAAATTCTCCAAGCCAGTCTTCAACAGTACATGAGCTATGAACTTCCAGATGTTCAAGATGGTTTTAGAAAAGGCAGAGGAACCAGAGATCAAATTGCCAACATCTGCTGGATCATCAAAAGAGCAAGAGAGTTCCAGAAAAACATCTATTTCTGCTTTATTGATTATGCCAAAGCCTTTGACTGTGTGGATCACAATAAACTGCGGAAAATTCTTCAAGAGATGGGAATACCAGACCACCTGACCTGCCTCTTGAGAAACCTGTATGGAGGTCAGGAAGCAACAGCTAGAATTGGGCATGGAACAACAGACTGGTTCCAGATAGGAAAGGGAGTACGTCAAGGCTGTATATTGTCACCCTACTTATTTAACTTATATGCAGAGTACATCATGAGAAACGCTGGGCTGGAAGAAGCACAAGCTGGAATCAAGATTGCCAGGAAAAATATCAATAACTTCAGATATTCAGATGACACCATCCTTATGGCAGAAAGTGAAGAAGAACTAAAGAGCCTCTTGATGAAAGTGAAAGAGGGGAGTGAAAAAGTTGGCTTAAAGCTCGTTGGCTTAAATGAGCTTTAAACTCATTGGCGTAAAGCTCAAAACATTCATAAAACTAAGATCATAGCATCTGGTCCCATCACTTCATGGCAAATAGATGGGGAAACAGTGGGAACAGTGGCTGACTTTATTTTGGGGGGCTCCAAAATCACTGCAGATGGTGATTGCAGCCATGAAATTAAAAGATGCTTACTCCTTGGAAGGAAAATTATGACCAGCCTAGACATCATATTAAAAAGCAGAGACATTACTTTGTCAACAAAGGTCTGTCTAGTCAAGGCTATGGTTTTTCCAGTAGTCATGTATGGATGTGAGAGTTGGACTGTGAAGAAAGCTGAGAGCCAAAGAACTGATACTTATGAACTGTGGTGTTGGAGAAGACTCTTGAGGGTCCCTTGGACTGCAAGGAGATCCAACCAGTTGATACTAAAGGAGATCAGTCCTGGGTGTTCTTTTGGAATTACTGATGTTGAAGCTGAAACTCCAATACTTTAGTCACATGATGCGAAGAGCTGACTCATTTGAAAAGACCCTGATGCTGGGAAAGATTGAGGGCAGGAGGAGAAGGGGATGACAGAGGATGAGATGGTTGGATGGCATCACCAACTCAATGGACATGGGTTTGGGTAGACTCCAGGAGTTGGTGATGGACAGGGAGGCCTGGTGTACTGCAGTTCATGGGGCTGCAAAGAGTCGGACATGACTGAAAGACTAACTGGAAAATTCCTTTAGTTCCAAATGGCAGCATGAGTATGTTGTATGTGGAACCCATGTTTAGAGTCAATAAAAACATTTAATTTTTTATCCTTCCCTAATTGCAAATCTCTCATTAATGGAATTAGTTCAGCCTTCTGGGCTGATGACAGGTGTCAGGGTCTTGGATTCTATGACTTCATCTAGAACAACTACGGTATACCCCACCTTTCTTGTTCCCATTTCTACAAAACTGCTCCCATTTGTTAGCCATTCAACCTCAGACAGGGCTATTAAGAGGCTCATCAGACCTGCTGGAGTAAGTTTGTTCTGTGGTCTCTCTGCACTGATGCAATAAGTCTCTACTCTAAGCTGCGGGAAGTAGAGTTGCTGGGTTCAGGGTTCAGGACAACTTTAATGTCGGGGGTATCCATTAAGAAGGCCTGATATCATTTTAACCTTCCTCCAGTCAACCAATGATGTCCTTTGACTTCCAGTACGGGTTGTACCTGATGAGAGGTTAACCTCATCTAAGTGTTGTCCCTGGGGGTTCTTGGAAGCTTCATTAATGAACAGGCCTGTGGCTGCTACTGCCTGCAGGCATCTTGGCCATTCCTGGGCCACTGAGTCCAGTTGCTTTGAGAAGTATGCCACTCACTGGTCTCAGATCCAGTCTTAGCTTTTGGATCAGGATTCCTAGTGGTATCCCTGACCTCTTGTGAACATATATCTAGTTGTGCTGTGCAGGCGTCCACATTTGGAAGTCCCAGTGCTGGTATTTCAACTTAACTCAGTCTTTAGAGTCTCAAAGGCCTGCTGGTGGTCCTTAATCCATTTAAGGGGCTTCCTTTCACTTCCCTTAAAACCTCATAGAGGGATTTTGCTATAAGGCCATAGTTTGGAGTCCAGATATGACAGAACCCAACCATAACAAGGAAGTCTTGGAGTTGCTTTTCTGTTATTGGAGATAGTAATGCAATAATTGCTATTTTTCGATCTATGGCCAGAACTTTGGTGTCAAAACAAATTCTAAATATTGAATCCATTGTTGTGAGATCTGAGCCTTTGTTGAAAAGACTGTATATCCCCTTTTTTCCAGAAAATTTAGAACCCTAACAGTATTTTGACATGAATCTTATTTGATCTCACTATTTATCAATAAATTATCAATATATTGAAAGAGAGTTCCCTTCTCAAGGTTCAGTTCCCTTACTAATTAATGCATTTCTAAAAAAGGGGGGAGCTGTTCCAAAAACCCTGTGGAAGCACTGTCCATGTATGTTGGGCATCCTCCAGGGTGTCAGGGTCCCTTCATTCAAAGGCAAAAAGGTATTGAAAGTCTGGATGTAGGGGAATAGGGATGGATTTGTTAGGCCCTGACAACCCCCTTACAATACCCCAATCCTCCCTGTTCAGAAGCCTAATGGGAGTACCAGTTTGACCAAGACTTAAGAGCAATGAATGAGGCAGTCATCCCTATTCACCCACTGATGACAAACCCATACACCCTCCTCACCTAAGTGCCAGGGAGCACCCAGCTGTTCTCTGTTTTGGACCTAAAGATATATTTTCCTCTGCTCAGCAGTTGGAGTCCCCTCAGAGCCTCAGGCTTTAAGGAATATTGTCTCTTCCAGGAGTATTTTTCTCAAGCCTTAACCTTATTTTTATTGGAGGAATACATTTTGTCCTTCCTGGCACCAAGGTATCCCAAGCTGAAGGATCTACCTGTTCTCTCATTTCCTGGGGGATGTCTAGGGGAATATTTTGATACCCACCAGATGGATCATCTAGGACTACTAATAGATGCATTCTCTGCTCAGATTCTTTACCTCTTTGGACTTCACCCTGTCCTATAAGTATACTGGCTCTTAACTTATTTAGCAAATCTCTCCCAAGGAGTGAGACAGGCATTCTGGCATGTGCAAAAAAGAATGAGAAATAATAATAGACTCCATTCTTTGGCAATGGAAGCTGTAAATCACCCTCCCTTTGGCTGTCCATCAACTCCCATTGTAGTATAGTCCACAGATGGAAATGGGGCTGGCCGGCCAAGTCAGAGCAGAGCAGACAGCTCCAGTATCTACAAAAAATTCAGTTCTACCTGCTACATCAAGGGTGACCCAGGACTCCACTGGAGTAATGAGAATGGATCAAGTGGGATCGAAAGCCAGGCAGGCCCTCGGGCCCCGCCAGTCGATGTGTGGGAATTTCTCATCCAAGACATTCGCAAGGAACTGGGGCTGGTCAGGGTTGACCCTCCGCATCCCACAGGAGGGCACTCAGGACATTCTTCTCTCCACTGCCTTTTCTGACAAAAGCACATTGGTTCAGACCCAGGAGGCTTCTGGGTGGTCTGTCCAGCCATCATGGCCCTGCAGGGTCCTCTTGAGGTGGAGGGGGAATCAGAGCAGTCAAGATCTGTGGGTTTTTGTTTTTTATTAGCCTCTTATCTTTGTTGGCCTTGTCTGTTAAGTCTTGGCTGTTACAGATCTTGAATGCCTCCTCTACCAAGGTTGACAATGGGGTTTGAGGCCTAGCTTAAGAGCTTTTGTAATTTTCTCTGGATGTCAGGAGTAGTATGGTTGATAAAAATGAATGCCCAATAGTGTTTCCCCCTTGCAAACTCAGAGTCTGTATGGGTTTGAAGGCCTCTGTCTCCCGCTCAGAAAGATTGTGGGCTTTTATCTTTTTCCTCTGTAACCTCTCATACCTTATCATAATTTACAAGCTTCACCATACACCTTTTCATTCCTTCTGATAGGCTTGTAATATAAAATCTCATCCAAGCCTGGACTACGCAATCTTCATAGTTTCAGTGTGGGTCATGTTCTGGGATCACATCCCCACCTGCCTGATGAATTTGTTGTGGATTGCTGGTCAGTGGGCCATCTGTGTGTTCCCTGGCCTTTCTTAGTATAGGTTTCTTTTCATTCGGGGTGAAACAGTGGTCCAGAACAGCCATGATATCCTGCCAAGTGAGAGAGAACATCACCCTGGCCTGATAAAAGCATCCCTGAACTTGTCAGGGTTCTCTGAGAAACTGGCAAACCACTCCTTACAGATAAACCCAGTTAAAGATCTCCCTTTGGGATGTCCCAGAGGTCCCTTGAAGCAAAAGTTGTAAAAACCTTTAAACACCTGGTCAGATAGAATCATATTAATAGGTTTCTGTGAAACAGTGCTTACTCCTTGAGCTAAGGTGGGAAAAAATAATCAAAGGTAAATATAGATCACTTCAAGGCACAGGAACTCATACAAACTGTTATCAAAAGTAGCATTCCAGAACAATTTTTTTTCTCCTATGAGAAACGGAAACAAAATTCAGTCTTGCATCAGCCTACTCTTAATAAATATCCATTTACCTAATTAAATATAATCCATCCTTAGAAAATCCTGACCACATACAGAATTCTTCTTCTCAATATTACTCTTCTGTAAACCTTCTATCTTTCTGTAGCCATACTTTTCCTTATTCTTTCCCTATTCAGAAATAGCCAGCTGTAGGATAAAATCACACTTTTCCCTTCCAACATAATATATTTCCATTCCTCATACCTTGAAAATATACATTTTACTTTCCTTTGTTGTTCAGTTGTGTCTGACTCTCTGCAACCCCATGGACTGCAGCACGCCAGGCTCCCCTGTCCTTCACTATCTTCTAGAGTTTGCTCAAACTCATGTCCATTGAGTTGATGATGCCATCCAACCATCTCATCCTCTGTTGCTCCCTTCTCCTCCTGCCCTCAATCTTTCCCAGCATCAGGGGCTTTTCCAATGAGTTGACTCTTCGCATCAGGTGGCCAAAGTATTGGAGCTTCAGCCTCAGCATCAGTCTTTCTGATGAATATTCAAGACTGATTTCCTTTAGGATGGACTGGTTGAATCTCCTTGCAGTCCAAGGGACTCTAAAGAGTCTTATCCAACACCACAGTTCAAAAACATCAATTCTTCAGTGCTCAGCCTTCTTTATGGTCCAACTCTTATAACTATATATGACTACTGGAAAAACCATAGCTTTGACTATATGGACCTTGGATGGCAAAGTGATGTCTCTGTTTTTTAGTAGTCTCTAGATTTGTCATAGCGTTTCTTTCAAGAAGCAAGTATCTTTGAATTTCATGGCTGCAGTCACTGTCTGCAGTGATTTGGGGGCCCAAGGAAATAGTCTATCACCATTTCTATTTTTTCCCCATCTATTTGCCATGAAGTGATGGGACTGGATGCCATGATCTTATTTTTACACATGTTGAGTTTAAGCCAGCTTTCTCACTCTCCTCTTTCACCCTCTTCAAAGGCTCTTTAGTTCCTCTTCACTTTCTGCCATAAGCGTGATACCATCTGCAAATGTGAGGGTGCTGATATTTCTCTTGGCAGTCTTGATTCCAGTTTGAGCTATATCCAGCCTGGCATTTCCCATGATGTACTCTGCATGTAAGTTAAATAAACAGAGTGACAATATACAACCTTGTCATTCTCCTCTCCCAATTTTGAACCAGTTCATTGTTCCATGTCTGGTTCTTACTGTTGGCTTCTTGACCTGCATACAAGTTTCTCAGGAAACAGGTAAGGTGGTCTGGTATTCCCATGTCTTTAAGAATTTTCCACAGTTTTTTGTGATCCACACAGCCAAAGACTTGCATTGTCAATAAGGCAGAAGTCAGTTTTTTCTGGAATTCCCTTGCTTTTTCTATGATCCAACGCATGTTGGCAATTTGAACTCTGGTTCATCTGCCTTTTCTAAATCCAGCTTGAACATTTCAAAGTTCATGGTTCACATACTGTTGAAGCCTAGCTTGAAGGATTTTGAACATAACCTAGCTAGCATGGGAAATGAGTGCAGTTGTATGGTAATTTGAACATTCTATGGCATTGCCCTTCTTTGGGATTGGAATGAAAACTGACCTTTCCCAGTCCTGCGGCCACTGCTGAGTTTTCCAAATTTGCTGGCATATTGAGTGCAGCACTTTCACAGCATCATCTTTTAGGATTTGAAACAGCTCAACTGGAATTCCTTCACCTCCACCAGCTTTGTTCATAGTAATGCTTCCTAAGGCCCTCTTGACTTCATACTCTAGCATGTCTGGCTTTAGGCAAGTGATCACATCATCAAAGTTCATTAAGACCTTTTTTGTACAACTCTTCTGTGTATTATTGTCACCTCTTCTTAATCTCTTCTGCTTCTTTTAGGTCCATACCATTTCTGTCCTTTATTGTGCCCATCTTTGTATGAAGTATACCCTTGGTATCTCTAATTTTCTTGAAGAGATCTCTAGTTTTTCCCACGTTATTGTTTGCCTCTGTTTCTTTGCATTGTTCACTTAAGGCTTTCTTATCTCTTCTTGCTATTCTTTGGAAATCTGCATTCATATGTGTATATCTTTGCTTTTCTCCTTTACCTTTTGCTTCTCTTAGCTATTTTTAAGGCCTCCTCAGACAACCATTTTGCTTTTTTGGATTTCTTTTTCTTGAGGATGGTTTTAATTATTACCCACTGTACAATGTTGTAAACCTCCGTCAGTAGTTCTTTAGGCACTCTGTCTATCAGATCTAATCCCTTGTAGCTATTTGTCACTTCCACTGTATAATCATAAGGGATTTGATTTAGGTCATACCTGAATGGCCTAGGGTTTTCCCTACTTTATTTAATTCTGAATTTGGCAATAAGGAGTTCATAATCTGAGCCACAGTCAACTCCCAGTCTTGTTTTTGCTGACTGTATAGAACTTCACCATCTTCAACTGCAAAGAATATAATCAATTTGATTTCAGTATCAACCATCTGGTGATGTCCATGTGTAGTACTGGCTTATGTTGTTGGAAGAGGGTGTTTTCTATGACCAGTCTGTTCTCTTGGCAAAATTCAGTTAGCCTTTGCCCAGCTTTACTTTGTTCTCCAAGGCCAAACTTGCCTGCTACTCCATGTATCTCTTGACTTCCTATTTTTGTATTCCAGTCTCCTATGATGAAAAGGACATCTTTTTTTGGTGTTAGTTTTAGAAGGTCTTGTAGGTCATGATAGAACCATTCAACTTCAGCTTCTTTGGCATTAGTGGTTAGGGCATAAACTTAAATTACTATGACATTGAATGGTTTGCCTTAGAAACGGACAGAGATCATTCTGTCATTTTTGAGATTACATCCAAGTACTGCATTTTGGACTCTTTTGTTGACTATGAGGCCTACTCCATTTTTTCTAAAGGATTCTTGCCCACAGTAGTAGATATAATAGTCATCTGGGTTAAATTTGCCCATTCCCACTCCAGTCCATTTTAGTTCACTGATTCCTAAGATACCGATGTTTCCTTTTCCATCTCCTGTTTGACCATATCCAATTTACCTTGCTTCATGGACCTAACATTGTAGGTTCCTATGCAATATTGTTCTTCACAGTATCGGACTTTACTTTCACCACCAGACACATTCACAGTTGAGTATTGTTTCTGCTTTGGCTCAGCCTTTTCATTCTTTCATTCCACTCTTCTCCAGTAGCATATTGGACACCAACTGACCTGGGGAGGGGTTCATCTTCAATGTCATATCTTTTTTACCTTTCATACTGTTTATGGGGGTTCTCAAGGCAAGAATGCTAAAGTGGTTTGCCATTCCCTTCTCCAGTGGACCATGTTTTGTCAGAACTTTCTGCCATGACCCATCTGGCAGCAGGTTCTTATTAGTTATCTATTTTGTATATAGTAGTGTGTATATGGCAATCCCAGTCTCCTAATTTATCCCTCCCCTTCCCTATCCCCTGGTAACTAAATATGTTTGCTAAATCCATGATTCTACTTCTATTTTATAAATAAGTTAATTTAACCCCCCTTTTGTAGATTCCATGTATATGTGATATTATATGATACTTGTCTTTCTCTGAGTGACTTCACTCAGTATGACAATCTCTAGGTCCAACCATATTGCTGTAAATGGCATTATTTTGTTCTTTTAATGGCTGAGTAATATTCCATTGTGTATTTGTAACACATCTTCCTTATACATTCCTTTGTTGATGGACATTTAGGTTGTTTCCATGTCCTGGCTATTGTAAATAGAGCTGCAATAAGCTTTGGGATGCATGTATCATTTTGAATTATGTTTTACCAGGAGTGTGGTTATGGATTATATGGTAGCTCTACTTCTAGGTTTTTAAGGAAGCTCTATACCATTCTCCGTAGTGGCTGCACCAAAATTCCACCAACAGCTTAGGAGGGTTCCATTTTCTTCACATCCTTTCCAACATTTATTGTTTGTAGATTTTTTTATGATGGCCATTCTGACTGATGTGAGGTAATAACCTCATTGTTGTTTTGATTTGCATTTCTATAGTAATTAGTGACGTTGAGCATCTTTTCATGTGCTTTTTGGCCATCTGTATTCTTTGGAGAAATGTCTATTTAGTTCTTCTACCCACTGGCCTTTTTTTTTTTTAATTGAGCTTGCATGAGCTGTTCATGTATTTTGAATATTAATCCCTTGTCAGTTGTTTCACTTGAAAATATATTTTCTCCCATTCTACAGGCTGTCTTTTAGTTTTGTTTATGATTTTCTTTGCTTTGGAAAAGCTTTTCATTTTAATTAAGTCTCAATTATTCTTGTTTTTATTTTCATTACCCTAGGAGGTGGATCAAAAATAACTTGCTGCAATTTACATCAAAGAGTATTCCGCCTATGTTTTCCTCTGAGAGTTTTATAGTATCCAGGCTTGCATTTAGATAGTTATTCATTGTAGTTTTGACATACATTTCTCTAACTGACAATGTTGAACATTTTTTCATTGCCTGTTGGCCAGCCACATCTTCTCTGGAAAAATGACTGTTTAGGTCTTCTGCCCAGTATTTTGATTGGGTTATCTTTTTGTTATTGAGTTGTATGAACTCTTTGTATATTTTAGAAATTAAGCCATTTTAACAGTGTTAATTTTTTTAATCAAGAGCATTATTTCATTTCTTTGAATCATCTTCAACTTCTTTCATCAATGTTTTAAGCTCTCAGTATATAAGTCTTTCACTACCTTGGTCAGATTTATTCCTCAGAATTTTTTTTTTTGATGCAATTTTAAAAGGGATTTTTTTATCACATTTCCTTTCTGATATTTCATTGTTAGAGTAAAGAAATGCAATGACTTCTATATGTTAACCTTATATCCTGCTACCTTGTTGAATTTGTTTATCAGTTCTAGTAGTTTTTCTGTAGAGTCTTTAGGATTTTCTATATAGAGTAGCATGGCATCTGTGTATAGTGACAGTTTTACATCTTTCCTTCCAATTTGGGTGCCTTTTATTTCTTTTTCTTGTCCGCTAAGACTTGATTAGAAATGGTTGGAGTGTGCACCCTTCTTTTGTTCCAGATTTTGGTGGGATGGCTTTCAGCCTTTCACCCATTGAGTAATAGATTGACTATGGGTTTGTCATAAATAGGTTTTATGTTGCAAGGTGTTCCCTCTGCACCCATTTTGGTAAGTTTTTATCATGAATGGATGTTGAATTTTTTTTTTCTGCATCTATTAAAATGGTTGCGTAGCTTTTGTCTTGTCTTTTGTCGATATGGTATAGCACGTTGATTTTCCCTGCATATTTTGACCTATCCTTATGCTGCTGCTGCTAAGTCGCTTCAGTCATGTCCAACTCTGCGCGACCCCATAGATGGCAGCCCATCCCTGGGATTCTCCAGGCAAGAACACTGGAGTGGGTTGCCATTTCCTTCTCCAATGCACGAAAGTGAAAAGTCAAAGTGAAATCACTCAGTCGTGTCCGACTCTTAGCAACCCCAAGGACTGAAGCCTGCCAGGCTCCTCCATCCATGGGATTTTCCAGGCAAAAGAGTACTGGAGTGGGGTACCATATCCTTATGACCCCAGGATAAATCCAACTTGATTGTGATGTATTAGCTTCTTTATGTGGTGTTGATTTGATTTGCTAATATTTTGTTGAACTTTTGTATCTATGTTCATCAAATATATTGGCCTGTGATTTTCTTTATTGGTAGTATCTTTGATTTTGGTATCAGGGTGATGGTGGCATCATAGAATGACTTTGGGAGTGTTCACTCCTCCTCACTCTTTTGGAAGAGTTTGAGAAGGGTCAGTGTAAGTTCTTCTTTGTATTCGTTTTAGGATTCACCTGTGAAGCCATCTAGTCTTGGATTTTTGTTTGCAGGAAGTGTTTTAAATTACAGATTCTATTTCACTTTTAGTGATGAGTCTGTTAAAGTTATCTATTTCTTGATTCAGTTTTGGTGGGCTGTATGTTTCTAGAAACTTGTTATTTCTTCTAGGTTGTTCAACTTGTCATCATGATTTCTTCTAGGTTGTTCAACTTGTCATCATGTAAGTGTTCATAGTAATCTCTTATGTAAAAAAATTTTTTTTTGGCTATGCTGCTGCACACCAGCTTTCTCTAGCAGCAGTGAGCCAGGTCTGCTCTAGTTGGTAGTGTGGGGCTTTTTATTGCAGCAGCTTCTGTTGTAGAGCACAGGATTTAGGACATGTAGGCTTTAGTAGTTGCAGCTCGCAGGCTCTACAGTGGGGGCTTAGTAGTTGTGGCACTCAGGGTTGGTTGCCCCAAGGCATGTGGAATCTTCCCAGAGCAGGGATCAAATCCATGTCCCCTGCATTGACAGGCAAATTCTTAATCACTGTACCACCAGGGAAGGCTAGTCATCTTTTATTTTTGATATCCCTGTTGTATCATTTATTTCTCCTGTAATTTCTTTTGTTTGAGTTTTTCTTAGCCTGAGGAGAAGTTTATCACTTCTCTTGTTTTTTAAATTTTAAAAAAATGAAACCAGCTTTATTGATCAATAAAACCAATTTTATTGATCTTTGTTTTTTATTTTATTACTTCTTTGATCTCTATTCTCTTTTTTCTACTGACATTAGTTTTTGTTTTCCTCTATGTGATAGGTTAGGTTGTTCTAAGATTTTCTTCTTTCTTTAGGAAGCCCTTTATTGCCATAGACTTCCCTCCTGAACTATTTTTGTGGTGTTCCATACATTTTGTATGGTTGTATTTTTATTGTCATTTATCTTAGTGTCTTCTGATTTCCTTTTTTATTTCATCACTGACCCATTTGTGGGTTTTTTGTAGCATATTTTAGTCTCCAGTTGTTCATTCTTTGTCATTTTCCTTCTATTGTTGATTTGTCATTTCATATTGTTGTGGTCAAGATACTTGAATTAATTTCTATTCTCTTATATTTCTTGAAAATTGCTTATGATCTGTTATGTGGTCTGCCCTTGAGAATGTTCCACTTTCACTAGGAGAGAATGTTCCACATGCACTAGGAAAAAATGTATATTCTGGTTTCATATGTAGTGTTCTGGTTTTATATGTAGTGTTCTGTAGACAGAAATTAAATTCAACTGATCTATTGTGTCATTTAGGACCTCTGTTGCCTTACTGACTTTATGTTGAATGTGTCCTTTAATGTCAGTGGGATATTAAATCTCCTCTTATATTTCTGTCAACTTCTCCCTTTGCTTGCTGCTGTTGTTTTTGTTCAGTTACTCAGTGTGTTTAACCCTTAGCAACTCCATGGATTCCAGCATGCCAGGCTTTCCTGTCCTTCACCATCTCCCAGAGCTTGCTTAAATTCAGGCCTATTGTGTCAGTGATGCCATCAAACTATCTCATTGTCTGTTGTCCCCTTCTCCTCCTGCCCTCAATCTTTCCCAGCATCAGGGTCTTTTCCAGTGAGTCAGCTCTTCACATCCGGTGGCCAAAGCATTGGACCTTCAGCTTCAGCATCAGTTCTTCCAATGAATTCAGGATTGATTTCCTTTTGGACTGACTGGTTTGATCTCCTTGCAGTCCAAGTATTTGTTTTATATTTAGGTGCTCCTAAACTGGGTACATATGTTGATAACTATAATGTTCTCTTCCTATATTAATCCCTTTATCACTATATAATGCCCTTCTTTATCTTTATGACCTATGTTTTAAAGTCCTTTTTGTCTGAGGATCATGTTCTGTTTTTCAGTGAATTTGTTTAGTTTTCTCAAGTCTCTATTTGATTAGATAAGATGGAATTAAGAAAGCAGACCTGATCACAGGCCTCTGACAACATGTATTTGCTCCTGTCTAATTTTCAGTTTAGTCTACTTTAACCTAAAATGTTAAAAATATATATATATCGTTGTAAACTTTGGCCAAGATGGCAGAATAAAGACCCTGAGCTCACCTCCTCTCATAAGCACACCAATAAAACAATATTCTATCTGCAGAATAGCCAAAGATGAACAAGACTGGAACCTTAAAGCAAAGATCTTCTATGGCTTAAAGACATAAAGAAGGAGCCACAATGAAATGGGTAGGAGGAGTGGACTTGCGATATAGTCAAGTCCTGTACTCCTGGGGTATGTGAAACACAAACTGGAGAAGAAATAATTAAATTGTAGTGGTTCTCCCACAGGAGATATCTGAGCCCAACTTTGGGTTCCTCAGGCAAGGGATCCTGCACCAGGAAGACGAGACCCTAGAGCATTGGCTGTGAAGGCCAGTGGGGCTTAATTCACCTCCTTACAAAGCTTGCCCACCAGCAGGCTAGACCTTGCCCCAGGACCAGCTGAGCCCTAACTCTGCCAACCAGCAGGCCAACACAAGCTTTGGGACACCTCTGATGACATAATCTGCTCTTTCAGGAACTAACCCCAGCCTACAAGCAATCTGACACCAGTGCTGGGACCCCTAAGCCCTGCAGCCAGACTCCAGGACCACTTCAGCCTGTTGGTAACCCAGCACTAACCCCAGAAACTTGCATTACCCACCAGTGGGCAGGCAGCAGCCCTGAAGTCTTCTGGTCCCTGACTGCCCAGTGAGCTAGTATTAGTCCCAGGGCCCCCTCAGTCTCTGCAGTCAGCCACCTTATGACCTGGCCCTGCCAACCAGCAGCTGCAGCCATTGCATAGGGCAAAGCCTGGCAATCAGCTAGACTGGGCATCAACCATGTCTACCAGACTGCCCATTTAATTAGCCACAATAGAAGGATCCCTGCGGCCCTCATAGGGGAAACTGCTAGAGCATATAGAATGCACTGCTTGGACACACATGTTTCTTTTGGAGAGCCAATTCTCTTAAGTTTGGGAAATGTAAGTAAACTACCAGACTCATTAAAAAACAAACAGAAACTGAGGTAAAACTAGGGGAAGAGAAACATGCTCCAGAAAAAGGAATAAGATAAATATCCAGAAAAAGTAAAGTGGAGTTAGGCAATCCACCTAAAAGAGTTCAGGGTAGTGATTGTGTAAAGATGATCAAAGAACTTGGAAGAAGAATGGATATACTGAATGAGATGTACAGAGTGAGCAGTCTTTAATAAAGAGTTAGAAAATACAAAGAACAATAAATGAAGAATACAATAACTTAAACGAAAAATGTACCAGAAGGCATCAACACATAGACAAAACAATTCAGAAGAATGGATCAGTGAACTGGAAAACAGTATTGGTGTTCACTGATGTTGAACAGGAAGAGAAAAATGGAAAATGAGGACCGTTAAGAGACTTCCCTAGTGGCTCAGATGGTAAAGCATCTGCTTACAATGTGGGAGACTGGGTTCAATCCCTGGGTCTGGAAGATCTCCTAGAGAAGGAAATGGCAACCCACTTCAGTATTCTTGCCTGGAAAATCCCATGGACGGTGGAACCTGGTAGGCCACAATCTGTAGGGTTGCAAAGAGTTGGACATGACTGAGGGACTTCACTTTAATAGACCTCTGGTACAGCATCAAGAGCAGAAAGATTTGCAATATAGAGGTTCAATAAGAGATGAGAAAGGGGCTGAGAACATATTGGAAAACATATAGCTGAAAATGTCCCTAACATGAGGAAGGAAGCTGTCACTCAAGTGCATGAAGTGCGGAAGCTCCCATAGAGGATTAACCCAAAGAGGACCACTTCAAAACATGCTACTCTGGGGGCTTCCCTAGTGGTCTTATAGTTAAGAATCCACCTGCCAATGCAGGGGACATAGGTTTGATCCCTGGTCCAGGAAGATCCCACATGCCATAGAGCACCTAAGCCCATGCGCCATAACTACTGAGCTCATGTGTGGCAAATGTTGAAGCCAGTAAGCCTACAACCTCTGCTCTGCAACAAGAGAATCCACCACAATGAGAAGCCTGTGCACGGCAACAAAGAGTAGACCCTGCTTGCCAAAACTTGAGAATGTCTGCTCACAGCAACAAAGAGCCAATGCAGCCAAAAGAAATATAGAAATCTTTTAAAAAACACCATCTTTAATTTTTCCATTTTAATCACAAAGAATTTAAAAAAAAAAACTTCTTATTTTGTATTGAAGTATAGCTGATTAATTACAATGGTGTGGTCACTCACCTAGAGCCGGACATCTTGGAGTGTGAAGTCCAAAGGGCCTCAGGAAGCATTATTACCAACAAAACTAGTAGAAGTGATGGAATTCCAGGCTATTTAAAATCCTGAAAGATGGTACTGTTAAAGTGCTGGACTCAGCATGTCAGTGAATTTGGAAACTCACAGTGACCACAGAACTGGAATACGTCAGTTTTCATTCCAGTTCCAAAGAAGGGAAATGCCAAAGACTGTTCAAACTACCATATAATTGTGCTTATTTTACATGCTAGCACTGGAGAAGGGAATGGCTACCTACTCCAGTATTCTGGCCTGGCGAATTCCATGGACTGTATAGTCCATGGGGTTGCAGAGACTCAAACACGACTGAGCGACTTTCACTTCACTTCACATGATAGCAAGTTTATGCTCAAAATCCTTCAAGCTAGGCTTCAGCAGTATGGGAACTAAGAACTTCCAGATGTACAAGCTGGGTTTCAAAGAGGCAGAGGAGCCAGAGATCAAATTGCCAATATTCATGGGATCATGGAGAAAGCAAGAAAGGTATAGAAAAAAATCCACTTCTGCTTCCTTGACTACACTAAAGCCTTTGACTGTGTGGATCACAACAAATTGTGGAAAATTCAAGAGATGGGAAAATGAGACCACCTTACCTGCCTCTTGAGAAACCTGTATGCAGGACAAGAAGCCACAGTTAGAACTGAAAATGGAACAGTGGACTGGTTCAAAATTGGGAAAGGCTGTATATTGTCACCATGGTTATTTAACTTGTATGCAGAGTACCTCATGCAAAATACCAGGCTGGATGTATCACAAGCTGGAATCAAGATTTCTGGAAGAAATATCAACAACCTCAGATATGCAGATGATACCATTCTAATGGCAGAAAGTGAAGAGGAACTAAAGAGCCTATTGATGAGGGTGAAAAAGTGTGGAAAAGCTGGCTTGAAACACAAAATTCAAAAAACTAAGATATTGGCATCCAGTCCTGTTACTTCATGGCAACAGAAGTGAAAACAGTCACAGATGCTTTTATTTTCTTTGGCTCCAAATCACAGTGACTGCAGCCATGAAATTAAAATACTTGCTCCCTAAAGTTATGACAAACCTAGGCAGTGGATTACAAAGCAGAGACATCAAAGCAAACAAAGATCAATATAGTCAAAGCTATGGTTTTCCCAGTAGTCATGTACAGATATGAAAGTCGGACCATAAAGAAGGCTGAGCAGCAAAGAAGTGATGTTTTTGAATTGTGGTGCTAGAAAAGAGTCTTGAGAGTCAATATATCAAACCAGTCACTTGTAAAAGAAATCAACCCTGACTATTCATTGGAAAGACTGATGCTGAAGCTGACTCCAATACTTTGGCCACCTAATGTGAAGAGCCAACTCACTGGAAAAGATTCTGATGCTGGGAAAGATTGAAGGCTAAAGGAGAAGGGAGTTGCAGAGGAGGGGGTGGTTAGATATCATCACCGACTCAAGGGACATGAGTTTGAGCAAACTCTAAGAGATAGTGGAGGACAGAGGAGCCTGGCTTGCTACAGTCCCTGGGGCCACAAAGAGTCAGACACAACTTAGCGACTGACCAGCAACAATAGCTGATCAACAAACGATGTTGTGATAGTTTCAGGTGAAAAGCAAAGGAACTCAGTTATATACATGCATGTACTCCCTTCCCACCCAGGCTGCCACATAACACTGAGCAGAGTTCCATATGCTATACATTAAGTCCCTGCTGGCTACCCATTTTAAATAGTAATGTGTACATGTCCATCCCAAACTCCCTAACTATCCCTTCCCCTCATACTTCCCCCCTGGAAACCATAAATTCATTCTCTAAGTCCGTGAATCTCTTTCTGATTTGTAAGTAAGTTCACTTGTATCATTTCTTTTTAGATTCTGCATATAAGAGATGCCATATGATATTTCTCCTTCTCTGTCTGACTTACTTCATTCACTATGACAGTTTCTAGGTCCATTCATATTGCTACAAATGACATTATTTCTCTCTTTTTAATGGATGAGTAATATTCCATTGTATATATGTGCCACATCTTTTTTTTATCCATTTCTTTGTCAATGGACATTTAGGTTGCTTCCATGTCTTGGCTATCGTAAACAGCGCTGCAGTGAACATTGGGGTGCATGCATCCTTTTGAATCATGTTTTTCTCCAGATGTATGCTCAGGAGTGGGATTGTAGGGTCATAGGGTAGCTCTATTTTTAGTTTTTTAAGGAACCTCTATGAACCTCCATATTGTTTTCCAGGGCTTCCCTGGTGGGTCAGAGGGTAAAGCATCTGCCTGCAGTGTGGGAGATCTGGGTTTGACCCCTGGGTCGGGAAGATTCCCTGGAGAAGGAAATGGCAACCCACTCCAGTATTCTTGCCTGGAAAATCCCATGGATGGAGAAGCCTGATAGGCTACAGTCCATGGATTCACAGAGTCAGACACGACTGAGCAACTTCATTTTCACATTCATATTGTTTTCCATAGTGGCTGTACCCATTTACATTTTAGGGAGAGTTCCCTACAAAAAGAGTATTTAAAAATTTTTTTTCATATTGGAGCATAGTTGATTAACAATGGTTGTGTTAGTTTAAGGTATACAGCAAAGTGGTTCAGTTTTAAATATCTATTCTTTCTTAAAAGTGATAAGGGAAAAGCAACAAGTAACTTACAAGAGAACTCCCATAAGGCTAGCTGCTGAACTTTCAGCAGAGATTCTGTAGGCCAGAAAGGTATAGCACAATATATATGTACTCAACATAGGAGCACTTAAATGTATAAAGCATATATTGTCACACACATACACACGCTCATACCACCTCTTCTTTATCTACCTGTTGATGGACACTTAATTTGCTTTCATATCCTGGCAGTTGTAAATAATGCTGCTATAAACATTGGGGTGCATGTATCTTTTCAAATTAGTGTTTTTCTTATGGGCTTCCCAGGTGGCACAGTGGTAAAGAATGTGTCTGCCAATGCAAGAGATGCAAGAGACATGGGTTTTTGATCCTTGGGTTGAGAAGATCCCCTGGAGGAGGCCATGGCAACCCATTCCAGTATTCTTGCCTGGAAAATTCCATGGACAGAGGAGCCTGGTAAGCTACAGTCCATGGGGTCACAAAGAGTTGGACGCTACTGAGCACACATGCATGTGTATATGTGCACACACACATGTATACACACACATACACACACACATATATATAATGGGATACTAGTCAGTGATAAAAAAAACAAAATTTTGCCATTTGCAGCAACATAGATAGACTTGATGGTCATTATGCTAAGTGAAAAAAGTCAGAGAAAGACAAGTACTGTGTAATATCACTTACATGTGGAATCTAAAAATTACAACAAACATGAATTTAACAAAAATGTATACTCAGATATAGAGAAAAAACTAGTGGCTACTAGTGAGAAGAAGCAAGAAGAGAGGGATAATTTAGGGATGTAGGACATTAAGAGTTGGAAAGTAGTCGGTATAAAGTAAGCTACAAGGAAATATTGCACAACATGGGGAATATAACCAACAATTTATGGTAAGTACAAATGGAATATAACTTTAAAAAATTATGAATCACTATAATGTAAATTGGTAACTTACATAATATTGTATATCCACTATACTTTAATTTAAAAAGATGTGGTAAAAGTCTATTTTGTCTGATATGTCTATTTTGTCTGATTGCTATCCCTGTTTTCTTGTCATTTTCATTGGTATGAAAAGTATTTTTCCAACCCTCTACTCTCAGTCTGCTTCCCTGGTGGCTCAGTGGTAAAGAACTGGCCTGCCAACGCAGGAGATTTGTGTTCCATCCCTGGGTTGGGAAGATCCCTTGGAGAAGGAAACAGCAACCCACTCCAGCATTCTTGCCTCAGAAATGCCAGTGATAGAGGAGCTAGTGGGCTATAGTCCATGGGGTCACAGAGTTGAACACAGCTTAGCGACTAACCAGCAACAACTTTCAGCCTCTGTTTTTTACCCTGAGGTCAGTCTCTTGTAGGCAATATATTTGTAAGTTCTTGTTTTTTAAAAAATCTAATCTGCCACTGTCTTTTTATTGGAGCATTTAGTCCAGTGACATTTAAAATAGCTATTGATAGGTATCGCCATTTTAAATCTTGGTTTCCAGTTTTTGTAGTTTTTCTTTTTCACTTATTTTCCTTTTGTGGTTTGATGGTTTTCTTTTTTATTATGCTTCAGTTCCTTTCTTTTGATATTTGTGAATATGTTATATGCTTTTGATTCATGGTTACCATGGTTTTCAAGTATGTTGGCCCATACCTGTAGCTATTTGCTTCAACTGATAATCATACATTCTAAAAAATCTGCATTTTAACACTCCCCTTCCCCACATTTTAATACTCCCTTTCCCCACATTTGTGAATTTGATGTCCTATTTTACATCATTATGCTATAGTTTTGCTCTTAATTGTAGTCATAGTCACTTTTATAAATGTTTAGCTGTTTTTAATCTATGTGCTGGCTTATTTAAGTAATCTTCTATCCTTTTGTATGTTTGCCTTTCTTATTGTGATTTGCCCTTTCCTATAGATTCTTGCTTCTTTTCTATTTAGAGAAGACATTTCAATATTTCTTTTAGGGCATTTTTAGTATTATTAATTCCTTTGTTTTTGCTTGTCTTAGAAATTCTTTATCTCTTCTATTCTAAGTGATAAATTTGCTGGCTAGAATATCTTATATGGTAGATTTTTCCCTTTCAAGACCTTGAATATATCTTGCCACTCCCTTTTGGCCTGCAAAATTTCTGCAGAAAAATCAGCTGATAGTCTTTTGGGGATTACCTTTTAACTGATACTTTGTTTTTCTCTTGCTGCCTTGGGAATCTTGCCTCTAACTTTTGCCATTTTAATTATGATATGGCCTAGTGTGGATTTATTTGGGTTCCTCTTGTTTTGGACTCTGTGTCCTGTACCTGGATATCTGTTTCCTTCTTTAGGTTTGGGAAGTTTCCAGCCATCATTTCTCCAAATACATTTTCAATCCCTTTCTATCTTCTCCTTCTAGAACCCCTATTATGCATAAGTTGGCATGCTTTATATTATCCCTTAGATCTCGTACATTGCTTTCATTTGTCTGTTTGTTATTTTGATTGGATGATTTCCTGTACTCTTGCTTCCAGATCATTTATTCTTTATTCTAGGTCTCTAGTCTTCTATTCATTGCTTCTAGATTGGTTTTTATCTTGGCAATTGAATTGTCTAATTTTGATTGATTCATCTTTACAGTTTCTCATTCCTTGTTACAGTGAACATTTCTGTAATATTTCTTAATTCCTATAGCATTTTTATTGTTTTCTTTTTGAACATAGTCTGATGAGGCCTATTTCACCATTTGTTCTTTTAGGGGATTTCTCTGATTTTTTCATTGGCGTAGTTTCTCTACTTTTTATTTTGCCTAAATTTCTTTGTCTGTATAAATTTGGGAGTAACAGTTACCTACTGTGGTGTTGAAAGTTTTATTTGGTTGTTTTTATTCATTTTTAATGTGGGAACATCCCTCTGTAGACTGTGAGTCCAGTATTCTTGGTGTGAGGGCTGCTTTGGGTATGAATCCCGCCACAATTTTTCTTAGATTGTGCTGACCATTATCCCCTTGATGGGGGCTGTAAGCGGTGGTACAGTGTCCAGAGCTTGCATTGGATTGAGGTAGGGCCTCCTCTTTGCTCCATGGCTGTCACTGCCTTGTCAGGGGCAGTGTCTGCTCCCCAGTTGTTGACGTAGAAGTCCCGAGGGTTAGGTCTGATCAGGCTCCATTGCCCGTGAGTCCATGCCTTGCCCCGAAGTAGGTGGCCGCTAAAGAAAGTGAGGCTTGTGTGGTCACAGTGAACCTGTGCCCCTCCTGCGTGGGTGTCTGCAGTTAGTCTGAAAGTGGCCCAGGTTCGCATCCCTTTCTCTGTTGTGTTTGACAGAGACTTTGTGCTGGGCTGTGCTGTGGAGTAGGCAGGGGCTGGAGGCTGGGGGCCTGGGGGTGTGGCTACAGGAATCTAGATGGCTGTGCTGATACCTGGGACCTGGGCTGCCTCCGTGGGGGACCTCTCCAGGACCTGTCTGCCCCAGATGTTGAAGTGGGCAGAGCTGGGGCACTCCCACCAGGAAATGAACAGTCGTGTCCTCCTGCCCGGAGCCTGTCCATCCAAGACTCCGCGCCCATTACTTCCATGTTCCTGTGGTACCACCTGGTTCGTGGCAGCCAGGCCTATACCCTGTACACATGGGAAATGGGCCCCAGTTTGGCCCAGATCACAACGCAGACACTCTTCTGTCTCTGTGCAGTTAGACCAGATCTGGGCTGTGACCTTGTGCAAGGCTGCAGTGTGGGACGAGGGGGTCTGGGTGTTTGCCCCTTCCATTTGGGAAGTACAGCGAGTCTACCACAATTATCACATGTTTCTCTCCACCCTGATGTTAGAAAGCCAGCACAGGGGCACTTCTCCCCAGTCGTCTAGGCTTCTCCAGCCCTTCTCTCTGACCCAGCACATTTCTCAGCAGTAAAGGGAGCCTGCAGAGTGAGGGTACACCCATGTGGACCTTCTCTTCCTCACAGATACCTCCAGGGCCATCAGGCCCATCCTGATGATTTTTTCCCCATCCTACTCTGGTTACATGGAGATCTTTCTTGCAGCTTGGTTATATAGAAGATCTCTTGCCAGTTTCCAGTTGATTTTCTGTGAGAACTGTTCCACATATAGATGCATTTTTGATGTGTATGTGGGGGGAACTGAGCTCTGTGTCTGCCTCTGCCATCTTGAGTCCTCTCCCTAGACCATTGTTAATTCCTAACCATTGTGTAGTAATGTCTGAAAATAAGCTTTGTAGAAATGTACTGTGTTCCCTGAGCAGTGAGAATACTGGAGTTGGCTAGGCAATCTTTCTGACTGGCAGTTTTGCCATCTAAATTGCAAATGTTTACAGTTGACTTGATGTCAGTTTTCTCAGCCTAAGTCTAAGGCCGTTCATATATGGAAGATGTTGCAAGGAGATCTTGTTACCCTAATCATATCAGTCCAGGAATTGTAGTTTGGAAAGAAGCTCACTTATCTCAGAAGCGTCCAATCTTCATAGAATCGTTTAGTTAAGGACTTCAGATTATGTAGTTCAAAAGTTGCTTTGCATTGGAGGAAACCAAAGCTCAGAACCCAGAATTTTCACTCCTTGTTTCAGAGGAGTCTCAGTCTGTTTTTTAGAAAGACAGTCACCCCTTAGTCAAACATCTGACTCTTGGATGCATACCCCTGGTACCTTTCATCAGGAGGGGAGAGGCCGCCAGTGAAGAAATGGACTCAAGCCTGAAGGTCAAAGCTACAGCTGCTAGTCCTTTAATACTTGTTTTTAAAATTTATTTTAACACCACATTATTTATGAGTTTGAAGTTTGATGCTAATAATCTTTGTTGTTCACACCAGTTAAATGTAACCACAATAGGAGAGGTCCTGAAGGGTTCTGGTAAGCCGTACAGCACAGGGTTAGTGTATGCTGGCCTCAGAAACTAATTAGAGCCAGGCTTGAATGCTCCATCAACACTTACATGCCTTGCCCAAGTTACTTGAGCATTCCCTGCTTCAAGAGGATAGCTATACTCAGCTCAAAGAGTTGTTATGAGGCATGTCAAGTGCTCACCAGTAAGTGCTCAAAATCAGCTTCATTTTGTTAAGTAAAAAATAGAACTCTCCTAAGTTCAGTGTATATGACTTAAAAAGTAAAAACAAAACAAACAAAAGTAAAAACAAAAAGTAAAAACATCACAAAAATCTTTTAAGGTCATATATTTCATACATTGTATATCCTAATTATTTTTTAAAAATTTTATAATTCACATTAATTTCTGCTGTATAGCAAAGTGATTCAGTTATACATATTCTTTTTCATATTCTTTTCCATTATGATTTATCACAGGATATTGAATATAGTTCCCTGTGTTATACAGTTTAGGACCTTGTTTATCCATTCTGTATATACCAGTTTGCATCTGCTAATTGCAAACTTCCAATTTATCCCTCTCCAACCTCCCTTTCCCTTGGCAACCACCAGTCTATTCTCTATGTTCCTGTTTTGTTTCTTTTTCATAGATAAGTTCATTTGTGTCACATTTTAGATTCCATATGTAAGTGATTTAATATGGTGTTTGTCTTTGTCTTTCTGACTTACTTAGTATGATAATCTCTAATTGTATCCATGTTGCTACAAATGATATTATTTTGTTCTTTTTTATGGCTGAGTAGTATTTCATTGTATATATGTACCACATCTTTAAAAAAAATTTTTTTATTGGAGTTCAGTTGATTCACAATGTTGTTACTTTCTACTATACAGCAAAGTGAATCCATTATATATATATATATATATATATATATATGTATATCCATCCTTTAAAAAAAGGGTGGATTCTTTTCCCATATAGTTCATTAAAGAATATTAAGTAGAATTATTATTTTTAACTATAGAGTAGATTCTTATTAGTGTCTATTTTATATATAGTAGTGCATATATATCAGGCACAATCTCCCAATTATCCCTCCTCCCTTTTCCCCTCTGGTAGCCATATGACTGTTTTCTGTAATTCTATTTCTGTTTTGTAAATAAGTCCATCTTTACCACTTTTAATATTCCACATATAAATGATATCATATGTTATTTGTCCTTCTGTCTGACTTGCTTTACTCAGTATGACAAACTCCAGGTGGCTCCAAGGGCATTCTTTTGTCCTTCTTATGACCATTGTATATACGTACCACATCTTTATTCATTTCTCTATTGATGCACATTTAGGTTCCTTCCATGTCCTGGCTATTGTAATAGTGCTGCAGTGAATATTGGGGTGCATGTATCTTTTTAAATTATGGTTTCCCCAGGAGTGTGACTGCTGGATTATATGGTAGCTCTATATTTAGTTTTCTAAGGAATCCCTATACTGTTCTCCATAGTGGCTGAACAAGTTTACATTCCCACCAGTAGTCTGGCTTCTTGTTGTTCAGTTGCTAAGTCATGTCCAATTCTTCGCCACCCCATGAACTGTAGCACATCAGGCTCCCCTGTTCTTTACTACCTCTTGGAGTTTTCTCAGATTCATGTCCCTTGAATCAGTGATGCTATCTAAGCCATCCTATGCCACCTGCTTCTCCTTTTACCTTCAAACTTTCCCAGCAGCGAGCTCTTTTCCCACTAAGTCAGACCTATGCATCAGGTGGCCAAAGTATTGGAGCTTCAGTCCTTCCAATGAATATCCACTGTTGATTTCCTTTAGGATTGACTGGTTTGATTTCCTTTCAGTCCAGGGGACTCTCAAGAGTCTTCTCCAACACCACAGTTCAAAGCATCAATTCTTTGGTCAAAAGCCTTTATGGCCCAACCCTCACATCTGTACATGATTACTGGAAAAACCATACCTTTTGACCATATGGACCTTTGTCAGCAAAGTAATGTCTCTACCTTTTAATAACGCTGTCTAGGTTTGTCATAACTCTCCTTCCCAGGAGCAAGTGTCTCTTTATTTCATGGCTTCAGTCATCATCCACAGTGATTCTGGAGTTCAAGAAAATAAAATCTGTTACTGCTTCCACTATTTCCCCTCTGTTTACCATGAAGTGGTGAGACCAAATGCCAATATCTTTATTTTTTGAATGTTGAATTTCAAGCCAGCTTTTTCATTCTCCTCTTTCACCCACATCAAGAGGCTCCTTAGTTCCTCTTCACTTTCTGCCATTTGAGTTGCATCATCTGCATATCTGAGGATATTGATATTTATCCCAGCAGTCTTGATTCCAGCTTGTGTTTGTTCATCCAGCCCAGCATTTCACATAATGTACTAGGCATGTAAGTTAAATAAGCAGAGTTAAATATACAGCCTTGTTGTACTCCTCCCCCAGTTTTGAATCAGTCCATTGTTCCATGTCTGGTTCTAACTGTTGCTTCTTGAACTGCATACAGGTTTCCCAAGAGGCAGGTAAGGTGGTTTGGTGTTCCCATCTCTTTAAGAATTTTCCACTGTTTGTTGTGATCCACACAGTCAAAGGCTTTAACGTAGTCAACGCAGCAAAAGTAGATGTTTTATGAAACTCCTTTGCTTTCTCTATGATCCAACAAATGTTGACAATTTGATTTCTGTCTCCTCTGCATTTTCTAAATCCAGCTTGTACATCTGGAAGTTCTTGGTTCATGTACTGTAAAGGCTGGCTTGAAGAATTTTGAGCATTATCTTGCTAGCTTGTGATGTGAGTGCAACTTTATGGTAGTTTGAACATTTTTTGGCATTGCCTTTCTTTGGGATTAGAAAGAATCTTTTAATTGATTGATCTTCTCTTGTGACTTAGCTGGTAAAGAATCTGCCTGCAATGTGGGAGACCTGGGTTTGATCCCTGGGTTGGGAAGATCCCCTGGAGAAGGGAAAGGCTACCTACTCCAGTATTCTGACCTAGAGAATTCCATGGACTGTTTAGTACATGGAGTTGCAACAAGTTGGACACAACTGAGCGACATTCACTTCTTTTAGATTGGAATGAAAACTGACCTTTTCTAGTCCTACGGCCACTGCTGAGCTTTCCAAATTTGCTGATATATTGAGTGCAAACTTTAGCAGCAGTATCTTTAAGGATTTGAAATAGCTCAGCTGGAATTCCATCACCTCCACTTGCTTTGTTCATAGTAATGTTTCCTAAGACGCACTTGACTTCACACTCCAGGATGTCTGGATCTAGGTGAGTGACCACACCATTGTGGTTATCCAGGTCATTAAGACCTTTTTTGTATAATTCTGTGTATTCTTGCTACCTCTTCTTGATTTCTTCTGCTTCTGTTAGGTCCTTACTGTTTCTGTCCTTTATTAACTGCCCATCCTTGTGTGAAATGTTCCCTTGATATCTCCATTTTTCTTGTAGAGATCTCTAGTCTTTCCCATTCTTTGTTTCCCTCTGTTTCTTTGTGTTGTTCTTTGAATAAGACCTTCTTATGTCTCCTTGCTAACCTCTGGAACTCTGAATTCAGTTAGGTATATCTTTCCCTTTCTCCTTGGCCCTTCACTTCTCTTCTTCCCTCAGCTATTTGTAAAGCCTCCTCAGACAACCACTTTGCCTTCTTCCATTTCTTTTACTTTGGGCTGGTTTTGGTCACTGTCTCCTGTACAGTACTATGAACCTCCATCTGTAGTTCTTCAGGCACTCTACCAGATCTAATCCCTTGAATGTATTCATCACCTCCACTGTATAATCATATGGGATTTGATTTAAGTCATACCTGAATGGCCTAGTGGTTTTCCCTACTTTCTTCCATTTAAGCCTGAATTTTGCAATAAGGAGCTGATGATCTGAGTCACAGTCAGCTACAGGTCTTGTTCTTGCTGACTATCTTTGGCTGTAAAGAATACAATCAATCTGATTTCAGTATTGACCATTTGATGATGCCCATGTGTAGCATCTTGTGTTGTTGAAAGAGGGTGTTTGCTGTGAACAGTGTATTCTCTTGACAAAGCCCTGTTAGCCTTTGTCCTGCTTCATTTTGTACTCCAAGGCCAAACTTGCCTATTACTCCGGGTATCTCTTGACTTCCTACTTTTGCATTCCAATCCCCTGTGATGAAAAGGGTATCTTTTTTGTTATTATTGTTAGTTCTAGAAGATAGTGTAGGTCTTCATGCTAAGTTGCTTCAGTCATGTCTGACTCTTTGTGACCCTGTGGACTGCAGCCTGCCATGCTCTTCTGTCCATGGGATTCTCCAGGCAAGAATACAGGAGTGGGTTGCCATGCCCTTCCCTAAGGAAGAGAAGGTCTTCATAGTAACAGTCAACTTCAGCTTCTTCAGCATTAGCGGTTGGGGTGTAGACTTGGATTACTGTGATGTTGAATGGTTTGCCTTGGTAACAACCAAGATCATTCTGTTGTTTTTAAGATTGCACCCAAATACTGCATTTTGAACTCTCGTTGACTATGGGGACTACTCCATTTCTTCTAAGGGATTCTTTCCCGCAGTCGTAGGTTTAATGGTCATCTGAATTGAATTCACCTATTCCCCATCTATTTTAGTTCACTGATTCCTAAGATATCGATGTTCACTCTTGCCATCTTCTGCTTGACCATGTCCAATTTACCTTGATGAATGAACCTAACATTCTAGGTTCCTATGCATTATTTTTCTTCACAGCATCAGACTTTACTATCACCACCAGACACATCCACAACTGAGGTTCTTTCTGGAGCTCTTCATAATTGTACTTTGCTCTTCCTCAGTAGCATATTGGATACTTCCTGACTTGGTGGGCTCATTTTCTAGTGTTATATCTTCTGGCTTCTTATACTGTTCATGGTCTTCTCTTGGCAAGAATACTGAAGTCATTTACCATATCTTCCTCCAGCGGACCACTTTTTGTCAGAATTCTCCACTATATCCTGTCCACCTTGGGTGGTTCTACTTGGGTAACATGGTTCATTGAATTGTGCAAACCTGTTCTTCATGAGAAGACTGTGATCTATGAAGGGAAACAGTATAGGAGAGTTCCCTTTTCTCTGCACCCTCGTCAGCATTTATTGTTTGTAGATTTTTTGATGAATGCCATTCTGACTAGTGTGAGGTGATACTTCATTGTAGTTTTTATTTTCATTTCTCTGATAATTAGTTACATTGAGCATCTTTTCTTGTACATTTTGGCCATCTGTGTGTCATCTTTGGAGAAATGTCTTTTTAGGTTTTCCATCCATTTTTTTTGTGTGTGTGCATTGTTTTCTTGCTGTTGAGCTATATTAGCTGTTTGTATGTTTTGGAGATTAGTCTCTTATTGGTCACATCATTTGCAGGTATTTTCCCCCATTCTGTGGATTGTCTTTTCATTTTTTTTATGGTTTCCTTTGCTGTGTAAAAGTTTTTGAGTTTAATTAGACCCATTTATTTTTGTTCTTATTTTCATTAAGAGGTGGGTCAAAAAGATATTTCTGTGATTTGCGTTAGAGTGTTCTGCCTGTGTTTCCCTCTAAGAGTTTTATAGTATCTGGCCTTACATTCAGGTCTTTAATCCACTTTGAGTTTATTTTTGTGTGTAGTGTCATAGTAATATCATTTCAGTTTTTCACATGTAGCTGTCCAGTTTTCCAAGCACCACTTACGGAAGAGACTATCTTTTCTCCATTGTATATTCTTGCCTTCTTTGTCATAGACTAATTGATCTTAGGTGTAATGGGTTTATCTGTGAACTTTTTAACCTGTTTCATTGACCTATATTTTGGTTTATGTACTAGTACCATACTGTTTGTAGCTTTGTAGTATAGTCTGAAGTCAGGAAGCCTGATTCCTCCAGCTAGTTTTTTCTTTCTCAAGATTGCTTTAGCTACTTGGGGTCTTTTGTGTTTCCATATAAATTGGAAGGTTTTTGTTCTAATTCTGTGAAAAATGCCCTCAATAGTTTGATGGGGATTTCGTTAAATATGTAGATTGCCTTGGGTAGTTAAAATCATTTTGGTAATATTGATTCTTCCTATTTAAGAACATGTACCACATCTTCTTTATCCATTCATCTGTCAATGGATATATAGGTTGTTTCCATGCCTGGTCTATTGTGAAAAGTGCTGTTATGAGCTTAGAGGCACATATATCTTTTGAATTATAGTTTTGTCCGGATATATGCCCAGGAGTGGGATTGCTGAATTATATGTTAACTATATTTTTAGTTTTCTGAGAAACCTCCACACTGTTTTCCACAGTGGCCGCACCAACTTACATTCCCACCAGTAGTGTTGGAGAATTCTCTTTTCTCCACACCTTCTCCAGTATTTGTTATTTGTAGACATTTGTCATAGACTTTTAATGACATTTAATAACTTTTAACATTCAACAATGGTCATTCTGACCAGTGGATGGTAGTACCTCATTACAGTTTTTACTTGCACTTTTCTAATAATTAGTGAGCATCTTTTCATGTGCCTATTGGCCATTTGTTTTTCTTCTTTGGAGAAATGTCTATTAAGATAATCCGCCCATTTTTAAACTGGGTTGTCTTCTTGTTGTTGTCAAGTTGTATGATCTTTCTGTACATCTTGGAAATTAAGCCCTTGTCAGTCACATCATTTGAAAATTTTTTCTCCCATTCTGTAGGCTGTCATTTAGCTTAGTTCATGGTTTCTTGGCTGTGCAAAAGGTTATAAGTTTGGTTAGGCTCTACTTGTTTATTTTTGTTTTTATTTCTATTGCCTTGGGAAATGACCTAAGATAACATTCGTACAATTTATGTCAGAGAGTGTTTTGCCTGTGTTCTAGGAGTTTGATGGTGTCATGTCTTAATGTTTAAGTCTTTAAGCCATTTTTAGTTTATTTTTGTGCATGGTGAGAGGGTGTGTTCTAACTTCATTGGTATATATATATGGCTGTCCAGGTTTCCCAACACCAGTTACTGAAGAGACTTTTCCTCATTGTATGTTCTTGCCTCTTTTGTCGAAGATTAATTGACTGTAGATGTGTGGTGTATTTCTGGGCTCTCTGTTCTGTAACATTAACCCATGTGTCTCTTTTTCTGCCAATGCCACTCTGTTTTGAGCACCGTGGTTTTGTAGTATCGTCTGAAGTCTGGGATGGCTATGCCTCAAGTTTTGTTCTTTCTCTTCAGGATTGCTTTGGCAATTCTGGATCTTTTATGGTTCCATATGAATTTTAGGATCATTTTCTCTAGCTCAGTGAAAACTGTCATGGGCAATTTGATAGGGATTATATTACATTTGTAGATTGCTTTGAGCAGTATGGCCATTTTGATAGTGTTCTTCCAATCCAAGAGCATGGGATATTTTTTCACTTCTTTGAATCATCTTCAGTTTATTTTATATGTTTCATATCTATAAGTCTTTCACCTCCTTGTTGAGGTTTATTCCTAAGTATTTAGTTTTTGAGATTGTGACTTTAAAAGATATTTTTTCTTACATTACCTTTCCAATAGTTCATTGTTGTAAAGAAATGCAACCAATTTCTGTATGTTAATTTTGTATCCTGCTACATGGCTGAATTCATTTATCAGTTCTAGTAGTTTTAGTGTAGAGTCTTCAGAGTTTTTTATGTGTAGTATCATATCATCTTCCCATAATGACAATTTTGCCTTTTCTCTCCAAATTTGGGTAGATTTTAATTCTTTTTTTTTTTTTTGACTGATTATTGTGGCTAGGACTTCCAATACTATGTTGAATAGAAGTAGAAAGAGTGGGCATCCTTGTATTGTTCCAGATTTTAAAAATAAGTCTTTTAATTTTACACCATTGAGTATTATATTGACTGTGGGTTTATCATAAATAGCTTTTACCATTTTGAGATACGTTCTCTCTATACCCACTTTGGCAAGAGTTTTTTTTATCATGAATTGATGTAAAATTTTGTCAACTGTTTTTCTTGTATCTATTGAGATGACTGTGTGATTTTTGTCTTTTGTTTATGTGGTGTATCACATTTATTGATCTGCATATGTTGAATCATCCTTGTGATCTTGGGATGAATCCCGCTTGGTTATGGTGTATGATTTTTTCTATGTGTTGTTGGATTTGACTTTCTAATATTTTGGTGATAATCTTTATATCTAAATTCATCCCAGCTATTGGCCTATAATTTTATTTTTTGCCAGTATCTTTTTTTGGTTTGGTATCAGGATGATTATGGCTTCATAGTATATCCTTGGGAGTGTTCCCGTCTCTTCAATTGTGGAAAAGTTTGGGAAGAATCAGTATAAGTTCTCCTTGGTATGTTTGGTAGAATTCGCCTGTGAATCCATCTGGTCCTGGACTTTTGTTTGTAGGGAGTTTTTAAATTACAGACTCTATTACAGTTCTACTGATCCATCTGTTCAAATTATCTATTTCTTCTTAATTCAGTTTTGGTGGGATGTCTGCTTCTAGAAACTTGTCCATTTCTTTTAGGCTGTTGAATTTGTTGGCACATAATTGTTCATAGTATTCCATTATGGATTTTTGTATTTTTGCAGTATCAGTTATTATATTTCCTTTTTCATTTCTTATTGTGTTTATCTGGGTGGGTCCTCTCTTTTCTTCTTGGTGAGCCTAGCCAGAGACTTGTCAAACTTGCTCTTGGTCTTACTGAATTTTTCTATTGTTTCTTTTACTTTCTATTTTATTTATTTCCTCTCTGATCTATATTATTTTCTTCCTTTTGCTGACTTTAGGTGTTTTCTTCTAATTCTCTCAAGTGGTAGGTTAGACTGTTTGAGATTTTTCTTGTTTTTTGAGGAAGACCTGTATCACTATGAACTTTCCTTTAAGAACTGCTTTTGCTGCCTCCCACAGATTGTGTATGGTTGTGTTTTTATTGTCATTTTTCTCAAGCTATTTTTAAATTTCCTCTTTGATTTCATCATTGATTTATTGGTTTTTCAGAAGCATGCTGTTTAGTCTTCATGTGATTATTTTTCTCATTTCTTTATCTGTGGTTATTTTCTAGTTTTACTATATTGTAGTCATAAAAGATGCCAGAGATAATTTCTATACTCTTAAATTTGTTATGACACCACCCTTATGGCAGAAAGCAAAGAACTACTAAAGAGCTTCTTGATGAAAATGAAAGAAGAGAGTGAAAAAGTTGGCTTAAAACTCAACATTCAGAAAACTAAGATCATGACATCTGGTCCCATCACTTCAAGGCAAATAGATGGGGAAACAGTGGAAACAGTGACAGACTATTTTTTAGGGGGGGGGGCTCCAAAATCACTGCAGATGGTGGCTGCAGCCATGAAATTAAAAGATACTTCCTCCTTGGAAGAAAAGTTATGACCAACCTAGACAGCATATTAAAAAGCAGAGACATTACTTTGCCAACAAAGGTCTGTCTAGTCAAGGCTATGGTTTTTCCCGTAGTCATGTATGGATGTGAGAGTTGTACTATAAAGAAAGCTGAGCACTGAAGAATTGATGCTTTTGAACTGTGGTGTTGGAGAAGACTCTTGAGGGTCCCTTGGACTGCAAGGAGATCCAACCAGTCCATCCTAAAGGAAATAAGTCCTGAATATTCATTGGAAGGACTGATGCTGAAGCTGAAGCTCCAATAATTTGGCCACCTGACGTGAAAGCTGACTCATTGGAAAAGACCCTGATGCTGGGAAAGATGGAAGGCAGGAGAAGAAGGGGATGACAGAGGATGAGATGGTTGGATGGCCTCACCGACTCAAAAGACATGAGTTTGGGTAAACTCCAGGAGTTGGTGATGAACAGGGAGGCCTGGCGTGCTGCAGTCCATGGAGTCACAAAGAGTCAGACATAACTGAGCAAGTGAAATGAGCTGAACTAAATTTGTTAAGGCTTATTTTGTGCCCTGATATGTCGCTAATCCTAGAAAATGTTCCATGTACATTTGAGGAGAATGTGCACTCTGTTTTTCTTTGTGATGCAATGTCCTGAAAAATATCAACTGAATCTACCTGTTCTATTGTATCATTTAGTATCTGTTGTCGTATTGATTCTGTCTGGAAGATCTTGGCACTGATGTGAATGAGGTATTAAAGTCTCCTACTATTGTATTTCTGTCAATTTCTCTGTTTATGCCTGCTAGCATTTGTTTTATGTATTTGAGTGCTCCTACATTAGGTACATATTTATATTGATAATTATAAAATCCTCATCTGTATTGATCCCTTTATCAGTATATAATGATAACTTTAACTTTCTGTTGTTGTTGCTGCTTTTTCTTTTTTTCTTGGTGGCTCTGCTGTTAGCATGTAGGATCTTAGTTCTCTGACCAGGAATTGAACCTATGCCACTTGTAATGTATGGAAGTGTGGGGTCCTAACCACTGGACCACCAGAAAGTCCTGTCTTTCTATGTGGCCTTTGTTTCAAAGTCTATTTTATCTGATAGGAGTATTGAGACCCTTACTTTACTGTCATTTCCTTTTGCATGAATATCTTTTTCAATCCCCTCAGTTTCAATCTGTGTGTGTCCCAGCTGGGAGCTGTCAGGATGCCCCCTTGCTTGGATGAAAAGGTCACGAGACTAAGAAAGAAATTGCAAAGCTGACTTTCTTTATCGGGGCATCCGGGGCAAGGCCCCTCCTAGTATTTTTCTTGGGAGTTCTGTCCATGCTCGGAACATTACCTCATCTCAGTATGTCAGTCCCAGTTGGAAAGAATTCGTCTTGAGATAATTCCCCCAGACCTTATCGACCAGAGGATCTGGGAAGGTGGATTGCCTTCCCTGGGGACAAAGGAGGAGTGAAAGGGACATTTAAATAGATTACTACACCTCCTACTAGTTACTGGGGAGTTTACCAAGAGTTCTCTGGGGGTCATGGCAAGGCCACCGCCAGAAAGGCTCGTACTTGGGTCACCTTTCCACCTCCACTCCCCCGACCTCTCCATGGAGGAGGCTCCCTCCTTGAAGAAACCAGGGTGAATTTGGATTTAGGAATGCTCATAACTGGGCCAGCATAGTTGGAGACATTGACTGCTTTAGGATAGTGTAGGCACAGGAATTCATTATAGTAGTTATAAGGTTAATAGGGTTTTATTGCTAAAGCAGTGCTGCTCACTGTCTCTTTGTCCTCTTTCCTCTTTCCTCATAAGAACCGGAATAGGTTAATAGAATAAAACAGTTTCAAGCTTAAGCCCTTCCTTCTAGCTTCTACATAGTTGCACCTAATAAGAGAAATGTAACCTTTCTACTTAGATTGATGTACTTATCAGGATTGAATGAAGTATGCTGAAGACAATCAAATGGTAAACATACTATTGTTAAATCTAATTACGCAGAAATCTGACTTCTGCAAGGGGAATGTTTCATGATAGATTGGGGAATGAGCTCAATGATAAGGTTGCTATGGAAGGTAGAAAACAAAAAATTGTATAGAATGATAGGTGATGTAATGATGTAATGGAGATGTCGTTTGGCAATAAAACTGTAAACCAACAACAATAAACGAGAGAGACTGCTCCATCACCACATTGACTCAGCTCAGTTCTTTGCTGATGCCACTCATCCCTCAAGACCCCCGGACCTGCCGAGACTGGACCCCGGCATGTCCCGTGCTCTAAAATGGGTCTCTTGTGGGAAGCATATTGGCTTTTGTTTACTTTTTACTGAATCTGCCACTCTGTGTCTTTTGATTGGAGCATTTAGTCCATTGAGATTTAAGGCAGTCGTTAATAGATATGTATTTATTTCCATTTTAAACTTTGTTTTACCATTGATTTTGTATTTCTTCTTTGCTCCTTTTATTTTTCCTTTTATGACTTGATGTTTTTGTGTTGTATTATACTTATGTCTTCTTTCTGGTTTTTGTGACTCTTTGTAGGTTTTTGTTTTTGGTTACTCTGTTTTACAAGTATGTTAACCCCTTCTTATATCCACTTACCTTAGATGGGTAGTTATATAGGCTCAAACACATTCTAATTTTTAAAAAATCTACATTTTCTTACTCTCCTCCCACACATTTTATAATTCTGATGTCTTTTACATTTTCATATCATAAATTTCACAGAAAATTTTGATTTTTTAAAAAATCTGTATATGGCTTAAGTTATTTTCTAATTGTGATTTTCTCTTTCCCATATATTCTTCTTTTCTATTTGGAGAACACTTTTCCATATTTCCTTTAGGATAGATTTAGTATTGCTGTATTCTTATAGGTTTTGCTTGTCTGAGATTTTTTTTTCATCTTTCCTTCTATTCTAAATGATAATCTTGCTGGGTAGAATATTTTAGGTTGCAGACTTTTCTCTTTCAGAGTTTTGAATATATTAGTATCTTGCCACTTCCTTCTCACCTGCAAAGTTTCTGTGGCAAAATCAGCTGATGGCCTTATGGGGGTTTCCTTGTAATTCACTTTGTTTTTCTCTTGCTGCCTTTAGAATCTCTCTTAAATTTTTGCCATTTTTATTATAATGTGTCTTGGTATAGATGTGTTTGGGTTTGTCTTATTTGGAACCCTCTCTGCTTCCTATACCCAAATATTTGTTTCCTTCTTTAGGTTTGGGAAGTTTCCAGCCATAATTTCTTGAAATACATTGTCAATCCCCCTTTCCTTCCTCTTCTGGTATCTCTATTATGTGTAGATTGGCAAACTTTATATTATCCTGTAGGTATCTTATATTACTTTCACTTTTTTTCATTTGGTTTTCTGTCTGCTATTCTGATTGGGTGATTCCTATTTTCCTATCTTCCAGGTCACTTATTTGTTCTACATTATTCTTTCTGCTCTTCACTACCTTTAGTCCAGCTTTGGTCTCTGCAAATGAGCTTTATACTTTTTCTTGGTTCCTCTTTATAGTTTCTAGTTCCTTTTTAGAGTACTTTGCATTGCTGTTGATAGCCTTTAATTCCTTCAGTATTCACATCTTCTTTTTGAAACTGCTGTCTATTAGGCTGAAGAGGCCTGCTTCATTGTTGTTCTCTTAGAGGAATGCTCTTGGTCTTTTAACTGTGAGTGGTTTCTCTGCTTCTTCATTTTACTTGTATTTCTCTTACTCTGTGAGTCTTGGATAAACAATTATCTATCGTTACATAGGTCTTAAAGGGCTATTTACATGCAGAGTGGTCTCTGGGTAGCTCATGCCGGTTTAGCATATTTGGTGGAGGGCTGTTTTTAGTGTAGATGCCTGCTTGTCCCTTTTCTCAGTGGGTGCTGGTCATTATCCCCTAGATAGGGGATGTGCATATATGGTGGCTCATGCCCAGTCTTGGAGTTCTCAATGGTGGTGGGCAGTTCAGGTACATTACCAGGGCATGAGGTGGGAGTGGATATAGCTTGCAACCACACCTGGGCAGGTTGGGGGGCGGGGCTCACAACCACTTCTGGCGTCCAGCTGAGCAGTGGCTTGCTGAGTTTGTGCAGTCCGAGTCCTGCCCTCTGGGAATACAAGTGCAGACATAGGGAAAAATACTACAATTTGCACCCTGCCCTCCCCTTTATATGCCCCCCAAACAATGGTCACTGGTTTCTAAGGCAGCCCAGGCTTCCTTGGCATACATGGTTACATGTATGGTTGCATTGGATTCTAGTCCCTCATATCTGTCTCCACATAGCCAACCCCAGTCCTCTCCTTGGTTATGATCTCCGAATTCTGAGTTCGAGCACCCAGCCCTGTCCTAAGCTGATGGATGTGCATGTCAGGCTGGGAAGTGCAGAGGGGCGGTACTGGCTGTCTGTGCAGTATTCCGTTTGTTCTGGTTTCCATAAATTGGATACTGTGCTCTCCTTTAAGATTCTGAAGTTCCCCTTCTATTCTGGCTGATCTCCAACAAGTGAGGGGGCTTCACAGGATACAGGAACTTTTCTCCTCTCACAGCTCCGTTCCAGTGGGACAGGTTCCATCCCAATTCCTTTCTTGCTCCCCCCTCCTCTTTTTTTTCTACCCAGTCATGTGGAGATTTTCTTGCCTTTTCCACAGTCTAAGGTCTTCTGCTAGCATTCAGTAGATATTGTGAGAATTGTTCCACACAGAATGAGTTAGTGGGATTTGTTGTGTTTGTGGGAGATGGGCGCTTCACATCTTACTGTACCACCATCTTGATTACTCTCCTGTATATAATAATTTAAATAAGCCCCTTCTGCAATATGAAATTTGTCTAACATGCTTTCTATCCTGGTTTGGAATCTTCTGGTCTCTTGGGTCAGGAAATACCCAAGTCCAAGTAGCTTAAACACAAAGGGGCAGAAGGAAAGCAAGGAAGGTGGGTCTCAGTGAACCTATGTGCTTAGTCATTCAATTGGTTCCAACTGTTTGCGACCCTATGGATTGTAGCCTGCCTGGTTCCTAGAAAATCCATGGAGATTCTCTAGCAAAAATACTGGAGTGGGTTACCATGCCCTCCTCCAAAGGATTTTCCCAACCCAGGGACTGAACCCAGGTCTCTCACATTGCAGGTAGACTCTACTGTTTGAGCTACCAGAACCCAAAGACAGAATAAATAGGACCTTAAATATGTGGTCCCTCTGCTTTGCTTCTCTCTTCCTGCCAGCATATTTTCTATGACTGACCACTTGCTTACTTACTCTACACTGAGAAAACCAGTTGCTCAAAACCCTCCAAGTTTTCATCTTGCAGTTACAGGCATAACTTACCTCTTAATCCCAAATGGTTGGGGGCCCATCTCTAGAATAATCTAAGTCTGGGCAAGAGGTTTTTGGAAAATACAGCAACTTGTGGAGAATCAAGCGGATAGAGTTGGAGGTGGGAAAGGATGCCCCTAGCTCACTGCCCAGAGGAGGGAGTGGCAGATGAATCAGTAGAGGCCCATTATATTTTCCTTCTCTCCCACATGCCCATTGCAAAAACAAAATCTACTCTATCTTGTCTCAGCCTCTACAAAAATAACATTATTGAACTTTCTGGGTTCAGGGAAAAACCACTATAATTTTAGATAAGCTAATTCTTAGCCTTGTGAATATTTTTAAGTATTGAATGTGAAAATATGCACAGTAAGACAGGAAGCAATAAGCAAGTTATTGAGGCTGATAGGGCTCAGCTGCATGAAGTTTCTAGTTCAGTTCCATCTCCAATTGTGTGTGGATTGTGATTTTTTTTATACCCACTCCTTTTCCCCTAAAGTAACTTTATACCTGAGGGGGAAAAAGAATGTATCTGCAGATGCTAACTTAAAACATGTGTTGCATGGACCCATTTGTATTTTTAGGAGGCAGTGTTCCACAGTGCATTGTTCTCAAACTTTAGTTCTATTTGTTTATCAGTCCTATGATTTCTGCCATATCTGAGTAGCACCTGCACTATTTACTTGCTCTGTTTCATTTGTAAACTTAAATATCCACTGCACTGTAATCCCATGTTTTTCTTTAATGTGCTAGTTAAAATTTTACCTAGTACAGAAAACAAAAACCAGTTTGACAGGTGTTGGCCTTCAAGCCTGGGAGACAGCATCTCAAGCGACCCTGAGAGAACTGCTTTGAGAAGATGAGAGGAGGAGCCAGGTTATATAGAAGTTTTACAACAAAGGGCAGGTAGTCAGAACATCAAAAGATTGTTAAATAAAGAAAACCAGATATCCAAAGTTAAGGAATGTAGCACTTTTCTATGTATGGGAAGATGCATGAGTCTGGACTCCCTGAAATTATTCCTTTCGTATGCATTTTAGCTCTCTGGGGCCAGTATCCTGTGCTTTTATTTACATCCTGAGCTTCCTTGGGGCTCACCATAGGGAGTGGCTGCAGCCTGATGGTGACCAGATGGCAGGTATTCTCCTTCCTGAGTGCTCTTAGGGCTCACATTGGGGAGTTGTTGCCACTGTTGACTGTTGCGTCCTTGTTTACTGATGTGGCAGGAAATACTCCATTTCTCAGCAATAACCACTTAGTTTTCTTGTATGCCTCCTCACTTTGGGAAACAATGCTATAGTGGAAAATCATCAGCATTCAATGGCTCATGTCTGCAAGAAACTGTGTTTGTCTAAATTGAACACATTTCCATTATAACTTGCTCAAATAGAAAACAAAATCTGTACCTTTGGTCTTTGGGGGGAAAAATTAGGCATCTTGCGGGGAAAAATTAGGCTCAGCAAAGAGGGAAGAATTTTATTTCTTCTATATGGTTTTGTTTACCATGAAACTAATTTTTATTACGTGATATATAAATGAATCTTTCATCTAAACTGCAAACATATTACAGTTAAGACCAAAATTCTCCTTGATCATTGCCTCACTATTTCTCCCATGGACAGAGGAGCATGGTGGGCTATAGTCCACAGGCTTGCAGAGTTTGACGTGACTGAAGCAACTTAGCACACATACACAGAATCTCTATTCCTCATTAGTGGGTCTTCCTTGGTGGACCAGTCAGTAAAGAGTCTGCCTGCAATGCAGGAGACCCGGGTTCAATCCCTGTGTCGGGAAGATCCCCTGGAGAAGGAGATGGCAACCCACTCCAGTATTCTTGCCTAGAGAATTCCATGGACAAAGAAGCCTGGTGGGCTATAGTCTATGGAGTCACAAAGAGTTGGACACAACTTAGTGACTAACACTTTTACTTTCTTTTCATTAGGGTAAATCCAAGTTATGAATTTGGCTTCCCTGGTAGCTCAGCTGGTAAAGGATCTGCCTACGTTGCAGGAGACCTTGGTTCCATTCCTAGGTCAGGAAGATCCTCTGGAGAAGGGATAGGCTAACCACTCCAGTATTCTTGGGCTTCCCTGGTGGTTCAGCTAGTAAAGAATCTGCCTGCAATGCAGGAGAACTGGGTTCGATCCCTGGGTTGGAAAGATTCCCTGGAGGAGGGTGTGGCAGTGTTCTCCAGGGTTCTTGCCTGAAGAATCTCAATGAACAGAGGAGCATGGTGGGCTGCGACATGACTGAGTGACTAAGCACAAGTTATGAATTCAGATTGTATGTTTCCAGACCTCTTCCTTTGAATTTGGCCACTGAAGTATCATTGTGTTTTAATGGTGAGTTAATGCATGCTCACAGGTTTCCTTAAATGCCTTGAGGCAGTAAGTCTTCATTTGTCAAGGGACTCTGTATGATGGAGTGCACCTTCAATGCACAGGGAATTTAAAATTCTGCCTTAACCTTCACTCCCCACTTGCACAAGGCCTGAAGATCAGTCAGAAGTGAGATCAGGTCCTTCTCAGGTCTTTGTTGAGCATGCGCACAGCACTGCTCATGCACATAGCCTTCTAGACCCAGAGAACTACGTTACAAGCTTATAAAAACCCTTAAGGATATCTCACGCTCCCAATCTTGAAGTTTTGGGCCAATTCTTATTTGTTCCCATTGGTATCACAGCCTCAAGTAGCTGCAGGTTTACACTATTGCACTAAATAGCTTTCAACAAATGCCCTGGGTATACGGCTTTCCCATAGAATGAGCTCTAAGGCAGGTTAAATACCACCTCCCTGCCAATGGGGCTTTTCTAGAAAGACAAGTTAAACAGTGACAACGTGCTAGGGATGAGCCATTTTGAGGTGCTCCAAACCCAGTGTGCTCCCTCTGGGGGTTGCTGGGCTGCTGGTTTTCAAGGCTGGTATGGAGCTGGGGTAGGGAAGGGAGGTATAGATTGAGTTAAATACAAGACCTGTTCTTCTTACCAAGGTTCAGATTGTTACAAGCATTTGGTTGGGCTTCCCAGGTGGCACAGTGGTAAAGAATCCACCTGCCAAAACACCTGTCAAGAATATCCCCTGGAGAAGGAAACAGCAACTCATTCCGGTATTCTTGCCTGAAGAACTGCATGGACAGGAGTCTGGTGAGCAACAGTCCATGGGGTTGTAGAGTTGGACACAGCTGAGTGGGCTGGGTAGAGGTATAGGTTGAGTTAAATACCACAGAACCTGCTGTTCTTACCAAGATTCAGATTGTTACAAGCATTTGGTTAATTTCTGGAGCTCTGAAAAAGTTTTCAGAAAATTTTGGGCAATTCTTTTTGGCAGTGTTTTTGTCACTCCTTTGGCAAAGCAGATTTACAGACACCCTCACTCCCTCATTCTTGGAAGTCTTGACCTCCCCACACTCCACCCCAACCTGTTTTCTCACTGTTGATTGAAACAAGGCCAGGCATTTTTCTTTTATTAGAGGAGGTGTCATCATCCATATCCATGCTGGGGATTTAGGGGGAAAGGTGGTCAAGCACAGAGCAAATGCCAGCCTACAAGGACAGCTGCTGTCAATCCCTGTTGATAACCACCATTCCAGAGTAAGACTTCTAGTTGCCAGATATCTTCAACCTCAGTGGAATCTGGAATTTCAGTGTTTTGTGTGCAATTTCTACATTTTACTTTTATAATTTTAGAAGGAGCTAAAATACTGTACACAAAATAACACACCATGACTGAAGACGACTGGAGCAGTATCTTATGGCTCTCATCACTACTATGTGAACTTTTCTGACCAAACTGGTCAACTGAATTCAACAAACCTTTTGTTAGCTTCTATTATGTGCCAGAGAATGTGCTGTGTGCTGCAGAGTTGAGTGAACTTATTGTTCTGGGTACGTATTCCCTCCCCCATGCTTTTGAGGCACTTGAGTCCAGTGGTGGAAGTAGGAACTTCTTTTTAGATACCACCCTTAATAGAGGGTACCAGTGCTGGTACAGATTTAACTGTTTTTTTTGTTTTTGCCATGCCACATAGTATGCAGGATCTTAATTTCCCCTACCAGGGATTGAACCCATGCCCCCTGCAGTGGAAGCACAGTGTCTTAACCACTGGGCCACCAGGGAATTCCCTAATTGTTAGTTTTAATTAGTCCAAGGTCAAGTGTTTAAAAGGATCATTTTGCAGTTCTATTGGGAGAAGTGTGTGTTTATGCACCCAGCATGACTGTGGATAGGGAAGGGATAAAGTGAGAGTTGCATAAATTTCTCTGAGGCAAAGGGCCAGAGAGCCAACTGCTGACCTGTGAGAACAGCATTGAAGGTGGAATCCCATAGATGCATCTTTCTTGGTGCATCCACTCATATCACACAGGAAGCATGCAGCATGCCTGGTGGCTCAGATGGTAAAGAATCTGCCTGCAATATGGGAGATGCGGGTTGGATCCCTGGGTTGGGAAGATCCCCTGAAGAAGGGAATGGCTACCTATTCCAGTATTCTTGCCTGGGGAATCCCATGGACAGAAGAGCCTGGTGAGCTACAGTCCACGGGATCACAGTCATACACACCTGAGTGACTAAGCTCACATGGAGCATATTCTCTGGTAGCTTCCTAAGAAAGGGTACTTGGGAGGGAAAGGTGTGAGGGCTGTAATTTCTAAGAATGTCTTCATTCTGCTTCACCCTTGCCTGAAAGTCAGCAGGTGGGAAATCTTTTTCTTTCAAAATCTTGACATACTTGCTTCACTGATTCCTTGCTTCTGGTGTTGCCACTTAGAAGTATAAAGCTACCCTGACTTCTCATCCTCCCATGTGACCAGTTTTCCCACATGTTGGGGAGCTTCTCTCGGTCCTATTGTTTAGAAATTTCAAGACGGTGTGGTTTGGCAGAGGCCTTGTTTTATCAATTGTTTTGAGCACCCTTGTGCATTTTCACTCTGGAAACTCATCTGTTCGATTTCCTCCTCTACATTTTCTCTTCTTTTTGGAGTTCCTATTATTTGGCTATTGAATATCCTGGTCTGATCCTGATGTACTTTTCACTTCTCTGCTTTGTTTTGGGATTATTTTCAATTCCAGTTTCCTTCTACCTGAGTTGCTAATTTCCAAGAATGTTTCCATGTTCCTCACATGTTCTTCCACAGCATCCTACCTTTAGTCTAAAGATGACTTGTCTTTCCTCATCTCTTTGGGGCTATGATAGTTTTCTGAAGCTTCTTCTCCCTTAGCCTCAGATTTTTCCAAGTTGTTAGCCTTGGACTTTTCACGTTAGCAGCTTTCATCAGATGTCAGGTTACCTTTGGTTAACCCAGAGGACTAAAAAGCTGAGAAGACTGCTGCCTGAATTTCACCTAAGGATAGTGGTTCTTGATCTTGGCTGTACAATGCAATCACCTGGGGAGGTTTAAAAAACACTTATATTCCAGAAATACTCATTTTATTGGTGTAGGGTCTGACATAGGGATTTTGAAAAGCTGCCCAGGTGGTAGAACTGTGTAGCCAAAGCTGAGAAGTACCACTGAAGGGTGCTCTGCTGTACTACTTCATCTTCAGGTAAGAATAACATTCTCTAAGTCCAAGGCTTATTTTACATTCTCTTGGGGATAAACTTTTGGTTTCTGCAAAGATGGAGGAGCAGCTGTCCAGCTGAAAGAAAATAAGGGATTAATGGCATTTTTAACAGCTCTTTTACCAATACTATTTGAGGCTCCCATCCTTCTTTACCATCACTTTAAAGGGAAATATGTCTTATCAGTTTTTGAACCTTCAGTGAATTCGGTATGTAAATTGAGTTGGTGTTCATTCTCTTCCCTGGTAAATGAGAATTCAGCTTTCTTTGGTCGGGTTTCCAAAATTCTCATGCTAACAATTCTTTCCCACTCTTCAGTGTTGAGAGCAGTTATGACTTAAAAAACCCTTTAGTATATTTTCAGGAGTGGAGTGTAAGGAGCATGCAAAACTTGATGTGTTCAACTTGGCATTTTTATCAAAAGAATGATTATCAGCATTCTTTGAGAAAGAGAGCTTTGAGTTATAAACAATCAGTTTTCCCAGTCATTTTTCCCTCGGGGGGGAAAAAGATAGTAGGGATTCCTAGCAAAACAATCTAAACATCATGAGGAAACCATGACTGTAGTCGGAACACCATACTTTATTGCTGTTGTTGTTGCTGAATGGGACCTGGAGGACTGAAGGGGAGGTCAGAACTGTGCCAGTCTCACAGAGAAGAGGCATCCCAGGTGCTAAGAGGCAAACCTGGGGTCCTGAGTTTGGCATATGGATAACATGTTAGAATAAAAGCGTACTCGGAAAAAACACTGGCTGCCCATGGGCCTTGTCCACAATCGCATGTTAGTTGGCCCAATTAGGGAGATCTGGACTTGCAGCCTCTTTTGAAAAAACTAGCCTACATGTTTGTGGGTGGCAGACCTGCAGGACCCCAGCCAGGAGCATGGCAGCCACCCCTTTAGGTGGCAAAGCAAGCTCCCTGCACTGTGCCACATGCCTGGCCTCTAAAGGCATCGGAATTTACAACTTCTGGGATGTGGTTTAAGTTTTTAAAAAGTAACAACAACAACAAAAGCAAATCCTATTCATGGCAGAAGAACCCTACTTAAGTCAGAAAGAATTAAAACATTTATTGGGCATAAATATATTACATATACACTACAGATACAGTTAGGTATTACATATAGCATAGTATTTGCAAAATCTATACATTAAAATTGATATGGCAGTTTTAATACAATGTATATGAAATAGTCTAAAATTTACAATACAGGAAAACATATGATTATTTTTTTCTCTCCTAAAGTTGAAAAGCTTGGAATGTATGTCCAACAGTGAGGTAAAACATTTTGTCTTTCAATTTAAAGAATTGTGCAAGGATAACATTCAAACACATTCAATTAGGGCACTTTTCAAATTTGACAGGAATACTGAATTACCGTAGCCAACAAAACATGGTTAGAAAATGCCAACATTTCAAGTTGATAAGAACAAGGCAGATAATATGCAAAAAATCTTTTAAAAAAGTTTTCTTTTTAAACAATTTCTTTGAGGACAAAGGGAATTTTGCTTCACATGACTGGAATTTCTTGTGCCAGAGAGGAGTTTGACATATAGAGCATCAGAAAGCCACTCACTCGTTCCTACATATTGCAAAAGGGCAAAGAGAGAAGGTTAACATAACACTTTATTTTATTGTTCGTGTGTAATGGCAATATATAGTTATATATCAATATCACATATACATAATATTTGTAATATAAAATAGTGCCAGATAGTGTGATAACTTTTTGACTGAGGAATTATAATGAACAGTCGATAATGGAGAGCAATAAAATAAAGTGCTGTCAGCTAGTGTTTCACACACTTCAGCTTTCTGGTGGTTAGATAGTATGAAAATCTCAAAGATCAAATATTCATAGCAATTTTGGCTTAAAGTACTATTTCATTAAAAAAAAATTTCCAATCAATTCAGAGAATTTCTTTATAGCAGCAGTTCTGAAGTGTTTCCAGATTTTATTTTTCTCCTGCAGACAAGGTTCTTATACTCAGTTGACTCTTCATTTTTTTTTTTTTTAAAATGCCTTCTCCCCAAAGGCATGAGATTGTTTCAGAAAATGCAGATGCAGTTGTTATAGTGGATTGTAATGCACATTTAATAGTGGAGTGAGTTTTGGAAGGCCAGAAACTTTGGCAAAAATATATTTACCTTGATGCCATCACTTTGCAAGGCTAATTAAAACTAGTTGTTCTAGTCAATAACAAAATACAGAACTTTCTAGAACTTACTACATCACAATGTAGGCACACAGAATAATTCATTGATCTTAGCACTTTCTTTAAAGAGATGATTATGTTTTTCTTGGGTACATGTAAACGTTTCAATCACTGATAATGGATTTTTTTTTTTTTTTTGGCATTTAATGCACTAGATGCTCTTTATCTTTAAAAACACAAGAAAATGTCAGAAGAATGATAATACTACAGATGTTGCCAAGAAACAAGACTGACCTAAAATTACAAAAGTATAAAACACAAAAAAATAACATGCTACAAGGGAAAATTAGTACATAAGTACATTTAAAAAAATTTTACAATAAATAAAGATTGCACTGTAATTGGCATTTAAAGTACTGTATGCAGAATATAGTATAAATAAACCAAAAACAAAATAATGTTGGTTTCCCCATGACTTTGGTATGGGAATTTTATAAGCTAGTACAGGATACTGCATTTTAAGACAACATAGACCAAGCACAAAATAGCTATGATCAAGAAAAACCAAGTAGCAAAAATATACAAAAAACAGAAGCAGGGGGATACACTGTGTCTGTTGCACCCTTTTGGAATATATTTGCACCTCCAACTCTTAAATGTCCCTGAGGTACGCAAACATTATGGACTTCATATACATAATCCAATGACTTTGGGTTAAAATTGACAATCTCATGAATCAAAATAAACATGCAAGAGTAACACTTTGCACTCCAATAGCACCTGTGGATCAAGGATCTCAAAGCACTTACAAACATTAGAATCCCCATTTTATTTTTTATTTTTAATGCATGGGAAAACTGAGGCACAGAGAGGTAAAGTGACGTGTTCAGGTCACGCAGCAAGTTAGTGACAGATTCAGGGAGAGAATCTAGGCTCCTTGACCCCCAAACACCCTGTGCTTATTACCAGCAAATACCATTCCCTCTCCACACATAGCCAAGTCAACCCCCCAAAATAGGAACTACAAATTTATTGGGTTTTAATTTTCATTTGCTGTTAGATTAGTATTATGTGCACTGAATTAATGAACTGAAATTCAATCACTTCATTGATACCTCAAAGAACAGCCTAAAGGCAAATCTTTCAAAAATAATGAGCTAACATATAAGGAGACTGCTCACAATTAGTGTAAATCGTGGACAATGGGCAGAGGCACTAAACTGTCACCAGTTCTCGTCATATAATTCTGGTCAAACATAACAGAATATAATAACTCTAGTGATTAGATTAGAAGTAGTTATATACAAAGACAAACAAGTTAAAGCAGCTTTTAAAATAGCTGAACAAGGGAACAACTAACTATTGCACAATGCCCTCGAAAAGTTACTGCTATGAATGGACGTGGTGAAATCTATGACGCTCCATAATTCATAGGTGCATTTTGGTTACTTGATTTCTTAGACAGGCAGCTCATAGTGTTAAAATCATAAGACGTACAGATTATTAAAACGGTTTAGATTAAAGTACACATTTTGATTTCAATGAACTAAACAGTTAAATAACTGAGTGACAACGTGGTTGTTTAGGGCAGCCTCATCTGAGTGAACATATCTTCCGTTATGTGGTGGTTCTTGTGTGGTCATGCTCTGACAATGCTGAAATCCTGGCCCTGGAAGGTACACACACTGTGATTCAGGTTCACAGATACAGATGGTCAAGACATAAGAAGTGAAAGGTGAATATAAATTACTAAACTGTAACATGGGGAAAAAAAAAAAAAATCAAAGGCTTGCAAAAGACACCAGTGAAGACAGAATAAAGGCAAATCTGAACATTTTAAAAGAAAACATAAGTTAGCTTTTGGTATCTGGTTTGCTGCTTCTTTTTTTTTTTTTAAATCCAGTTTAACCTCTTCCTAGTTTTGCATTTCAAAAAGGTGCACCAAAACACTGATATTTTTTTTCCTAGCTAAATCTGTAAAATAAGTATATAAATCAAAGAACAAAAGGGCTTAAAAAAGGGAGTATCTGAATAAATGTGTATATTAAAATGTGTAGCATGAATTAAATTCATACCTCTAGTTCTGTTGGGTTTGTTTACTTCATTAAGAAGTACTGTAATATAAAGGCAAATAAAATGGATAAAGTTGCAAAGCCAGCCACAATGAGGGCTGCAAACTGTTCATCAGTAGGCATCATGCTCTTCATTTTGGGATCATCTAAGCTCCCCATGTCCCCTGTAAGCATGACCTCACTTCGCTGTAGTACAAAAGCCGCAGAGGGACTGAAAGCTCCGCTTAGCTCCTGAGAGGTGTCTAAACAGCGACGACATGCACACACGCGGAACCGATAGTCTGTGTTGGTCTGGAGGCCTGAGATTTGGAATGTGGCTTCTTCTCCCTTGTATACCTTCAAGAGAAAGAAAAGTCCTGGTCCATTAATTTATAACAACATTGTGGTCTCTGAAGTAATAGTCATATGACATTGGATCCTTGTAGAACTGGTTTGGTTTAAATGAACTCCATAACAACAAAGAGTACATGGAATGGCATTTGTCCAAGCCTGTATTTCACCCATAAAGTATTCTGACCTACTCTGAATAAAATATAAATTCGGTGACTCTGATATTGACAGGGGTAAGGCACTCATCAGTCCTGCAGCTGATACAACTAATGGTGATGCATCTAGTTGAATTTTAACAATTTAGGCTATAAATCAAGAGACGACTTAATTCTTATAAAGGGCTCTCTGATCTTGGTGCACAGAACTAATTTTTTTTTAATGTAAACAATTAAAAACAAATTACAGAAATAAAGTGCAAAGTCTCGGTTGACATTCACTAGTGGCTACACCATGAAACCCTACTCCATTAGATAGCTCACCCCAGCCCTAAGAGGTAAACACTATTTTGACTTTTCATTCTGTAATTTGTTTTGCCTGCTCTAGAGGTTCATACAAATACAATAAAATCCTGTGCACTTTCCTGTGCCTAGGAGATTCATCTGTGTTATCAAGTCAGTAGCTGTTCCTTTTACTGAGTAATAAGTACTTTATCACATGCCTGTACACTGATTTTATACATCTGCTGTACAAAATTTCCTGTACATTTGCTTTCTGACAAATATTTGCATTATTTCCAGTTTGGAGTTTTTATACAGTAAGAGTTACTATGAACATTTTTGTACAAATCTTAGACTTGAGTTGCTCTTTTTCTTAGGTGAACACCTAAAAGTGCTGAGTGTAACTCCATGTCTAACCGCATGGGAAAGTTTTAACAAGCATAGCCCTTTGTGCTCCTGCCAGCTAAGCATGAGAGTTCCAGTTGCTCCACACCCTTACCAACATTTGTTATTGTCAGTCATTTATATTGTAATCATTCTAACGGGTGAGACTGGCACCTCAGTTGCATTTCCCTGATGCCTAAAGGTGTTTCTCACCTCTTCATGTGCTTATTTGGTCATTCATGTAACTTCTTTTGTGAAGAGTGTGTTCAACTGTTTTGCCTATTTTAATTTGCAGTGGTTCTTTAATCTGGATGTAAGTTCTTTGTCAGATATGTGTTATGAATATTCTCTCCCAGCTTTGTGGCTTACCTAATTATTTTTTAAGACATTTTTTGATGCAGTCCTATTTACCACAAATTAATATTTGCTTTAATGGTCTGTCTTAAGTGTTTCCTGTTTGACCAACCTGTCCTTTTCCATTTTTCTTCCACTTTTTTCTTCTATCAAAGTGGTATTGATACTCAAAACACTTAGAGGAAATGATAGTCACCTTAAAATTACATAAAAATCCATGTATTATGTTAGAGATGGGAAAAAACTGACACTCAAATCAGTAAAGAGATTTGGTTAATCAAATAGTAAAGTAAAATTAACCAAACACTTTCTAGCTGAGTAGCACTCAGTTAGCCTCATAAAGTGCTTCAAACATGGGTGGTATATAGGTAACTGCACAGCAAAAGTTAGCCATTATTATTACTACTACTACTGTTTAGAATTTAAAAATACTTCAAATATATTTTTAACATACAGTGATCAAAAGTGATAGGGGCATTTTTAGTGACAGGCCACCTTAGTACAACTGAACTTTTCCCATTAACATAAATTCCCTAGAAAATAAAGAGCATTTCCAACAATTTCAACTCTGTCTGAAACACTTGCCAGTCAGTGGGGATCTACAAACGTTCAGTTGCCAGAGACCAGCACACAAACTTCCACAAGAAGGAGGACGTTGCATTAGAGAACACAAGCGCAGGGGCCACTCATTCGGTGCTGCGCAGACTCAAAGAGCAAGAAGACTGCAGTTTAGAAAAGGCGTCAGAACGTCCAATGTTCACCTGATATCCAGCCTTTTGAAAATCTTCTCCTCCCTCATTTTCAAACTGTAGAAGTAGCCGTTAAGAGTCTTATTGTACTTTTGTTTAGTGAGTAAGCCCCAGAAAATCAATTGTGTTTCTCATATTTCCCAGATTCACCCTTGCTTTTGCTATTCCCTTGTATAAGATTTGAAGCATGTTCCTCCAGGTGAGTTACTCTGTTTCTCTGTGAAGGCTGTGGCATGTGTCTTAGCAACTGCGGTTACAGACCGAACAGGGCTGGAGCAGCCAAGAACGAAAGAGCGGTAAGAAATCCCCAGTGATCCTGAGAGATCACTCCTTTCTCATAGCTCGCTGTTCCAAAGATAAGTTAGTTAAATGGCTATTTTAAGATGAACTTGTCATCATGGTGACTGCCCCAACCCACACACAGCCAGCTATTCAGGAGTTCAGACTACACCGTGATGATACTGAATGGATTATTTCCCAACATCATGAGCACGGTCTCAGGAAAACAATGGTGCACCTTTTTTGCTTTACAGAGACCTTTTCACTGTGAATGTTCTTTACTTAATTCCCCAAATTTAGATGCTCAAATCAGTATTTTTCAAAACAAGTCCTTTCTTCGAAACTGTTGGGACCATTCAGAAAGGGAGTGACCTGCAACCTATGGGACCAGCATACTACCAGTCCCTTCACCATCTGAGCTTTGGTTCCCTACCTGCAACAGCCCAGGTAAACAATCTATTCTAACTCTCTGGTGGCAGTAGTTAATGTTAGGATGTTGCCGGAGTTGAAGAAAAGATGCCATCTAAGCTTTAGCTGTAAGGTTCCTTGATACATTTCTTTCATCAATCTTTTTGGAGGTCTCACCTCTTGAAATGTTTACACTTATCAAAGGGTGAAATGTGGTAGCTACTGGAGCTCTTTTGTGTAACCCCAGGGAACTGGCATCAAGATTCCAGGTCTAAGTCCTTGCTCTGGCACTTTATAGGTTTGTGACCTCAGGCAAGTAACAGCTTTGAGCCTTACTTTTCTCATCTTTAACATGGGACAGTAACAGTACTTAACTCACCCCCACAGGGGATTATTAAATAAGAAACTGTGCAAAATGCTTTGTGAAAGGAATATGCTGGAGATAAGTCTTTATCAAATTTAATCCTTCTGATTACTCTGGCAGCTGAGTATTACTCCCATTTTAGAGATGAGAAAGCTAAGGATCAGAGAGCTGTTAATTTCTTGAGGTCACAGGCGAATAAGGGTAGTTAGCGGTAGACCCCAGAGGAGATCTCACATCTAACTCACCCTTGCTCGTCACTGGCACTGCTCCAGCTCCACTGGCTCCAGGTCCTTGGGTTGAACCCACCCTCCATGTTAGTCCTCATCTAGTGATGATGGTGTGATTCCGAATGTACTTCTCTTGACTTCTGGCTTTGTCTTCCCAGGGAGTCTGATAACTTCTCTGGTGCTTCCGTGAAACACTTCCAGATCACCCCACCCTGAGTCCCACTGCCTTTCCTTTACCATGTATGGAAAGCAGGTCCTCAACCCAGAATGTGCCAAGGAAAGACTTGGGCAACATTTCTGCGATGTGTCCTCTTAATTTATGCCACACTGATGACCTCATGGCTGAAAACCACTTAGTAACCTATTTCCCCACAGATGTGTGAGAGATTTTTGGAAAGCTGATATAAAGTTTCATTTATATGTAGTGTTAAATTATTTCTATGGTGTCCAGAATTTTCAGGGCTAGCTCCTTCTATGAAAGTTGGTGCAGAAGTACATTTAATTTCCCAGAAACCCAATTCACAGAATCTTGAATAGAAACCTTACATTTTTTTGATTTATATCACTTCTCTCCCTGAAGATCCCTGAAAATGTATTTTGAAAGTAGAGGAATGCTACTTTTCTCATACATTAGGCAAAAAGCTTAGTGAAGGAAAAATGAATATCTAATTGAAGGGAACTTCCTTAATGACAAGTCCAATCAAAGACTGAGCTTTAATTTGTAAATGTTTTTCTTTTAGCTCTTCTTATTTTAATTGGAAGACCTTATCCCTTTCACAAGCGTTGTCAACACAATGTTTTTATTATCTTTAAATATATATATATATGTGATAAATATATTGAGTATGGGACTGTGTTCTATTTCCATAGCAAATAGCACCTGGCTGTAACAGAGAAGATACTCATCGAATGTTCTCTAAGTAGGATCCTTAAATACTTAAGAGCAGATATGCTTACACCACACTCTTATTAAATATCAGAACCCCCACACAAACCACAGCGTGTAGTACAGGTGCAGCCATGGTTATACAACGGAACCATTAACAACGCTTGAGTTGGTCGCAGTGCAGTGATAGTAGTCAACAACGCTTATGATTAAGCCTTTTGGATTCATTCCTAGCAAAGGAAAAAAAAAGAAACAACCCCAATACTCCATTTCCTGAGGATTCTGGTTCCACGGGTTTGAGATAACTGATTTGTTTTTGTGTAAATAATCACAGCCATAGGATCACATAGTCAGTAAGGTCATCAGGCCTGAAGTACAGTTCAGATGGCTTTTCATGGGACTGTGCCTCTCTGCAGCAGGCTGTGCCTCTCCTCCCTTTGTTTTCACTCATTTTGACAGGGGCACCATTATGGGCTTTTCCTCTTGCTTCAACCCAATTTAAAAGGCATGGCTCCATCTAAGATTATCTTTATTGAAGTAACCAATCATAATATCACAGTAAGTATACATGCAGTATTATTTTTACAAAGACTATTTCTGTCCTTGATTTGGTGTGCAATATATTTTAAAGTAATTTTGATATGTTTATTCCAAGTGAGAGGATTTAAATACCCAGATAATCAAAACATGTGACTCTTCAATTCAGAGTAACATGCTCTGTAGTTGAAATCCTTGAAATTTCTTTTACTAATTCGCCCAAGCAAAGGAGATATAACTGCCCAGCATCACCATCTGCACAGCACCCTCTCAAGACTAAACAGATGATGTTCACAGTAACCCTCAAGTGGAGAATTAGTATGTTCACTTTGACAAGACGGCAAGGCTCAGAGAGGTGAATAAGTCCTCCAATGCCACATGACTACAGAAGGCAGATCTGATCTTCCTTGGCCCCTTGCTAAAGTGGGCATTTACTAACCTGCAGGATTCCTCTGTGGAGGGTGCAATGCTGGGCAGGAACTGCTGCTCCTGAGCCAGAGAGGAGGGAAGGGCACTATTACCGAACTGCATCTTGGGGGCATGCTGTTTCCACCCCAATGGGACTGGAAGCTCTGAGAGCACATATTATGCTATCCTGTTATATGCCTGGAAGCCCTCACTGTACAGAGCACCTAACAGTTTCTCAATGAATCAGGGGTCCTATACAGGAATTCCAGGAAACTGAATATACGTTTTATATGCAAACTAAAATGGATGTATGCATGAATATTTTTCTGGTAGAAGGGGTCATATCCTTCATCAGATACTTAAAGGGACCTATAAACTTACAAAGTGTTGAGAGTCAGTAAGACAACTAGTAGCTTTTAAATATTCCCATCTTGATCTATTTTTACTTTGCTTTGGATTTGAACCTTTATGCAAATAGACAGTCATAGCCTGTTTAATTTCTGTTAGGGAATTAAACTGCAAACCATTAAAAAATATGCAGGCTCCAAGTCTTTAAAATCATTCCATCAAGGTCAAGAGAAGATCTTTCAGTACCTTGTGTGATACCACAAAGAATCAATACATGTCCCAATATGATATTCTAAAAATGATACAAAATAAATTCAGATATGCCATCAAGTTAAAGGTGGAGCTCTATGAATTTTCAGATGCTTTAAAGGTTTTCTTTATGCAATAAATCTGAGCAGCAACAGTATTAATAATATGTCACAAATTTTGGCTCCCAATAGGTAATACTTATTTATACTTGGTTACCCTTTTCTTACCTTTGGTGTTTATATTTACACACTTTATATAAAAATCATTGCTGTTTGAATATGAATGTGTATCATCTCACTTTACTTTCTTGATTATAAAACTGCTTATGTTCTGTCTTGTGAGGTAAAAAAGTCACCTGTATGTACATACAATTTTCATTCTTTTCTTGAATGCTTTACAATTAATGTCTGAAAAGAACTTTTAAGCTTCTTGAAAAAAAGCTTATGCTTGAAAACTTTTTAAGTGGCAGAAAAGCCAGATCAATATATGCATGCATACTAATGCAGAGTAAAACTTTAGGTGAGGACTTAATACTTGAAGTTAATAGACTGTTTCATTATTAGAACCAGCTGCTCACCCTACATCATTATAGCTAAACAAAAGAACGCTAATTACAGAGTTTAACTTAGTGTTTCCGGAAAAACATCAGCAAAAGCCTTGGCCCTTGCCATATGTTGCCTGTAAAAAATGAGCTTGGGGAATAGAAGCACACTGTCCTATGATGGGTGATTTTTTTTCACCTAAGTTACAAATAGCACTTCTAAATCCCCCCTATAGTCAAGTTTAATTCTCATCCCCACTGCAATTATAAATCACCCTGTTCCTTTGAAACAGGCCTCTTTAATGCATGCAAAAAACATTTACAGATTGCCTAGCTATGTTCCAGTCAGTCCTGGGAAGATAAAAATGAATAACACAAGCCCACACATTAGTGGATCGTGTGTGATTAGTGCTGTAATTGAAGTATACACAGTGCTTCCTATAAGCCCATAGCTCTGCCGTGGTGTATGCTCTGCAATGATGACCTCTCATTTTCTTTTCCTTTGCCTCTATGAATTCAAAGCCTGTTATCTCTGGACTATAATTAACCATTATTTTGCACACATAATATAAACAGGCTTCATTCCCTATCTCATGTCCAGAACAAGTGAATGTAGGGCTCAAAACATCATGCTTAAGTTAATGCTTACTGAATAGGGAGAAGCGAAAAACTCAGTACAAATTGTCCCTGACTCAACTGCGGCTTTTCATGTTCCACTACCTGCCTTAATCATTTCTTGGTAAATGCAGGAAACACATGGTTACAAGAAGATTGCTAATTCCTATCTACTGAGCCTACCCTGGTTTAACTGTGTTTTCACCAAGAAACTCTTTTATTTATAGCTGTTTATTTACAATAAGAAATATATTTTGAAGCATATATGTAATTGTGTATTAGTATTTGTATGTTCATGGGTTGAAATATTTTAGCATTACACAGCAAGATTCAAAGCAGCACAACTACCAACGAAATCTAATTTGAATTAACCTATACTCTGGCAATGCCTGATGTGTAGATATTGAGTAAATAATGCTTTTTCAATGAAAAACAGCAATCAGTGTGCTTTGAGAAGCAGAACATTTACCCAAGAACAAGCGGAAAAGCATGGTAGCTGGAGAAAAGGTTTATAAAATACAGCCATGAATGTACTGTTGGGAAGTGAATATTGTTAAGTGTTAAATGATATGTTGTAAAATTAAGTTAAAATTTTGTAACATTTCGTCCTTTTAACCCCTTTTTACAATGTTATGGAACAGGACGATTCTATTGGTGTTAAAGATGACTAAGCCTAGCGGGAGAAAAAATCCTCTGTTCTCCATGTGAGCTGAAACTCTGAAACCAACCATATCTTTGAGATAAGTTGAAAGAGTAACACATACAAAACAATTTACTGTGAAGAACTAGAACAAATAATTTCACAATTTGTATGGAAACACAAAAAAACTTGAATACCCAAAGCAATCTTGAGAAAGAAGAATGGAACTGGAGGAATCAACCTGCCTGACTTCAGACTATACTACAAAGCTACAGTCATCAAGACAGTACGGTACTGGCACAAAGACAAAAATATAGATCAATGGAACAAAATAGAAAGCCCATTAAAGCCCACACCTATGGACACCTTATCTTTGACAAAGGTGGCAAAAATATACAGTAGAGAAAAGACTATCTCTTTAACAAGTGGTACTGGGAAAACTGGTCAACTACTTGTAAAAGAATGAAACTAGAACACTTTCTAACACCATACACAAAAACAAACTCAAAATGGATTAAAGATTTAAATGTAAGACCAGAAAATATAAAACTCCTAGAGGAAAACATACGCAGAACACACTCTGACATAAATCACAGCAAGATCCTCTTTGACCCACCTCCCAGAGTAATGGAAATAAAAGCAAAAACAAACAGATGGGACCTAATTAAACTTAAAAGCTTTTGCACAACAAACGAAACTATAAGGTGAAAAGACAGCCTTCAGAATGGGAGAAAATATTAGGAAGTGAAACAACTGACAGTGAATTAATCTCAAAAATATACAAGCAGCTCATGCAGCTCAATACCAAAAAAATAAATGACCTAATCAAAAAATGGGCCAAAGAGCTAAAGCAGACATTTCTCCAAAGACAACATACAGATGGCTAACAAACACATTAAAAGAGGCTCAACATCACTCATTATCAGAGAAATGCAAATCAAAACCACAATGAGGTACCATCTCATGCTGCTCAGAATGGCTGCTATCAAAAAGTCTACAAACAATAAATGCTGGAGAGGGTGTGGAGGAAAGGGAACCCTCCCACACAGTTGGTGGGAATGCAAACTAGTACAGCCACTATGGAGAACAGTGTGGAGATTCCTTAAAAAACTGGAAATAGAACTGCCATACAACCCAGCAATCCTACTGCTGGGCATATACACCAAGGAAACCAGAACTGAAAAAGACACGTGTACCCCAATGTTCATCGTGACATTGTTTACAATAGCCAGGACATGGAAGCAGCCTAGATGTCCATCAGCAGACGAATGGATAAGGAAGCTGTGGTACATATACACAATGGAATATTACTCAGACATTAAAAAGAATGCATTTGAATCAGTTCTAATGAGATGGATGAAACTGGAGCTTGTTATACAGAGTGAAGTAAGTCAGAAAGAAAAACACCAATACAGTATATTAACGCATATATATGGAATTTAGAAAGATGGTAATAATGACCCTATATGTGAGACAACAAGAGACCCAGATGTAAAGAACAGACTTTTGGACTCTGTGGGAGAAGGCGAGGGTGGGATGATTTGAGAGAATAGCATTGAAGCATGTATATTACCATATGTGAAATAGATGACCAGTCCAAGTTTGATGCATGAAACAAGGGCACTTAAAGTTGGTATACTGGGACAACCCAGAGGAATGAAATAGGGAAGTGGTGGGGGGTTTGGGACAGGGGGGACACATGTACACCCATGGCTGCTTCACGTCAATGTATGGCAAAAACCACCACAATATTGTAAAGTAACTAGTCTTCAATTATAATAAATTAAAAAATTGTTTACTGTGAAATGAAATTATACTGTATTAAAATGAGTTTGTAAGGTAAAAGGAAGCAAGAGTGCGTTTGCTCTTATTTAAGAGGAATGATGGAAACTGGTGAAACCATCCACTGATGTTAAACAATACTGGTGGCTGTCATATTTAAAACAAGTTTTCAAAAAATGTGTTTCAAGAAATTCACTTTTTAACCTGACACTTCATAGTAACAAAGGATTATGAAATTTACTAAAATTTTCTTTCTTTCTATACATTATTATATGAGGAATATTAACCAGCGAACTAACACAAGCTCTGAATCATTTTTTCTACTTGTTTTGTGTATCTGGAGCCTTTATTCTTTATCTGAATGAAGAATTTTTTTTGAAAATTAATGATTCAGAAGGCAGGTAGCATTTATCTTCAACTTCTTGAGTGTGATGTAAATGTACACCTCTATTGCAAGTGCTGGGAACGAGCGGGTCTCAGCTTTCCTAACAGAGCAACAGTGTTATATTCTGCTTTCACATATTTCTGGGAATGTTATGAATATTATGTTATGAATTAATGTTACGACTATGAATGTTATGAATAAGTAGCTGAATCTTTCACAGCCAGTGACAAGACAATGAGTGGCTCTGAAAGAATCAGGATCAAAAAGGGTATAATGAATGATAAATCCAAATCCTTTATCATGTGATAAAGTCTTGCTACTTAAATCATGGTCCACGCACTAGCAACATCAGTGTCGCCTGGGGGCTTGAACCATGACCCCAGACTGAATGAGAATCCACATGAACAGATTCTCATATGATCCTATGCACATTAAAGGGTGACAAACAGTGACCCAGAGCTTCTGAATCACAGCCTTGAGGGCTAAGTCTTCTTCCTCATCCTTTAATTACAACTTCCGTAAAAAAGGCAGATAGAACAGGGGCTTCAGTAATTAGGCTGACACTTTTTCCCTCTAGAGTAAAATCACTGACACAGTTTTCGATACATACACAGTTTGATACTTGTGAATATCACAGGCAATATCAAATACAAATACAAAAGTTAAACCCATGAGATTATGCTTGAGAAACTGAAAATGTGAGGACATAAGCTAGAGCTATTATATCCTAAAGAGTCAGGTAACGGGTACATGTCAATCAGTTTCTATGATCGATATTAAGAAAAATGTAGTTCACTTGCCACTGAACCCTCACAGCAGCAGGCAGGCCAGGAGCCAGCCGACCGACAGGCCACACACGGGCTGCGCATGCTGGCTCTCACCTGTTTGTACTCAGATTCTCTTCCAACCAGCACCTGCAGAATGTAGTTGACAGGGTCGCCTTTCATGGGTGGTACCGTCTCCCATAAAATTTCACACGCATTTCCTTCCAACTGTGTTACGCGAGGTGCTGAAATACAAATACATCCACAGTCAAAAATTCAAAATATCATATAAATGGTCCATATTTCAGTAATATTAGTGAGAACCTGAGAGAGGGAGCGTGTGCTTGTGCCTGCCCTGGGAGGGAAGTTTATTTGTCCAGCCCCCTAGAAATCTGTCCAGCACCCTTTACAAGAGAAGGCATTCAAGCCACTGGCGAAGAGTCCTTCGCTCACTATTCTATTAATAACTGCTTGACCTGGCTTGCATTCTCATGATTTTTTTCTTAAGGCTAATGAGAACCTTCTAAGATTAAGTCCTGTGTTAGGTACTTTGCAATACTAGACACTACTTTCAAGGAAATTAAGATGTAGTCAAGGGAAGCAGAGAGAAAGGTATAAAACAAAGATAAGCAAGCAGACATAAGGTAGGCTAGATGAGAATGAGAGGTACAAAGAGAACATTGGAGAGTTCCAGGAGAGGGAGGTCATGTCCATGTGAGGGTCTAAGAAAGGTTTGAGGAGCAGGTGGCATTTGAGGTAAGCCTGTAAAAGTTATCTTACATTTGTATATTTTAATTTTCTACCTATTGGACTCATCGTTCTGGTTTAAAGTGAAATTATATTAGTTTGCACCAAAGCACTTACAGGCTACAAAATTTTAATATTTTCTTATATTCAATATCTGATATGTTTCCATTTTGTAACTAGCATGTGTAACTCCTCTCACTGATTGCCCTTATTTTAAATGTCTAATTACATGAATTCTTTAGAGGCAGCCGTTTCTACTTTCAATTCTGTATAATACTATTTCAGAAAAATAAAAGTTGTCTTTAAACAAAAGTTTGTATAAGTTGGCTGAAATTTATGGAAAAACTAAATTAAGGATCTCAGCCAACCACCCAGTCCCCCAGCTATGACAATTTCCTGAACCTTAAAGTGAGAGGAAGAAGACCTGATAGTGTGGCAGGGTGAGGATACTGTCGACCTGAAGAAAAAGTCCCAAGACCCACAAGGGCTATTAATTTGGTGTTGTATTTTCCAAAAGATGAATCTACCTCAACAATCACTTTCAGAGGCAAAGATAGTGTTGGAAAGACCCCTGCACTTATTTAGCTAACTGGTAAAATGTGGCAAACCTCCCCGTTACCACAACAAACTTATCAACCACAGCACGGTCAGGAATCTCCTGTTACAGCTAAAAGGCAAAGCCACACCAAACTGCCAGGGCATTTAATACCCAAGTAACCCAGCAATTCTACATCTATTTACATCAGTATCTTAGTCACATCAAGAAGTCAAAGAGTTTCTAGACCACTGCGGGGGAGGGGAGCACGGGGAAGGCATTTACCATAAAGTACCCTGCAAGGGGGCTTCCCTGGGGGTTCAGTGGTAAAGAATTTGCCTGCCAGTGCAGGAGACGTAGGTTCTATCCCTGGGTTGGGAAGATCCTCTGAAGTAGGAAATGGCAACCTGCTCTAGTACTCTTGCCTGGGAAATCCCATCAACAGAGGAGCCTGGCGGGCTATAGTCCATGGAGTCGCAAACAGCTGGACACAACTGATTCTAAGTGACCCTGCAAGGTGCTATGGGAAACCTTAACAGAACGTGAGTCAGACCCTGACTCAGGCCCTGGAGGCCCCACACCCTCCTGTAATGTACTCCCTGTCCTTGTGTATCCGATACAGCTCTTTGGTGGAAGCAGTGATTCAAATGGCCTAGCTCTTGGGGCCAAATACATAATTTGTGATCACTGCCTAGCACCTCAAATAACAAAGCTAACCCTCACCTGACCCCCTGTAAAACCTTGTTCTGGGGGGCTGCTGGCCGATCTGTCAGCCTCAGAGTCCTTTTGGGCAGCAGCTGGATAAAGCAAAGATGGAGGTACCGGGGAGGGGAGGGTGCAGACTCAAGAGTCCTAGAGGGGCTGGACCTGGGCCCAGCACTGGTGAGAAGGGATGAGCCAGCTTTGCCCTGTTGCTGCCTGCCTGCCAGGTCTGCTGGGCAGAGGCATCACTTTATGGCTGAAAGCGGGAGATGAGGACTGACCAGACCTGGCAGAGGGAGAGCTTGAGTGGAGCTGGCTTTTGCTCACTCCCTGATCCCATGAAGTGGACAGAGAGTCAACCAGTCACTCATAGACCTCAAGACAAATACTCCAGGAGCTTTCCCGTGAGAGCTGCGGGTTGGAGGGAAGGCGGGGATGCCGCCCTTGTTAGCCTCTCCTCTACACACCAAGGGAATTCAAAGATGCAGATCAACCGTTGGAGGGAGGTATTCAAACCTCTGTGGTAAACTCCATGAGCACTATACCACCAGGAATTCACTTGCATTCCTAACCCAACATCCATCACTCTGGCCTCTTTCTTCCCTCTGCCCATCTATCTCCTGTGGGGACAAGACTGCCTCACTGTTATTTGTGACATTAATTTACATGTACTCAAGAGAAGTCACACCAGTAAGCCATCTCCTTTAAGGCCTCTCTTTCCCCTTGTAGAACCCATTTCCCAATCTTCTCTTCTAGAAAGTTCTTTTGATTCTATCTGGCTGATATTAGAAATATTAGGAGAGCATTTTTCAGTTCAGAATTGAGCCTCCTATGCTAAATCCCAACATTTCCTCATAGAATAGCATGCTGAAATACATGGTCCACAAACCTTTGATGGTGGGAGGGACACTCTTGGTTGTGCTGAAGGTGTAGGTTTCTGAGAAGGGCCCTTCCCCAGCCTCGCTGGCTGCCTGGATTCTGAAGGAGTAGCATGTGAATTCTGTCAGCCTCTGGACCTTATAGGTGTGGCTGGGTCCTCTGTAGATGGAAATAAACCTAGAGGAAGGAACAGCATCCATTAGCCACCTGAACTTTTATTAGTGACAAATTATGATACAAATGTGCAACAGACTAGGCCAACTTGATAAATGCTTTTCATACCATCCTAATAATCAACCAGTTGCTATGTTATAGTTAAGTTTAATATCTTATGTCTACAAATAAGAAAAATACACGCACTGAGGTACTCCTACGTTGGGTGCATAGATATTTACAATTGTTACGTCTTCCTCTTGGATTGATTCCCTGATCATCATGAAGTGTCCTTCCTTATCTCTTGTAATATTCTTTATTTTAAGGTCTATTTTGTCTGATATGAGGATTGCTACTCCAAGTTTCTTTTGCTTCCCATTTGCATGGAATATATTTTTCCACCCTCTCACTTTCAGTCTGTATGTGTCTTGAGGTCTGAAGTGGCTTTCTTGTAAACAGAATATATATGGGTCTTGTTTTTGTATCCATTCAGCCAGCCTGTGTCTTTTGGTTGAAGCATTTAATTCATTTCCATTTAAAGTAATTATTGATATAAATGTTCCTATTGCCATTTCCTTAATTGTTTGGGGTTGATTTTGTAGATCTTTTTTCTTCTCTTGTATTTCTTGACTATATAAGTACCTTTAACATTTGTTGGTACATTTGTTGGTAACATTTGCTGGTTTGGTGGTACTGAATTCTCTTAACTTTTGCTTGTCTGAAAAGTTTTTTTATTTCTCCATCAGTTTTGAATGAGATCCCTGCTGAGTACAGTAATCATGGTTGTAGAATTTTCCCTCTCAGTACTTTAAATATATCCTGCCATTCCCTTCTGGCCTACAGAGTTTCTGCTGAAAGATCAGCTGTTAAACATATGGGTTTCCCTTGTATGTTACTTGTTGCTTCTCCCTTGCTGCTTTTAATATTCTTTCATTGTGTTTAGTCTTCGTTAGTTTGATTAGTATGTGTCTTGGTGTGTTTCTCCTTGGGTTTATCCTGTATGGATTTTTTGAGCCTCTTGGACTTGATTGACTATTTCCTTTTCCATGTTGGGGAAATTTTCACCTATAATCTCTCATCAAAAAGTCCACAGATAGTGAGTGTTTGAGAGGGTGTGTGTGTGTGGTGGGGGGTGGGGCGCTCTTGCACTGCTAGTGGGAATGTAAGTTGATGAGGCCACTGTGGAGGATGGGGTGGAGATTCCTTGAAGAACTAGGAATGGAGCTCCCATGTGGCCCAGTGGTCCCACTCCTGGGCACATACCCTGAGGAAACCAGAATTGAAAAAGACACACGTATCCCATTGTTTGCTGCAGCATTGTTTGCAATAGCTGGAACATGGAGGCAACTTGGAAGTCCATCGACAGATGAATGGATGGAGAAGTTGTGGTGGATATACATTATGGAATATTACTCAGCCATAAAAACGAACGTCTTTGAGTCAGTTCTAATGAGGTGGATGAACCTATTATACAGAGTGGAGGAAGTCAGAAAGAGAAAGATAAGTGTTGTATTCTAATGCATATATACAGAATCTAGAAAAATGGTACTGAAAAATTTATTTATAGGGCGGCAATGGAGAAACAGACAGAGAATAGACTTATAAACATGGGGAGAGGAGAGGGTGAGATATATGGATAGAGTAACACGGAAACTTACATTACCATATGTAAAATAGATAGCCAACGGGAATTTGCTGTATGGCTCAGGAAACTCAAACAGAGGCTCTGTATCAACCTAGAGGGGTGGATGGGAAGGGAGATGGGAGGGAGGTTCAAAAGGGAGGGGATATATGTATACCTATGGCTGTTTCATGTTGAGGCTTGACAGAAAACAAAAAAATTCTGTAAAGCAATTATCCTTCAACAACAAAAAAATAAATACAAATTTAAGAACTTATAAAGCTTAGAATGAGATCCCTTTAATTATGGCATAGATTCTAGGAACATCAGTTCATGCTTTTACTTACTGATAAAAACAGAAATTTCAGATTTTTCATAAGGTGATACTATATAATCTGATATGTTAATTACCTTCTCCTATGTACTAGGCAATGAAGTTAATGTTAACTGGGCTCCTGAGAAATACCATGTCCCCTTTACCAGAATTTTCTAAATAACTGAGGTTTAGCTAGAAAATCCTCTCAATTTTAACCTTTATCTTCCCAAGAGCTTTCAAAGCCCCTTTCTCAAACTAGAAAGATGACATTTAGGACTAGACATCTTTGAGGAAATCTGTAAAATAGAAACATTTTGCTCAGAATCACCCATCAGGCTAATCAAAATAACAGAAAAACAGCACAGGTGAGCTGGACAGTTTAGACTGGCAGCTTAGAGATCTTTCTCCCATCTGAATTAGGACTGTTTTGTACTTCTTGCTAAATCATTTTTCCATGACACAGGCATAGAGGCATGAAAAAAACAGGCCTTACATTTTAAGTGTTTTCCCCAGGGTCTTAGAAAATTAAAAATTTCACAATGAAACTGATTGCTTAGAACTAGAATATAACGTTCCCACTTCTCTTTCTATAGTTAACTGTGTACCTGTGGAAATAATATAACTTCCCAAAGTTATCCAGGAGCTTTAGTAGATTCGGAACCTGAATCTGCAGGCCTGACGATGCTTCGAGAACTGCCTGCCATGTGAGTTAATCCAATCACAATGCCTTGTTCCTACACAGGCTAACTGTCTCTCCCACTTTCCAGGGCTTTGTCCCAGCACCTGGGGACAATGCACTGTCTTCAAATACTGCCCCAAGTCAGTCAGCGGTACAATCACACACAATTCAAAATGTCTCTTACGCTGATTTGGCCTAAGGGTAGGCAGAATTTATGCATTCATTTAGCACACATTTCTTGAACATCTGTTGTGTGTCAAGCTGTGTATTCAAAGATTAATTAGACCTAATCCCTGTGAACTAGTTGGGCTGGTGTGTGGGCAGGGTTTTCTGAAGAAGAGTCGCACCTTTTCCATGTGCTAGAGTACATTCCCTCCAGATGGATAGATGGATGGATGGACAGATAGATAAATTAAGTGGCTTTTTTTCACAAAACCTGTCAGAGTTAATACTTATCTTAAAGTATCCATGCATTAATTAGCCCTTGCAGTGGAGTTCCTGAGCCCTAGTCATTTCACCTGTTAAATGTTCCTTCTGCTTTGCTGTGTAAGGAAGCACGTTTTACTGAAGAATGAACATTTTTAATTTCAGGAAGAGACAGAGTCCAGGCTGAAACCCACAAACACCATGGTAACCTACTTAGCGTACCTAACAACATCACCACCTTAATGAAGATACCCCTTGCTAACGCTGGAGGCAAACAGCTATTTATTAACTCAGCCTCACTCAGGCTAGAATCTCTAACTGGAGTAATTGCCCTTAATTAGACCACAAAATGGAAGTCACAGTTTAAGAGGCAGAAGTGTTGCATCTTCACTACAAACTTGCAGTACAGCCTGGTTTTTAAAGGAGTTTGGAGAGGATGACTGGCAGCAGCACTTCTCCCTGCCCACGCCTGAGGAGGGTGTTTTCTTTTGAAATAAGTTCAGTAAGCCTACGTGGACAGCAGCACTCGCATTCACAAAGAAGTTTACCGAAGTAGAGTCAGTACTCCCATTTTGTAGTATAACCTAAACTGAGCAAAGGGCATATTTTCAAATTCATCAAAACCTGCCAGTTTTAGAATAGCTATTTTGTTCCTTTTTCTTGTTTTGATGGTGTCCCACAGCATTTTATCAATCTTTTAAAACTGCATTCCAATTTAGAAAAAGCATGCGGAACAGATAATGGAAATGAAAAACTTTAAAATTTTACCACTAGGGGGCTTGTTTGCATCGAGGAACAGCGCAACGAAGCTAATGACAGAACCTTCCTCATGGAGCTGTTGTGAGGTTTAAATGGGTTACTACAAGCAGAGTGCCCAGAATGATCTGGACAGGGAGTAACCACACAGTATGTGTTACAGTCATTTTGTAATGCCCGAGGGTTCTTTCTTTCCTCCTGGGTGGAGAGTCAGCTGTGTGGGGAGAGGCTGCCCTGCACACACTGGTCGTTTGCCCTCACCCACCAGACCGGTTAGCGAAGTGTGGGCAAGAGCACCTTCCTCACAAGATGGCGGGATTCAGTGTGAAAGCTCACGTAAAAGCCCCAGTCGCTACAGAGTAGCCTCAAGTGAACATCTGTTGATCCTAAACTTTCGGTATGTGCTGACAGTGACTTCTCTTTCAAACAGTAAAGACCAACCAAAACAAAAGCACACAAGCCAACACACAACACAGAACAATCCCTCTTTCACCCCAATTCTGTATTTTCTATCACTCCAAGAGGCAGGAGAAGAAAGAACCTTCTTCAGAGCCAGTGATTTACAGCCAGTTGCATGGTGGCCTCTCCAGGAGGCTCCCTAGGTTAATACCCTGTGGCTAGAACCACTCAGGGAGAGATTAAAAATATTCATCAAATATTTGTTTTACCAAGACCAACTTATTTTAAAATCCATTAATAAGTAAGCCAGAGGCCTTTGGTGATAGAATTAAACATGCTACACATCTCAAGACACAGTGATTGAAGACTCCACATTTTACAACAACCAAGGGCTCAGAGTGAGGCTTTGCCGTGAAGAGGACGACAGCGGCTGTCCAGTTGTCCCGATGGCACCTCTCCGCCTTGTGTTTAGAGTGTTCAGGGTCAGTGTTGGGATCCCACACATGTGCATGCACCACCAGCCCTGGGATGTGAGCCACAGCCAGAGGCCCTCCTGTCTTCTAGAAGGACCTGATCCATAGCATGTCACAATGGACCACCCCAGGCCCTGGAAAAGACGACGATCTCTGCCATGAGAAGGAATCATCGGGGAAGGGGGAGGACCTAGAGCAGCTGGAATGCCAACCTCACTAGCAGGAGATGCTGAAACTCTGAGACCTCAATCCCCTGGCAAGGGATGTGCTATGTGAGCAGCCTGCACTCTCCTGGGCATACCTTGGTCTGTACTGCCCGGTGAAGCCTGGGCCACCCTTCCCTTCTCCCCTCCCCTCTCCCCCACTGTTGGTCTCAAGGGATGGGGCAGGGGACTTGGACCCAGGAAGACTAGCCATGAGTCTCAGCCCTGCCCCTTACTGCCAAACCATTTGCCCCTGTTAATCATTTCTCCATCTGCAAAACAGGGACAGTATCCACCTAACAGGTTGCTTTGAGAGTCAACTGTGGAAATGTGGGTAAAAAGCTTAGCACTGAGCCCAACAGTAAGAGTGTTTTAACAGTAAGAGCTAAACACAAGGAGCCCAGTGGCTCCAGACCCTGAAATGGATGAGTGCCACCAACCATCCCAGTCAGGGCAAGGTACCCTGAGGACCACTGTGGCTCTCAACTCCCACCACACAGGCTGTTCTCCAAGTTGCTGGGGCTACCACCAGTTCATGTCCCAGCAGGAAGAAGTCCACCTGAACTTGTGATGCCCGGCTGCATCTGTTATGGCTTGTGCTAGACATATAACACAACCCCCTCCCCCAATAAAGTTAATCTGATTTGGTAACCAGAGAGTGTGCGTGAAATTTGCACTGCTTCTTATATGAATGCATCCATGCTACAGAAACACGAGATTATACACACACATATACATACATAACAGGTGGCATGGTTTCTAGAATGTAGTTCATGCTCAATAAAGTCACTGAGTAATTTTAGTGTCAGTTCAGGCCACAGGGACCCCTGGTGATATCACAGCTCCTTAAAGGTCTTCCTGGAGCCCTGGGCTTACACTAGCAGTGCCTCTGAGAGGTCTTCTACTCCACTCTCAACCCCTGATGCCCATGGCCATGTACCTTTGGAAGCATCAGTCCCATGACCTAGGGTTCCTGTGAAGGCCAAGTAAGAGGACAGGTAGGGAAACACCTTGGGGCTCCACTGTAGTGCTCCCCCACTGGTGCAGGGGCTGAAGGCACAATGGGTAATAACAGTCTTTGTAAATAGACTGAGTTTGAGTTCACCAGCCTGGTGAACTGTTTTCTCCTGTGTAAAATGGGCACAACAGTAGTGCCGACCTCCTCAGAGGGTTGTTATGAGAATTAAATAGGAAAATGCAGAGAGGACTCACTACAAATTGCCTAGCACCTGTGAGTGCTTGATAAATATTAGCGGTTATTGTTTATAATACTATTAATAACAAAGCAGCAAGGTTCATGAATGATTTACCTCCTTTCTCGACACTATTGAAGTGTGGAGGGGACCCTCCTCACCCACATCCCTTAGGCTTCCTGGAGCTGGTGGGAAAACTGCATTGTAATACCATTCACCCTGTCCTGGGGAAGCCAGGCTGAGAATCGCTGATGAAAACAGTTGAAAATGGAGCAGCAGATGCTACAGAAATGCTGGCCATTAATGGAAATTTGGGCAGTTTTACTTAGGGAAAGGAAAAACAAAGAAATGTTCTCATGTACTAAAACAAATACTTACTTGGAAGGGAAAACATAAACATGGCAGAAGGTTCGGTGGGTCACTGGAAGTTTACGGTTTAAATAGAGTTTTTATGGCTCTGCCCCCACTGGCTTCAGCTTTGACTATAATGTCTTCTTGAAACTAAACACTCTGATGACAACACACACACGTGGGTTTCAATGCTGGTAATTGAGCACTGATTGAAAAAGACATTTTACATAGTTATAAATACAAAACGAATCTGCCTCTGTTCTGCTCGCCTGTCCGAGGACTCCATGGCAGGTACGACGCGGTACAAAGACCCTGGCCACAATGCAGAGGCTATTACTGTCATGATGAACGAGTCAAAACTGTCCAGTCTGCTTCTAGACACTTGGGATAACAACTGTCTTATTCACCTGGTAGGAATTTACTGAGATCTAAATGAAAGGACCAAGAAAATTATGGGATTTGTTATTAAATATATACTATGAAGGCAAAACAACACATTTTTGACATTTTCAAGAAATTCTTTCAACCTCGGTATTTTAGGCTTTAATATTGCAAAAGATGGTTTTTTTTGGTACCGAAGTGCAACTGACAGAAAAAATTCAAACATATTACATTTTTAAGTGCTTATTTTAAATCATTTCAGAGGAAAATGATATACAAATAATTTAATTTTAAAATGTTTCCTTAAAACAGGTTTGAAAAAAATCCAAGAATTCACTGGATGGCACAGAACAAGTTCATAGTAGAAAATAGAGAATCCCGAGGCTTGTGTTTATTTTCTTGTTGCTATCTGCACATTGAAGGCTAACAGCAGCCCATTAATATGAACTCCTCAAAATGATCTAACCTGCTGACCTAAAATGGCCTGTGGTCCACAAATGACTTCAGATGGCAATTTCGAAACATCACAAATTAACAGGTACTAGTAAGCTCAATGCCACTATATTCCTTAGCAACGCCACGTCATTGCCTTCATTTTTCTTAATTTCTCTGGTGTGTGTGTGTGTGTGTGTGTGTGTATTCCCTATATTTGTGAAGTTATCTTCGGGATGGAGGATGTTCAAAACAGGAATGAACTGTACGTCCCCTCACTCCACCAAGAACACAGAGTCCCGCCGTTTCTATGCAGAAGCAGATGGCAGCAGATGGCACCATGTAGGGACACCTGAGGCAGGGAAGGTTCTTTTCCTAAACTGGTTCTTAGTTGCTGAGAGTACCAGTGTGGAGACTGAACACTCAAGTGCCAAGAGTGACTTCCAGAAGACCAATGAGGAAAGGAGTTAATTTCCTAACCCCCATGGTCACAGCTCCACACGGCCCTTTTGGCTTATGAGTAACCAGACTGCAATACATTTTCGTTATGCTTCTTTTCTAAGAAATAAAATGTCACTATAGCTACTGATGAAATTCTGTACATAGAATAAGATTCCTATTTTCATCTTTTTTTGTCCACACTGCACTTAATATATATAAAAAAAAAGAAATTTACTTATATTCAAAGCAAGGATGACTAGAATCTCTAAGGACACACCTGAGAACCTTGAAACTCTATTCTTTTACTTTGCTTTCTAATATGTGCAGGGAATCTCATCCTCAAGCGTATTCTTCTCAGTCTTCCAGATTTTTATTAGCCTACTTTTATTTTAGTGGCCTTGTCTCAATCTTATCTTATTTAGGAAAAGTGGAACAGCAAATGCTATCTACTTTCATTCTGCTACTTATTTTTTAAATAGAAATTCGATTCTTAAATAGAAGAAAAAACTGTAGTCTGAAGTCTACTTCTGGTGCAAGTAAGACCTCAAATAGTTCATTTATTACCCCTCACCTCAGGCTGTGCTTAGAACATTTCAGCCTAAAACAAACTAGTAATACTTTTCATTTTGCATGATGAATTTTTATGCTCCCTTTTAAAGAAATAAAAATTCTTTTTTCCCCTCATCAGTCAGGGACTGAAGACAGGTATCACTAGTTTTATTTTGTAAGTGAGAAACTAAGGCAAAAAGAAGTTAAGGGACATGCCTTTAGTCATTTAGAAATTCAGTAATGGATGTGGGATTACAACAGAGAACTGACATCCCTGTCCAGAACCACAGCTGCCTTCTGGTGATTGAAGGTTATATATATAAAAATGCCATTTACCCAGCAAGGATGGTCATGTGAATTGGAGACTGGTCCAGAGAAGCAAAAGGAAGTGAACACCGAGGGTCTTTAGTAGGCCCTGAGTTAGTTAACATCTATTTCATTTAATTCAACAATATTCTCTGAGAAACAAGCAGGAAGTTTGTTCTATAACAGGCATGCATTCACTCCAGGAGTGCTCATATACCCTGGCCACTTTTATTTGTTGCCTAGTGTGTATTTTTTTTACAGGTTCTTTACGCAGGTTACTTTTTGTCCCTCTCTAACAGTGAACTGGTAGTTATACTGCACACATTACAAAACCCCTTCAATTTTGCTGGCTAAAGGGAAAAGTGCCATGGGCACAAGGGCTGATTTAAATGGAGAGCAAGTGGCAATTATCTAATTCTATTAGAGCCCTCTCCCCAATCCCCGCTTGGCTGGAGCCTGGCTTTAAAATACACTGGCAGTCTGAGTAACCTGAACAACAGATTAACCATAAATGCATTCCTGGAACTTAAGTTCCTCTTGCCTCAGAGCTGTGTACAATTATCAGGAACAGGGTCCCACAGGGTCAGGATGAGAGTCAGCATCAACTCAAATTCTGTTAGGGCAGCATCAACATTTTGTTTCGGTAACACAGACAGATGTATCTTCAAAATCGTCATTACAACATTATAATCTTAAAATGCATGAGCTGATCTTGTTATTCTAATCCCTGTATTAGGTTAATGCAGCATTATGAAAATGTTTACTTTTGGGTATATATTTTTCTTGCATATAAAGGAAACAAAGACATTTGGATCTATGCTAGATCTGTTAAGAATAACAGAATTAATCACTCTATAGCCAAACTAACATAATTTTTGTTTTTCTGTTGAAATTAAATAAAATCTCTTGTGCTATCTGCTCGTTTTTTCACATTATTTCCTCAGCAAGATAAGCTCCTTATAGGCAGGCTACATACCTCACAAGACCTAGCACACTGTAGTAATTTAAAAAAAAAAAATTGATGATTGAGTGATCATAATCTAATTGCTAGGGATAAACTTAGTCCTGCTTTGAGGCTGCTGCATAAATATATAATCAGTGATCTTGGACTGGGAACTTTGTGGGTCAAAATCTTGAATATGTGGGAAACAACTGTCTTGTTCAAGGGGGAAAACTTTCCACACAGCAAGTCCCAGTGAGCCAGATGAATTCTAGGTGGACTTACCTTGAAGCAAGGATTTGGGCAAGGTGCCCTACTGGTTCCTTTTATTTACATGGAGTAGTAGTGAAAGTTGCTCAGTTGTGTCTGACTCTTTGTGACCCCATGGATTATACATACAGTCCATGGAATTCTCCAGGCCAGAATACTGGAGTGTGTAGCCGTTCCACCTTCTCCAGGGGATCTTCCCAAACCAGAGATCGAACCCAAGTCTCCTGCATTGCAGGTGGATTCTTTACCAGCTGAGCCACCAAGGAAGCCTTTATTTACATGAAGCAGCCCAAAGTTTAAAAAAAAAAAAAAAATCCATGTGTAAAAGTACCAGAATAGAACACCATTTACATGAAGATCCAGGACATTCTGTTTCCTGAAGATTACAGCTTTGGTTTCCACCCAGTCCTGAGTCCTTATCACTGGTCTCCATCCTGAGGCTCTCTAGCATGAGGTTATATGGATTGATACTCTTTTAAGACTCATCCAACCTGTTACCTTCTGAATAAGCCCTCTCTGTTCAGAGCATATGCCATTCTTCTACCTTCCCTCAACACTGTACTTATGTCAATCTTTCAACCTTTCACACTATGATCTGCTGTCTCTTCTACCTATGCCCACCAGACTGTGATCTATTCAAGAATTAAATAATGCTGACAAATGCCTGGCACTTTGTAGGTGCTCAATAAATAGCAGTGCCTTTTCGAGAGTTTGAAAATATATTTTTGGCCAAACAGTATACTTAGAAATTTCTGGGCCATGTTAGATTTTTCTGATTGTGAGCTCTATAAATTAAACATAATAAACCAGCACATCATAGATGCAAAACCTTAGGGGTTTTGGCCATTAAGTGGTCACTCTTAAGGAATGTTAGCATCTTTTTTCTTATTTATCGAAAGTAGAAGCTAAAACATGAAGGAAAAAAGAGAACATTCTCTAATCATTTACAAAAGACATCTTTTGGAATAGGATTTAGCTCACAAAGAATCTACAGAGATTCACGGCTTTAAGGTGAAAAATGTGGGAGATTTTCTGGACTAGGGTTCAGCTTCTAGCTCAACTTCTTTATTTTATGGATATGGAAAACTCGGGAGCAACAGTTTAGCAGCTGAAATCAACTCAGCTCTTTAATCTGACAATTACCAAGCGCGGAGTTATTCATTTTCATTGTTCTGCTGCTGCTTCATGTTTGAGGACTCAGATTACTTGCACTGGTTGCCGACGACAGTGGTAAAACTCAGACACTGTGGCACTCCTTCCAAATGCCCACAGTGACCAGTGAGCCAGGCAAACATGGGAAAAGAAATATTTTGAGAGCTGACAGCTAAGTAAGTACACGAACGCCACAAACTCTGGTTCTCACCTTGGCCACAGGAGGATGGATGATATTTTTGCCACATTGATAACAGAAACTAGTTAGTGGTTAATGAAATCAGTACACATGCTAAAGAATGTGAACACTTTTCCCAAAAGCCACAACAAGAAACCACTCTAGCAACCACAATTTCAATTAAAAAGACAGCTGTCATTTTGGAAGAAGATGTTGCTCCTTTCACTGGATAGGCCATATCCAAGTTTTAAAGAACTTCAAGGGGAGCAGAACTGACAGAGACCTAAGTACAAGTGTTATGACCTATCCAGTGCCAAGGGTTTCCCCCTGACCTTCAGTAGTCAAGAACCAAAGTCAAGGGCTTGGGTTCATGGGACCATTCACGACAAAAGTTCAGTTTCAAGATGCTAAGGAAGGTCATCTTCAAACTCAAATCAGGCCATGTTTCACCCTTTTAAATCCCAGGAAAATAATTCCACAAATAGAATGAGAATTTATTACATTCTCTATCCCCATCATTTTGATAACTTCTGAGAACACTGACAAATCTAATTTAGAAAAAGATAAATCTGGACTCTAGCTCATAAAACTAAGAAAACTTAAATTGCCATTTAAATTTAGGCAAGTCATTTATTTGATTAAAAAGCCGGCTTTTTTCCTTTTTTTATGAGGGAGAGCATGGATTGATTACGAGGGTTTGCACGCTTTCCTGTCTAACATATTCAGATGTCTCACAACAGCATTCTTATTTGGACCAGCACTCACAGAGCCTTTGTTCTAAGCATCTGTGTGGTTCTCTGGACGAGGTACCTCAGGCCGCTGCCTTGCATAGGACAGAGCTGCAGCGCACTGGGGACAGTGCAGAGCTGTCGATCTCCCCATATTCTTGGAGGTGACAGTAGAGGCAGCTGCACAGGGAGGTCAGGAGGTGCCGGCTCAGATCCCAATTCCACCACCAGCTTCAACAATGATTCGGAAATTTGCTTTCTTTCTAAATAGTACAACTAGAAGGTATTCTCTAAGGAAGGTTCTCAGGACCATCAGTGTAAGACAAAAGCCCAAGAAAAAAGACTCATTTACAAACTTCCCCAAATGCTAGCTTAATATATTTATCATGATTTCTGTTAGTCCATAGTTCCTTCTTGCCAGTAAGGTTGAAGAGTCTCCTGCCAATAAAATAATGAGCCCGTGAAAAATGCATCCAAAAGCACATGGCATGATAAATGAATGATTTTGTCTGCAAATGAATATGAGTTTGATCTCTAATGAATCTCCCCAGGAGAAGCCTTATTCTTTCTGTTCTAGGACTCATTTCCTAAAGGATGATCACTTTTTGTTCTAAGTCAAACTATTGTGTTTTCTAGGTCTTTCAATGTCAAGTTCAAACGCGACCTGTTTCAAAAAGCTGTTCCTGTTCTTTGCAACCAGAGAGGCTCTGCACTTTATTCCCTATGTCTGCCCCCTTCAAACTCCCAGAGCACTTTTCTCCAATTCTACTAGTGTTCGGTGACAACTTGTAGGTTGGTATCATGCTCCCGGAGGTGGCTCAGGGCCTTCCTTTTGTTCTTGGTCTCCACTGAAGCCCCACCTTGCATCAGTGCCTCCCACACCGTAGGATCCCACTGACCTGAATCAAAGGACTCAAGCACAGAGCAAAGGTGGAGGTTGGAAGGGGTCATAAAACAAACCATCCCCACGTCAAAGAGCAGGGTACCATGATGCATTAAGGGGAAATGACAGAAACACATCATTTTTTGCTTCGGCAGGTGTGTGCAGGAAGGGGCAGCATGTCTACCCCAACAGGCTGTCTTGGTTTTATGGTAATTTGCCCCCTCTTTCAAGCTGAGACTCTTGCCTTGAACTTTTGGTAACAGAACTTTCTGTCATTAACGTTTGCTCCACAACTGAATTATTCCTAAATACAGGTCAGCTGCCCATCTTCTGATCGGCCATTCTCAGAGGAAATGAAGTTAGGTTAAATAAATACTATGTGAAAGGCTGGATTGGATTTGTGTCACCAAGAGTGTTTCCTGAGTAGGGAATCGTATAAAGAATCTCCTATTTGCTCTAGTTAATTTGATATTATGTCGCACTGCCCATAGTTACAGAGCACAGTCCCCATCTGTACACCACCACAGCTATTTCAGACTGGTAAACATGTTTGTCCTGATGGCCACTGAATATGTAAAAGAGGTTAACATCCCTTCCTGAGTCTTATTTCCCTCTGCACTCGTGACTAATCTAACACTATTACACAGCAGGGACTTGAATTTGACTGTTTTCTTTTTAGATAATTTCTCTCCATTTTTCTGGCTTTATGAAAGGAAAAACAAAAAAAAAAACAAAAAACCATGTATTTATCATCTATAGGGAAATCAGGATCGTTAGATTCTTAATTTAGAAAATCCCAAATGGAAGATACAACTTTGAGTATAATGTGCAGGACCCAAATACCAGGAAGTCTTTCAACAAGGACGAGGAGTGTCTTGGAGGTCAAAAGAACTGGGAAGACTTCATCCCACCAGTCAGTCATGGAGTTTTTGGATGAACCCCTAGGCCCCTCACCTCTTGTTTCTGTCCTCCAGCTGCAGTGTATACACCATGTCATCAGCAGAGTGAGTCTTGGCGTTACTGTCTCCCCATTTCAGCTTCAGGCTCTGAGGCCCCGCAGCAGCACATTCGAGTCTAGGAGGCAAGGGTGGTAGTGGCCGAGTTTTTGCTTTAATGAACTGACTAAATGGTCCAGCTCCAATTTCATTTATGGCCTGAATTCTGATCCTGAAAAAATGAAAGAAAAAAAAATCACAAACACAGGCTTAAGAACCAGTGATTTCCTCATTTGAAATCAACATTATATGTCATATTTCTTACTTGCTCCTATAAAGCAGTATCATGGAATCAAGGAAAACCAGCTAAAATAATCAACACAAACAGAAATCGGCGGCTCGGAAGACACATTTTCTTCTCCATTCCAAAACCAACAGCCCAAAACAGCACATTAGAAAGATATTCCTTAGTTCTTTAATTAAAAAACAAAAAAAAGGGACTCTTATTTAAGGGAATATACGCTAAAGACTTTCATATTTTATTCTGGCCACCCTTCAGCTGCCTCATCAGTTTTGTAAGTAAGTAAGCTATAAACAATAAATGAAATTATAAATGAAAGAGGAGAACAAGAGAGTCTTCTTCAGATTTTGACAAAAAGGACAACAGCTCTTCTATAGTGCATTTTTCCTCCTCTGTCTCCAGCCTCACCCAACAATCTCTGCTAGTCTCTACCCAACACTAAGTGTGCAGACACTGCTGGTAACAGAGTGGCATTCAGAAGTGTAGAAACCTTAACTGGATGCCTACTATGTGCGGTGTTCTGGGTAATAGAGATACGTAACACTGCTCTCGTGCTCAAGGAACTGAAAATCAAACCAAGTGTCTCTGCCCAGGTAGTTCAGCGGTAAAGAATCTGCCTGTCAATGCAAGGAGGTGCAGGTTTGATCCTTGGGTCGGGAAGATCCCTTGGAGGAGGGCATGGCAACCCACACCAGGATTCTTCCCTGGAGAATCCCACGAGCAGAAGAGCCTGGTGGGCTACCATCCATGGGGTTGCAAAGAGTTGGACAGGACTGAGCATGCATGCATATGTAAGACAATATCCCATCATCATTCCTATTTTTCTTGTTCTTCTACTTGCTTACTGATTGAAAAATTTCTCCAAGGTCATCAGACAATACATTGATGGCATTGCCCCATCTTTCTTCATCCTCTACACCCCTTGATGCAGTAAGTACACGTTACTGAAGCTTGTTTCCTCCTGGCACTGGGGGTGCCTGCAGAGGCCTCCTCCTCCACTTCTCAGAGTAAAGGTCTTAAACAAGCCCCCAACCCACTCTCTCTGCTCTTCCTCTCCTATAAATGGACAGTCCTCTCAATAACCTCACCATCTCTACAGCTTCATCCACATAAGACCTTTCTCAGGTCTGCCTCTCCTCCATCTCTTCATGCTTCATTACTAGGCCTCCAGTGGAAACTTCCACCCAGAGCCCTTGCTAGGTACACAGGCATTTTATTCAGCTGAAGGAGCAGTGTGGTACCACTAGTTCTAAAAGTTTCAACATTTAAACTTGATGTGAGTTTGAAACAGTGTTTCAAAACATATGATAATAAAAAATACAGCCAAAGAGAAATTCTTAGGAAACAGATCAGTTTAAAATATTCTTATAATTTAGTTTTATGTACATCTGTCTCACAGCAATTACTGCTTAAAAAGAAAATATCATTACATTTTACAATACCTAAACCCATCATATGACCGCAAATGAACCTCAATTCTTCAAATTTAAAATTACATAAATTCAGCAAGTCAATTTAATAATGTCTGTAAATTGTTAAGAAGAAAAAGAAAATAGATTGGTTCCAGGTGAGATGGAGTAAGCACACACTACCCTGTCTCTCCCACTGAATGGAGCTATTAAACCTGGAAAAAATAAATAAAGCAGCCATCTAAGAAGTGTAAAAAGGAAATAGCAGCTGAAGGATTTGGGGAAGAAGTTAAGCTATCACCAAACCAGCAGTGATTTACCATTTTCTGCCCTCCATCATCCCCTGGCTTGGACTCAATATAGACTGAAATCCAGGGGATTCCCTCCACTCTTTTTTTTTTTCCTTTTCTTTTCTAAATTGTCTTATTCCCCATCCCTTAGCCAATTCCATCAATTAACAGCCTAAAGAAGAAAAACCACATGATCACATCCACTGATACAGAAAAAGCATTTAATGAAATCCAACATATATTCGTAATAAAAAATCTCAGCAAACTAGGTATAGAAGGAAACTTTCTCAACCTGAAAGGGGCACTTATAGAAATACCTACAGCCAACATTACACTTAATGGTCGAAGGCTAACTGGAAGATCAGAACAAAGCAAAGGTGTCTACTTTCACCACTCCTACTTAACATCAGGCACGAGATCCAGTTGGTGGGGGGTAGGGGGTGGGGGAAAAAGACAGAGATGGTGAATAAATATCAAGACACAGCTGGGACTACTTAAGACCACCTAAATAGAGACATACTGTGGTCATGAATTGGAAAACTCTACATAGAAAAAAGGTCAATTTTCCCAAAACTGATCTATAGATACAATGCAACTGTAATAAAACTCTAGCAGGATTCTCCTTAGTTGATATAGGTAAGTTGATTCTAAAATTACATGGCAAGGCAAAGAAACTTAAAAAAATTGCTAACACAAATCTGAAAAATAAGAATAAAGTTGGAAGAATCACACTAGCTGATTTAGGACTTACTATAAAGTTTAGTATGAAGTAATCAAGATAGCGTGATATCAGACAGACACAGACTAACAGAAACAGACCCACACAAATATGGCCAATAGATTTCTGACAAATTTGCGAAATTAATTCAATGAAGAAAGAACTGTTTTAACAACTGATATTGGAACAACTGGATATCAAAACCAAAAGTAAATCTCAATGTAAATTTCATTCAAAAGTTAATTCAGAATGGATCATAGATCTAACAATAGAATGCAATATATAAAACACCTAAGAAAAAAACAGGAGGAAATATTTGCTACCTAGAATTAAAGAATTTTTAGATATCATGTGAAAAGCATGCATCCAGAATGCATCTAAGACCTTTCAAAACTTGGCAACAAAACTAAAAAATGGACAAGAGACTGAATTAACACTCCATTGAAGAGGACATACATGTGGCCAAATAGGTACACAAAATATGTTTAACACCATTAGCCATTAGGAAAATGCAAATTAAAACAACAAATTAAAAGATGCTACTATCTTTTCCTAATAAAGTGGATAAAATTAAAAAATGCTTATACCATTCTAGCAAGTATAAGTAACACCCATATTTTGCTGCTGAGAATGCAAAGTGGTATACAGTTACACTGGAAAACAGTTTGCTTAGAAAGTTTCTTATAAACTTTAGCATACATTTATCATATGATCCAGCAATCATACTTCTTGGGCTGTACTCTAGAGAAATTAAAACATTTATGTTCACATAAAAACCTACACAAAAATGTTTATACCAGCTCTGTTCATAATCACCCAAAACTGAATGAATATCTGCTTCAGTTTGGAATGTAGCCAACACTTACCTCTGATAAAGTACAGCTAAAATTCTATCACAAAGAGCCTACTTTCCTCAGATTCTATTAAACTAGGGCTTCATCAGGTCTCTCTTAGATAATGCAATGTGAGTCTCTCAACACAGCATTCAGTTCAATTACTCAGTTGGGTCCGACTCTTTGAGACCCCATAGAATACAGCACGCCAGAGTTCCCTGTTCATCACCAAACTCTGGAGCTTGCTCAAACTCATGCCATTGAGTCTGTGATGTCATCCAACAATCTCATCCTGTCATACCCTTCTCCTCCTGCCTTCAATATTCCCAGCATCAGGGTCTTTTCAAATGAGTCAGTTCTTCACATCAGGTGGCCAAAGTATTGGAGTTTCAGCTTCAGCATCAGTCCTTTCAATGAATATTCAGGACTGATTTCCTTTAGGATGGACTGGTTTGATCTCCCTGCAGTCCAAGGGATGCTCAAGCATCTTTTCCAGCACCACAGTTCAAAAGCATAAATTCTTTAGCGCTCAGCTTTCTTTATAGTCCAACTCTTATATCCATACATGACTACAGAAAAACCATATTAATATGCTGCCTATGTTGATCATAGCTTTTCTTCCAAGGAGCAAGAGTCTTTTAAATTTTATGGCTGCAGTTACCATCTGCAGTGAATTTGGAGCCCAAGAAAATAAAGTCTATCACTGTTTCCACTGTTTCTCCAGCTATTTCCCATGAAGTAATGAGACCAAATGCCATGATCTTAGTTTTCTGAATGCTGAGTTTTAAGCCAACCTTTTCACTCTCCTCTTTCACTTTCATCAAGAGACTCTTTAGTTCCTCTTCATTTTCTGCCATAAGGGTGGTGTCATCTGTATATCTGAGGTTATTAATACTTCTCCCTGCAATCTTGATTCTAGCTTGTGCTTCATCTAGCCCAGCATTTCGCAAGATGTACTCTGCGTAAAAGTTAAATAAGCAGGGTGACAAGATACAGCTTTGATGTACTCCTTTCCCAATTTGGAGCCAGTCCATTGTTCCATGTCTGGTTCTAACTGTTGTTTCTTGACTTGCATACAGATTTCTCAGGAGGCCTGGTATTCCTAAACTGGCCTGGTATTCCTAAATCTTTAAGAATTTTCCACAGTTTGTTGTGATCCACGCAGTCAAAGGCTTTGGTGTAGATAATAAAGCAGAAGTAGATGTTTTGCTAGAACTCTCTTGCTTTATCTATGATCCCACAGATGTTGGGAATTTGATCTCTGGTTCCTCTGCCTTTTCTAAATCCAGCCTGGACATCTGGAAGTTCTTGGGTCACGTACTGCTGAAGCCTTGCTTGGAGACTTTTGAGCATTACTTTGCTAGTGAGTGAGATGAGTGCAATTGTGCAGTTGTTTGAACATTCTTTGGCATTGCCTTTCTTTGGGAATGGAATGAAAAGTGATCTTTTCCAGTCCTGTTGCCACTGCCGAGTTTTCCAAATTTGCTGCATATTCCAACACAGTATTGAAAGACTATAATAAACTCTTCTTTGCTTCCCAACATGAGTCTTGTAAAATAGCTATATGGTATTTATATAAGAGTTTTTTCCCTATTATTTGAAAAGAAACATTTTTTTCTGCAACTAGAGAGGAAAAATCTTTCTAAAAAGATGGTCATCATGGTGGTAGAAATTACTCCTTTTTTCCCTGTTGAGGAAAAGGGAATTAAGCTAGACTTGTAAGTCTCAGTCTTTTTTCAATGGTAAACAAATCTCCTCACCTACATGGTTTATCTGATGCCTTTCTACTGTCCAGCGTGCTATTCCTTCCCTTTATTCTGGGCATAGGTATTCCTAGAGCCCAGAGACCAAGACGCTTCCTTCCATCTGCTTGCCCATAGTCCCCAAGAGCCAAGCTCACCTTGTATTCAAGGTGATTCTACTGCTTAGCTCCATGCCGCCACAACAGCCCTTAGCTACATCAATAAGTAAAAGAAAGTGAGGTATAATGGGTTGCTTAAGATTGCTGTTCTGCCCAAGACAAAAAATGAGAGATCTCAATCATCTATAAGAATTAAAAAATAGTTTATAATACACAAGTATCAAGACACAGAAAGAAATGTAGATTTAATATTTAACTTCTCTTGTAAATTCATTTTCTTTGCAAAGCCCCCACAGTATTTTGGTAGGTAGTGGGCTTCTTCCATCTGTAGCCCTCTGGCTCTCAGACCTTTTAACTCAGATGTATTTGGTAAATGTATTGAATATTAGCCATAAATATTCCCACCCACGCAAACCCAAGAACAAGAATGTTATGGTAGCATTTTAACTCTCTTGAGCAGTGAAGCCTCTCTAGCTACTCTGTTAATCACTTTGGTGACTTCAGGGAAATTATCTAACACCTTTAAAGTAACAATTTCCATCTCTATAAAACGGGAGTGGTAATATATTTGCTGCATTTACAAAGAGGATTACTTTTTTAAGATAAGCAATGTGATAAGCATTTTCTATTTTTTAACCTTTTATACTTCACCATTCAATCAGAATTGAATGTTAAAGTGCTAATTTATGGAGCTATTATTTTTATGACTTCTTTTCAGACCATATTCCTCCCCAACAATGAAGAAAATGTGCTGGGCATCCACAGGAGATGCACTGCATGGGGCACATGAATGCTATGTCTGCATCTTAGTTGTATTTCTACCACCACTGCACTTTACTACTTGAGGAATGTGCTGATACCATCTGTGTTTTTCCTTTCTCTAAATTATTGTCAAGGACCCAACAACAGCTAAAAGGACTGCCTTCTTTTTAAACCTTCCTCGGAAGGTAAGGTAGCAGCTTGGGAATGGGTGAAATGTTAACAATAAGCTCTGCAACAAACAACACTGTGAACTTGCTCTGTTCAAGGGTCTGTGCTATGGAGTTAGTTGTTCCTTGGTACCTGTGGAGGACTGCTCTCAGGACCCCTGGGGATACTAAAATCCACGGATGCTCAAGTCCCATGTATAAAATGGTACAGTTCAGTTGGCCTTCCAGACCACAGATGTGGTGAGATGACTGTTTCTCTTGCTTTTAGAGATGAGGAAACTTCAGTTAAATAACTCAACTTAAATGATGCAGTAAGCTAGTAGGTGCTGAAGCCTAGATTTGATATGTGCAATATTATCACTAATTTCTACCCTGACCCTTTGTCTATTTCATAAGTGCAGAAACTGCAGCCAGCTAGGTTCAGTCATTTGCACTAATCCTCACAGCAGATACAGGTCAGATCTGGGTGTGAAGCTGGTCTTTCTAGACTCAAAGTCTGCATGTATTAACACATCATTCCCTCCAGGTATAACTTGAACCAAACACAGCTTCTTTCCAACCAAAAGATAATTTTAATTCAAACCACACTTTCAATTCAACAACAACTGCCTTTTGCCAATGAAACAGACATTTAAGACAGTCAAATTTCCTTTCACATTATTAAAACAACTTTTGACCTTGGAATGAACTGTGTGTGTGCTAAGTTACTCCAGTTGTGTCAGATTCTTTGCGACTTTATGGACTGCAAGCTCCTCTGTCTATGGGATTCTCCAGGCAAGAATACTAGAGTAGGTTGCCATGCCCTCCCCCAGGAGATCTTCCTGACCTAGGGATCGAACCCATGCCTCTTAACGCCTCCTGCATCGGCAGTGTGTTCTTTACCACTAGTACTCCGAGGCGGCTCAGGTGGTAAAGTATCTGAGTATCTGCTTCTAATGTGGGAAACTTGGGTTTGATCCCTGGGTCGGGAAGAACCACTAGAGAAGGGAATGGCAACCCACTGCAGTATTCTTGCCTGGGAAATCCCATGGACAAAGAAGCCTGGTGGGCTACAGTCCATGGGGTCACAGAGAGTCAGACACAACTGAGCAACTAATACACATACACACAGTGCCACCAAACTACCTAGATTTTAAAATATTTGCTTCAATTTATTCAAGCAACAAAATGTGTTTCAGTAAAAATGCATGGAAAACATTTTCCCCTGTGGCTGATGCCCTGAACTAATGTTAATTAGTTTTAATGATGAAGTAACACTCAAAACTAAAATAGAACTGAGGACCTGATCAAATGAAGCCATGTCTTCTTGCAACTGGTGAAAATATTAAAAACTCTGAGTCTAGAAGGCTAAGAAAAATGAACAAGGACTAAGGAAGCTAATATTTCTGGTGTTTGGGGATGAAAATGCAGTGTGTGAAAATAATTTCCTAATTCCAGTGACAACTCACCCAGGACAGATGAAACCAAATACTATCTTGAGGAACAATTCTAAGAATTAACCTCAGAAAAAACTGATTTTCAAGTTCTATTAAATTAATTAGTCTACCCCAAACCCAAACCTGAGATGTTCTCTCTTTCTCACTGAAGTAACATATTAATCTTGACATTTAGATAAGATCTATAGCTTTCCTCCCCCACCCCAAACATGCGATGTATGTCACTTTCTGAAATCTTAAGCTCTACAAAGTTATGTACAAGAGAAATGGAAGTTTTCTTTTAAATGCAGGGAAGTGATTTAATTCTGAGCAGCTCTGTCTTGGCCATCTGAATTGATGTGAAAAATCTCTTCCATGTGTCCAGGAGTCTGCAATATCCATCAATGTACTGGTAATACTGATTCAATACATCAAATTAAGAAGTACATTCTTTATAAATTTTGACTGGAATTTCATTATTAAAATATCTGCTACTTTTAGATCCCCAATACATTACTGCTTCAGAAGATCACAGCGTAACATGATGCATTTTATACACACACACACTCTCTCTCTCTTTCTCAAGTGGCATTACATTATGTCAGAAGAAATGACTTTGAAAACTAGAGAAGGTGACTTCTCAGTCAGCCATGCTAGTTCTCAGGCTGTGTTGAGAGTAGGGAGGAGGGGACAGTGAGGATGGCTAACTCCATGAAGAGCTAGGGGTTAGAGAGGCCTAAGAAGCTAAAGATAGGCTTTGTACCCCACCCCGCCTCACCAGTCTACTATCTAATAATCTAATTAAGAAGAGAAAAATATTAAAAAGTAGACCTCTGAGGAAATATTAAATAGTAGCTTAAATACAGGAAACCTCTTTAGGGAAAAGATGGGTTCAGAGTAAAGTTATTTGGAGAAGGTTCCCAGGAAGGGTAACCTCTGCTGGCTCAGTCATCCCTCCCTACAACCTATCTCCTTCTGATAGCGCCTTGGATACCAGGCACTTAGAGCTGCTTTTTTTTTTTCATTCCCTGCCTCTGCAGGAAAGAAACCTTAAATGTCTCCCATGGCTTGAAGGACAATGACAGATTTCCACACACTTCTACCTGTAATCAGGTCATAACCCATCTGTCAGCTCATTTCTTCCCTTCCAAACATTAGCAACAGAAAATTTATTGAGAACTTATGTGTCAGGTCCTATACAAGGTACCTGAAGTCTAAAAAATAACCCTATCAGGTAGTTAAAGTAATCATCCCCATTTTATAGATCAGAAAACTGAGATACAAAGAGCTTAAAGAGATACAAAGACCTCTGTGCCAAATGTCACAGAGGCAACAAGCGAGAGGCCCAGGACTGATGTCAAGGCTGTCTGACTCCAGTGCACTACTTTTGAACTACTCAGAACTTGTCTCCTTATAAAGCCCATTCAATCTTGTTAGAATGAAATGACTCAGGATTCACTTCTTGACAGGCTAATGTAGTACTTGACTTATAAAGACTCAGAAAATGTTATTTTCACCCTCATTTTACCTAGCAAAAAGAGCAGAGCAAACAAATCTACCTTCAGTTTTAGCTGTCTGCCAGTTCAACATGAGTCAGGTATATAACAAGGTTGCCAAAAAAGTGATCTTAGGCAACCTTACCAACTGCTCACTAGGGAGAACACAGAAGGTGATAATCTTGTTCTGCTCTGAGCCAGCCACACTATTCCTGGAGGTGAACGCACTGCTCATTAAAGAGGCCATTAAGAAACAGAAATCACCCAAAGAAGAGGTTGGAAGGGGTTATAGAAACTCCTGCCAGTGAAGACAGATTTGAACGAAGTGAAGATAGTTAAGTAGGAGACAGCTGACATAATAAGCTAATGATGTCTAGGCCATAGGGTTGGGGCTCAGACTTCTGTATTTTGCAAAACCTCTCCATGTGAATCTTAGAATCACTGCTCTAGGGCAAAGTTCTCAAACTCTTGTGTGTGTGCATGCTAAGTCGCTTGTCATGTCCGACTCTTTGTGATCCTATGGACTAGAGCCTGCCAGGCACCTCTGTCCATGGGATTCTCCAGGCAAGAATACTGAGTGGGTTGCCATTCCTTTCTCCAGAGGATCTTCCCGACCCAGGGATCAAACCTGCATCTCCTGAATTTCAGGTAGATTCTTTACTGCTGAGCCACTGAGCCCTCTCAAACTTTTAACAGGCAACAAAATCTCCTATGGGGCTAATTAAAGCACAGAACGCTGGGCCCTATCCTGAGATTTCTGATTCCAGGGGTTTCTGCCAGGGCCTGATAAATTGCACTTAATACTGATGCTGCTGGTCTAGGAACCATACTTTGAGTATCCTTGCTCTGGAAGAAAGCCCAGGATCAACTGAGTTGATTTTAGTAGATTTCAGCTCAGGTTTTAACAAAGTATATGGGAAACTCTACAGAAACAGAATTGAACTGCTTGGTGAGAAGCTGAAGCCTTCTTCACTGGAGATATTCAGGCCAGGGCACTGGGAAAGGGTGACACCAGGCAATCTTGTCTCAGCTCACAAAGCCTATAGTGGCTGGAGCATGCAAAACAAAGCTACATCCCCCCACCTTTTTTTTTTCTTTTTTTTCTAATGTTTTCTTCCTCCTCAAATCAACACAGACTCAATTCTAAATTTAAAAGCAGTGTCTTTTAAAATTCTCATTGTAATTCCAACCAAATTTTATACAGGATGTTAGTAAGCCAGTCTGGCAAGCACTGGTAGAGAAAGGATGGATCCATTTCAGTGTCAGTAGGTTGGCTGGAAGGGTGAACACTTCTGTCCCAGCAAGAAAGAGAAAGAATAAACTCCACGTGAGAACAATATGTAACTGCTAAAGGTTAAAAAAAAAAAAAATTAAAAGAAACAAGTCTTTTTTTATCCAAGCCCCATAGCCTGTTTCATTCCACATTTTCATCTAGAACATCATGATCTGTTCAGTTATATTTTGACCAATTTGTGGAACAAAAAAAGGTGAGGTAAAAGTTGATTGGACTAAAATTATACCCTCAGTTCCCTGAAACACTCATTTTGTATTTCACCACAATTACTACGATCTCGTGTTTTTGAACCATAAAAGAACAAGACTATGGGCTGATTGGACTTCTACTATAGAGAATCCAATAAAGTATCATAGAAAGGAAATTCCTTAAGTTGGACAAACGATCTTAAATGTGAATATTAATTTTAATATCTTAAATGTGAAACATCTAATTTATTTATTTATTGATTGGCCAGCAAATATTTTGACTAAATTTTTTTTTTTTTTGGTCAAGACACACAATATGACTTAAGGCCAAAGATTTGTTTTTTCTAAAGCTGTAAATTTTTCATGCAATCTGTCCGAAATGGTGTCTTCCAAGATGCCATGTAAGGTTAAGAGGTGACATCCTCCCAGCGTGACTTTCCACATTAAGCTCAGTATACTAGCCTTGTATATTAATACTGAAAAGAATTAGGGACTTTTTAACATGTCTTTAACCAACCACTTATGTGGAATATATTCTTGATAATTTCTACTGTAATTGGCATTTCATCAATGAACAAAGATCCCCTATATCAATTTTCTTCATTTGAACTTTTGATTTTTAGATTTCTTTCTTGAAGTCATTCGACTACATGTTGACTAATAGATACCAGTATCCCTCCAATATCAACTTTCTAAAACCCATGAAGTTTTATAATCATTTACACCACCTTTAAGGTATGCATAGAGAGGCAAACTCCTTGGGCTGGAACCTTGTCCTAAAAGCCCTTTATGTCTGCTGACCTGAATGTTCAGAGGGCTGACCCGAGGATCTGAGTCCATCCTGGCACAGACACGGACTGTGGGTCTCACGGCAGACGTGAGACTTTGCATCGAGCCCCGAGCCAGTGGCTTCTTTGTAGGTCTTCCGGCCTGAGGGTCCAAGCCAGGCAATATTCTGGACATGTGGTCTCTGAGAACCAGTTAGGGGATGACTTGCTCATTTTCCCCAGAGATATACCTCATGGTCAGGTCTCTGTAGAGCATCATCACTGGGGAATGTCCCTGAGGTCACGGTCTGGGTTTAATCACCTCTGGATTTCCTCAGCACCCGATTAGAGTGCTTTGGTCACAGTGGTCAGTATTTGGTTAGCACGTAAAGGTGGAGGGTGGTTTTCTGAGACTGGCTAAGATGCTAAAAATGAAAAATGCCCTTGGGGCCTGTCTCTTCAGCTATGTAAGTCATGTCTCTTTCATTCCAGTTATTTCTAACTTGATTCCCACTTTAAACCATCCTGACCATGCTGAACCCTGGGTCTTGACCTTTCTGAAATGCCAAAAGGACTCTGGACAGTGTCATTTTCAGCCTGTGAGGTCAGGAGCACCTTCTACCTTAGGCTGCTGTGTAAGTGTCCCAATTCCTTGAGTGCTCTGAGGGCAAGGATGGTGCTCGTCACTATTTCATAGACCCACAGTGCACAGTACTGTGCCCAAGAGACACCTCGTAAAAGAATGAAGAGTAAACAAACTGCTGTCATCACGTGGAAAAGCAAAATGAATACAATTATATGAATTATTCACAAAAGACTTGGTAAGAGAGGGAAAGGAGAGATAAGGTGCTTAGGCAGGTTGGAACTTTGGTATCTTACAGCTGATAAACTGTTTTTCTTCAGCTTCTGGGGATGAAAAAGGTAGTCTATCAGACTATAGCATTAGAAAACACTGCAGAAAAAAAAAATAAGTCAAGTGGTAAACATTTTTTTTTTTAGCAGTAAAATTACCTGCTTGCATTCCCCTGTCCCACCTCAAGAAGAACCAGTTTTCTGCGGTGAAGATTTTGATAACAATGGAAATTATAGTGCCCTTGCTATGTACTGCTGGACTCTACATAAGCTCTTAATATTCATTTGCTTACTCCTCACAACATGTTTTTGAAGCAAGTAATCTTGTTCTCCTCATTCTGTGGACGATGCCAAAACTCCAAAAGCTTAAGTAATTTGCCTGAAGACACAGCTGCGGATCTGTTTCTGAATCAGGCTCCACTTCGCCTCCTTAATAAGCCACTGAACGTGGCAAAGGGAGACACCCTGAAAAGTCACAGGAAGAGCCAAATGGCTCCCACACTCCTCTAATGTTCATCCTGAACTTTTTGTCTCCCAGATGTGGCACCCTGGTGCATGCGTGCTAAGTTGCTTCAGTCGTGAACGACTCTGTGCGACCCCATGGACAGTAGCCCACCAGGCTCCTCTGTCCACTGGATTTCCCAGGCAAGAATACTGCAGTGGGTTACCATTTTTCTCCAGGGGATCTTCCCCACACAGGGACTGAACCCGTGTCTCTTATGTCTCCTGCACTGGCATTGACCGACAGGTTCTTTACCACTAGCACCACCTGGGAAGCCCTTGGAGACAGAACTGAATGTCTTGAAATCTCGAGAGGCCATGTTGAGAAAAAGGTGTATAGGGGAAGGTGAAGTGCTGGCTCCTCGACAGGAACTCTGAGGGAAAGAAAGAATGCAGGTATTAACTGAGTTTTGCTGGGTGGAGTGTGATATAATGTCTTTTCTCTGGCTGCTCATGAAATCCTAAACAAAAGATCCATCATAGATACTCTGTGGAGAAGGCAACGGCACCCCACTCCAGTACTCTTGCCTGGAAAATCCCATGGACAGAGGAGCCTGTTAGGCTGCAGTCCATGGGGTCGCTAAGAGTCAGACACGACTGAGCGACTTCACTTTCACTTTTCACTTTCCTGCATCGGAGAAGGAAATGGCAACCCACTCCAGTGTTCTTGCCTGGAGAATCCCAGGGACGGGGGAGCCTGGTGGGCCGCCATCTATGGGGTCGCACAGAGTCGGACACGACTGAAGCGACTTAGCAGCAGCAGCAGATGCTCTGTAACAGTGTGCCTGCTTTGAGGGGGTCAGAAGAACGGCAGAGCCCTGCTTCAGAGGTGCAGACAGAGGGTGTCCGCAGAGTGACGAGATGGAGACAAAACAGCAAGAAAAGCAGTTTGTCAAAAAACTAAGGAGGAGGAATGGACTTAAAATGGTTGGTGAAATGTCCCCTCAAGGGTCAGGAATTATAATCAATTTGTAACTGACTCATAAAGTAAAAAGCAGTACATGTTTTTGAGATGTATTTGCATTTAGTACTCTTAAATGCATTAAAAGTGACTAGAATTCACCCATTTGGCCCTTGGGACCTGAAGGTTCTGTAGCCCCACGCACTGATGCCGGTGTCCATGCAGCTGTATTTCAACTTTCCTGCACTCACCGGTAGGTGGTTTCTGGAAGGAGGTCTTTCATAACGTGGGTGGTGGTGTTGCCCACGGTGATGCTAGTGTCTCCAAGATCTATGTTGTAAGCAAGGATTTCAGATCCATTATTGCACGGCTCTTCCCAGTTCAGTACAAGGCACACAGAAGGCGAATCGGGACAGGCATTGGGGGGCTCCTCCTCCAGGACACACAGAGTGGAGACGGGGTCGGGGGCAGATGCTGGTGTCTGGCAAAGGACGAGCTCACTGCACGGTCCTGCTCCAGCTTGATTAACAGCCTGAAAAACACAACAGCGAGACAATGCCCCATTGCTTCATGAGCACCTACTAATGCCTCCACACCAGGCGCTGCTGAGTCCAAAGTAACGTAGGATTACTGCCGGAAACATAGGTGGAGATAAATCCTCCACAGCGTTCATATTGATAACCACTTTCTAAAAGATGTCAACCACATCTTTGCTGCTAATAAAAGACAATGCCGCCACTGTTTCTTATGAAAAATCATTTAAAAATAACACTTCATATTTGCATAGCCCACTTCAGTTTATGTACTCTTACGCGATCTTCACAATAACTGTCTGAGGTAGATAATTCATGCAAGCTATTCTTATCTGCCTTTCAGACAAGATCGGGCATGCTCAGGGTGGTATGGCCTTGACTCAGATTTATCTGCCTTTCAGAGAAGGGGGAACTCAAAGTCAGATCAAATAACTCAAGCCCAAGATTCAGATGCCAAGCTGGGATCAAAATCCAGTAATCTGACTTTTAACTCAAGTGCTGCTCTGGAAGGACTATAGAAATTTTAGAAAAGTATTCACTGTTTTCCATGTGAATGCAAAACTCATATCTGAAGTCAACGCTCTGCTCTCGCCTGACTTTGAGTGTCAATGCTGACACCTGATCACTCATCACTCAAGCATTCGGTCTCAGGACCTTCCTCTTGTTTCTACTTACCTGCTCTGCTTCTCGGTCACCTCTGCGACCTGCTACTCATTACCAGGATCTCTCAGCCCTGGAGGAAACCAGGCTCCGGGCCTTGCACACCTCCGTACCACTTCTGCTTAAACTTCTGGACATCTCACCTCGTCTCGGGGGCAAACGCCATTTATCCCGACTCCCAAATTTCTGTGTACAGTCCAGACCTCTGCCCTAAATGCCAGCCTAGTGCATTCAACCACCTACTGAATATCTCCATTTAAATGTCAAACAGGCACCTCAGACTCAAGTGTCTACACAGTTCAGAATGGTGTCCACGCCATTCTTCCTCATCCTTCCTTCCACCCGCCACTGTACCTCCTGTGGTTTCCCCATCCTTCAGGTTGTTCGTGCCGTATCTGTGAATCACTGCGGGGCATCTTTCTTTCTCTCATACCCCTGCCCAAGCCATCAGCACACCCTTTACTGTTCTAAAGGTTACCTTGCCCCACAGTCTGTAACAGCCACTGTCCCTTCTATGTTCTCCCACCAGATACACAAGTGACTTCGAAGTTCTCACAACTGTCTATGAGATCCTATCCCATCTGTTCACCACCACCACTTTCCCCAAGAACCCAGAACCATTCTGCCTTCACTGCCTCCTACTTCCTCCTTCACTCCCTCTGCTCCAGCCACACTGGCTTTCTTGCTGTTTCACAGGGACACCAAGCTTGCTCACCTCAGGGCCTTTGCAACTTGCTGCCCCTCCTGTCCACAAAGCTCTTTCCCTGATATCTGCGTAGCTCATTCAATCAGCCACTCAGGCTTCTCTCAAGTTTTGCCCTTTGCAGAGAGACCTCTCTGAACACCACATTTAAACTTGTACTTACCCCACCCCAACCCCCATGATCTTTTATTTTCTTTCTTTGCTTTTATTTTCGTTATAGCATTTATCACCAACATAGTAAATATTTCATTTCATTGCTCCCTTGATTAGAATGTAAGTTCTGTAAGGGCAAGGTTGTCTGGTTCACTGCCGTAGCCCTAGCAACCAGAACAGCACCTGATACAAACCATGTGCTCAATAAATGTCATTAACAATATTTTTTTCCCTTACAAAAACACTTGGCAACCTCTTGACAAAAATGAAAGTACTCAGAAATCTAGTTTACTTCTCAGGAGACCTTATGAGGACAAATGATAAACCAAAAGGCAAGTCATCTGAGCTCGTATATCAAAGGTTCACTACAACGCTTGTGTGTTACCATTCATTTCAAAGAAGCAAGTTAAGAGCCTTCATTTGCTATCAAATCGCTTTTGAAACCCTTCTGTAGTAAATCTTTTACATCTAGTCCTAGTTCACGACAACACCAACTTTCTTTTCGGTAGAATATTTATGTCACAAATTGAGAGTATATATTTAGATATTCTTTTTGGATACAAATTTATCACAGGGGCAGGCAGAAAAATAAGATACTGTGGAGCCCAACTTTCATATTAACTAAGGTTTTAACAATTATGTAATACAAGGAAAAGAACATAACTTTTAGAGCTGGAGCTTTGGTCATATCTTGATTTCATTACGTACTGTGTGATCTTAGGCAAATTAATATTTGAGTCTGTTTCCTCAGATATAAAATGGGGATAGTAACACATAATTTATAGAGTTATTTTAAAGATTAAATTTGTTAACATGTAAAATCCAGGGAGAGTATTAAGCCAACGGTGAGTGCTGCACTTCCCTCCTTCTCACTAGGAAAATCAAGAACAAAATAGCAATAGCAATTTTCCTAGCTTCCTCAATTTTCCTAAAGTGATTTTCTTAAAACAAGACAACAACAAAATACCCTGAACTGATTTTAGACTTAAAGAAAAGTTACAAAAATAGTGCATATATTTCCCATTTTGCTTCCTCTAATATTAATAATACCTTATATAACTATCAGTCATGTCCCACTCTTTGCGACCCCATGGAGTGTAGCCCACCAGGTTCCTCTGTCCATGGGATTTCCCAGGCAGGAATAGTGGAGTGGGTTGCCATTTCCTTCTCCAGGGGATCTTCCTAACCCAGGGGTTGAACACGTCTCCTGTGTCTCCTGCATTGGCAGGTGGATTCTTTACCACTAAGCCACCAGGGAAGCACATATATATATATATATATATATATATATACACATGCATACATATGTTTATATATATATATAATATGTGTATGTGTATATAATTTTTTTTAATAAAAGGAAATTCTTGGACAGTGATCCAAGAGAGATAACAGCAGAAGTGGCTGAATGGGAGGCTGAGCCATTTGTCTTAGACTCCCACAATTGGCTACAGACTCAAGTGCCCATGGAAAGAAATTATTTTCTGCTACTTACACGAATAGAACTGAGATGCTGTGCTGGTCTGAGTCTAGAAACCAAAAGGAGTTTCTTAAGTACTCTTATCTTTAACTGGCTACCATTAATAACTAACCTGAGAGAATGTGATGGCAATGATGATGATCTCTGGATGGAGTTGGGGACAAAAGAGAAAAACTCTTTGTTAAAGGTAAGAATTAAGCAAATGGTCTACAGGGAAATCGAGGTCATAATTTGTTTCAAACTTTCAAAATATTTATATCTCAGATAATTATGACTATACAAATCTAACACACACTTGAGGCTGAATTATTGATTTCTTTACAATCTCACTGTATAATGAAAAATTCAGCACTAAGTATTTTATTATCCTTTTCCCTTCTCATGTTAATGTAGTCTATTATTCATTTTCTCCACTATTTTTAAAATTAACATTTTCTTATTTATTTTACTCTGTATCTGGGTTCCATTGTCTTACTCTATTCTCACACCTCCTTACTGGTGTCAGTTGAGGTCTTCGGTAATGACTCTTGACTCATTACTTTGTCAAATATGTGCATTTGTGTTGAGTGATTTAATAAGGGCCAAGGGGATATGAAGGATCCAGAGGGAAAAACACAGATTTTAATGAAATAACTGATATCAGCCATACTACACTGGCGATCTCTACAAAAATCAAGAAAGTATATGATCAGTTTTGTAATTCTTAAAATCTGCATTTATATCATAACTATCAGTTATGTCCAACCCTTTGCGACCCCATGGACTGTAGCCCACCAGGTTCCTCTGTCCATGAGATTTTCCAGGGAAGCATACTGGAGTGGGTTGCCATTTCCTTCTCCAGGGGATCTTCCTGACCCAGATATCAAACCAGAGTCTCTTGTGTCTCCTCTATTGGCAGGCAGATTCTTTACCAACTGCACCACCTGGGAAGCCTATATTACTATAAAACAATGATCAAAACCAGGAGATACAATAGTATTAACTATATATAGATCTTATGTAGTTAGATTCAAATCTTATCAATTCCTAATAATGTTCTTATTATATTCCAGGATCTTACTTAAGACCCAAATTTCTTTTACTAGCCTGATGCTATGGAAAATGCTTTCTTGAGTTATACCTCTTATTACTACCAAATTTCAAAGTAAACAATTTTAAAGAATCTTACTAATATTTAAGAGTATGTGTAAAATATACAACATTCCTCATATAAGCAGAATTATTTGGGTACATGTTAATTGAAGCATTCCCAAGGAAGAATATAAAATTCAAAAATTTCTGTGCAAAATAAGCAATGCTTCCATCCAATTTTTATAAGATACTATATATATATATATATATTAAACTGACAATTTTTAAAGCACCAAATATTTAAAAGAATATTCAGGCTTTAACGTGAATTCGTAGTAATATCAAATGAAAATGAATCAGATTAGGTTCACAGGTATCAAGAAATTAATATAAGATGAGGAGACTTTCTCCTGGCAATACTTCTTTAGTATAGCAAGTATGGTCTTGAGAGTACTATCCCTTTTATAGTGTCTGACTCATTTTATGACAAATAAGTATAGATGTTTGAAAATACTACTGTTGAAACAGGGATGCAAGATTATTACGCAGGTTCTATTCTTACCAATGAATCTTTAAAATGTAATTTTGGGGTGTTAATGGTAAGTAACAACAAAATCCCTGAAAGAAAAAAAGGAACTAGAACATTTTAAAGAGAGACCAAAACTCAAAAACAGGTTGGACTGAAGTTCTTTCCTGTGATGGCAAAGTTTTTATTTATATCCTGCCTTGTTCCAAAAACAGGAGTGTAGCACATAATTCAACCTTTCCCCAATGACTCAGCATTGTTATTATAAAGCTGAGATAATGAGCTGTGACCCTGACTCACTGATGAAGGGTTAATTATGTCCCAGGCCCTCCATTTGAGGTGTGTATTAATGAAAGAGTTTCACCAGAAATGTTTACGATAAAACAGCCTTCAGAATTTAACAGAAAAGCTTCTGTTGATCTGGAAAGTTAACTTGTGTGTGTATGCTCAGTCGCTAAGCTGTGTCCAACTCTTTGCTACCCCCATGGACTGTAGCCCACAAGGCTCCTCTGTCCTTGGGATTCTGCAGGCAAGAATACTGGAGCTGGTGGGTTGCCATTTCCTTCTCCAGGGGATCTACCTGACCCGGGGTTGAATCTGTTATCTCCTTCACTTCAGGTGGATTCTTTACCACTGAGCTACTTGGGAGGCCCAAAGTTAACTTAAGAAGGGAATATTTTCTCCAAAGAGGCCAGAGACACTGAGAGTAAATGGACATGTAATAAACAATATGGTCCATGACTTAAATCAGAAGGAAACCTAAACCTGGCATTTTTACTTCTTTATTTAAATTTAAACACTTGTGAAAATAGAATTCGCTGTTATTATCTCCTTTGGGTCATCCTGATCATTCTTTGAGGTTGGCACAAAGCAGTGCTCAAATGTTACTGAACAAATGGAAATAAATGAACAAAGAACCCTGTTTTCTTAAGACAATAAGGCTTTACAAAGGGAAAAGAAAATATTTACCCAAGCCAATAAAATGAAAGTAAACCTATGACTACTGTCACTCTTGGGGGTTAGGCTAGGAACTAATTATTCTTTGTGTTATTCTATTTGGACACCCAAGTGGAAGCTTACAGATAACCAGACCTTGTTAATGGTCACTGAGAGGTGGGAGGTGGGTCCTGTGATCAAATGCAGACTGTCCGAACTACTCTACTGTTTGTTTCTGGCTCCATTTAACATCTGGAATGGGAAGTTTTAAAGGTTTTTTGCCTTTTGTTTAAGTGGCTTTCCCAGCAAAATGTGCATCTCAGAAAATTCAGACAAAAGGCATCTTCCCTAAGGAGCTGTGCCCACTTTGCCCTGGACTCGATCCTGTATTCAGTGAATTAACCGACAAACACAATGCAAGGGTGGTGAGGAGTACAGCGGAGATGATTCGGATTTTGTTCCCATGTTTCAGGACCTCTCAGAGAAGCAAAAATGAACTGTAAAATGCCAAAACAATTGCATCTATTTTTATTTAAAAGGACTCTTTTTCCCATATCACTCTTCCTGATGGCCTCCATCATGAGCCTTTGAGTAGGCTTCCCAAAGAGTCTTTCAGGGAACACCAGTATTTGTGAGTAACGATCGCATAGCATCGGCCTACCTGTAATCGACAGCAATACTGTGCAGCAGGTAACAGGTCCCTCATTTCGAAGCTGGTGTCTGTCCCATGATAAACGAGTTCTAAGGATTCTTCATCTTCTCCCCACTCCAACCTGTACTCTGAGATGTCAGCACCAGAGCTTTCAGGACTCTGGAAAATTCAGAAATTTAATTTCATTGAGAAGAAAATCCTATGATGTTTGTGTTCAACTAATTATACAAAAAGAAAGAACAAGATGCTTCAGAAAAGCATGAAAAAGATACCCAACTTCCTCCTAATTTGGATCAGTGGTAAAATTTCCATAACTCCTGGCAAGCGCTAACGTAGATGACTGTGTAAGAATCACCTACCTACATGTGAATTTTAGCTTTGTAGATCCCTTGTACCTTGCACTAGGAAACAGATAAAGTAGAAGAAACAAATTAGTGCAAAACGTGTGCTTGACTTACCTCCCAGCTCACTAGGACACATCCATCAGGCGTAAAAGAGACACAAGGCGCTTTGCACTGTCCAGGAGGCCCTGCAGCAGTGGTAATTTCTGAGACATCAGAATAGGGACCATACTGCAAGAGAGAAACACACGTGTGCTTGTAGGGGTGTGTTAGGGGTGTGCGTGCACACAACACAAGCTTATACCAAACAAGGAGAGAGTGTGTGTGCATGCGTGTGTGTGCATATAACACAAGCTTATAACAAAACAAGGGCTAGGCTAATGGTATCATCAATACAACTGACTAAAAGCATTATCTAATTGTGTTCACTTTCAATTACATGAGTAGATTTTCCTCCAACATACACTACTTGAGTGGTAAATGTCTTTTTAAATTCAAAAGGATTAGAAAGTTGGTTTACTATACATATTTGCTGTGACCTAAGAGATAAAAAATGCTGACTTTTGCTACATCACAGCATTGTGTTTTAATTTCTCAGAGCGTTTCACAGTAAACCAAGTCAGATGTACACTGCAGTTTAATTTTTAAGGCATAAAAATCTGTGTGGAATTGTTGGTTATCAAATTCTGAGTAGTTCTTCTAGTTACTGGTATATTCCAATTTGAAACCAACAGTCCTATTAATGTTTTCCTGGCATGCCCACTGTCTCAATTATCTGAAGGTTTATACTGCACTTCTCTCCTCCTCCCACCATCAGTAACCACACTGCTCAGAAACAATCATCACTATAGATTTAAAACACATCTAGAGAACCAGAACCACCATGTTAAGGTGGAACAGATGGTACTTAAAAGAACTGGGGCAAAGAGTATAATTTTCAGGCTAATGAGGTATATGACTATGTTTTTCAAAATGGAGGAAAAAACATAAAGAAAAAAAATCTTTCACATTTTCTAATTTTATATAACTTGCAAATATACTGAAGGTGGGGGAGAAACTGTCTGGAGTAGACCACAGAAGAGAACCACAAGTCAAATATATGGTTAAATTTCAATATAACAGGATTTAAAAATAAGGCTGAGATAGTTTCTTTAAATGATAAATTAGTGAAAGGAGAAAGTAAACCTCAATCAGTCCAGTTGCACATGTGTCTTTATCGTGACAAATATCTTCTTCAAAAGTCGAGGGGGAAAAGCGCCAGGGTTTCTTCTGCAGCATGGGTGATTATCACCATCCATCCTCTTTTTACTTATAAAAAGTCAGGGTACAGAGGCTTTCTTATCACCAATACATTTTAATTGTCTAGTTTTGTGTGTGGGTTTTTAATTTAAATACCTGTATCTGAATTTCTTTCCTAATGGTGAATTAAAAGAGAACCAGCTCTTGTTCAAGGTTTGTGATCCTACTTCAGACCAAATGTTTTCAAACTGAGGCCTGGCTAACTCGAAACAGACTAAAGACAAACACACTTCCCTTGCGAAAGGCATGAATGAACACCAAGAACTAGAAAAGTCATTGCCAACTTCCTGTCCCTGACAGTTTGTCTTTCTTTCTTATAAAAATCTCATTGATTAATTATATCTATTTATTTGCACAGAATGCATTTATACACATCACTGGCTCTCTGTAGGGCACTGGCAGCAGCTTGCCCTACCCACACTCTTCTACCTTCTTTTACGTTTCTGCCCATCTGTGACACACCAAGAAGCCCTATAGTTTCTATAGGTCAGTTCATTCTCATTATGAATCTGTATCACTCTGCAATTAAAAAAACCAATCACCTTTGTGCAAACAGTCAGACCCTTTCAATCTTGAATAGCTCACCTCAACAACTTCAAATGGAGTAGTAGAAAGGACCAGAGAGTTCTATGAAATAAAGAAAAAACAAATAAGCTGGTCTCCCTAGCCGCTACCCCAGCGGAGTTTTAAAAACTGACCTAAGACATTGCTGAGTAATGTAGACAACACGGTAAAGGAATATTATGTAGTCCTAATTTCCTATAAGTGATTTATATAACTGATGAGAAACTAGGAAATTATTTTAGGAGATGACCAAAAGGCATCTAAACGGTAAGGTCCTTATTAACTTTGAGCTTTGTCTTGATAGGAGGACAAAAGAATCAAAATTTCCAACGCTGGGTCTATGTGAAACCAAAGCAGTATTTCTTCAGAAATAAGATGTTTACATACAGTTCTCTAATGGTTGTCATGGTTGGGCGATACAGATGAGGAATTTTAGGAGAGTGCAAACAGAAGTGCCAGGACCTCGTGTTTTCGTGGTGATAAGTCAGCACGCACTCACCCCTCCGTCATTCAGAGCCCGCACCCGAAAGCGGTACACGGTCCCCGGAAGCAGGTTGCCCACGGCGCACTCGAGCTCCGGCCCGTGGTACACCTCCGAAGCGACGTCCTCCGGTTCTGTCATCTCCACGCTGTACTCCGACACCTCACAGCCACTCTCAGAGGCAGGAACGTCTGGCAATGGAGAATGCTGTTCATCTGAGAACATTTTTATATTTCTGGCTGGCCCGATCACACCTTACTTTCTATGCAGTTTGCAAAATATCATGTAGGTAGCCTGTCCTTGATATTTACAAAAGAACCCCCACTTCAAAAAGAGAAAGAGATACGAAAGAAAGTTTCTTAATGATGTTATTCATACTTTTCAAAGCAAGTACATTTAATGGTACTAACAAAATGATTCCAAAACCAGAGAACTTTTAGGCAATTCCTTTACCTTCTAATGCAAGGTAAAGGCAAGAATTAGAGGAGACCAAAAACCTTTTTTTTAACCTGAAACCAAAGGACGTATTAAATAAAGTTAGAGAAGCCCAAACTGGCATAACATCTTAATTTAGACATTAAGTGGTGGAGAACAATAGTCTGACAGAGCTCTACAGGTTTGTATTTGCAATTTTACATGCTGTGAATTATTAATATGACAGGAAATGCTAACATAGCTTGAGCTGAGACTGTAAAACACCAGGACCCGCCCACGACAGGGTGCCAAAGAGAGGAGGAATCAGATGCTACCTTATGAACAATTTCTTGGTTTAACCTTTTTATTAAGCACAACTTTTATGATATGAATAAAGCTGAGGAATTCCCACTCTGAAACATTTTCTACAACAGTGCCCTCTGAAGGCAGAGGGTGGACTGCATGTTCAGCACCACCAGGAACAGGAGGGTGGGCCACAGAGCTGGGCAGTCACAAACCCATGCCCACGTACATTACACAGAATATGGACATTTTCAATAGACACAAATCTGGTTTGCAGAAGAAAGACCTGAAACTTAATTACGAAGCAGTAAGTCTTAAACTCAACCCCCAATTGTCCAAATTGGTGACATGAAGATGTGGTCACTCACCCCACTCCAAGTGGACTTCTTTGTGCTTTGGTCTGCCCGACACCCTCGGTGGACGACACTGACCTGGTGCAATGCTGAGCGTGCGAACAGGGAGACTTTCAGAACACTGCGGAGAAACACCAGACAGAACCGTCTTTTAGTTACTATGCATTTTTTAGAGCTCTACATACCAGGCAAATGCCACTCCATACCAGCAAATGCTGCCAAAAGTAGTGGGTGGAGGGGTTACACATTGAATGTGTACACTTCTTATGCAATAAGATCTTCGTCCCTCTGTGGTGTGTGGTGTGTGTGCATATTTGTGTATGTTCTAAGTATGGACATCTGCATATGGCACTGGTAAAAAATAATTATTTCTGGTGTCAGACTTGCAGACTGACACTTTGACTGCTATGTATCCCAAGCACACAGTTACTACCCTTTAAACTAAAAATCAGACCCTTCCTGAGGACAGAGGAGAACACAAAACAGCAGCTGGATGAGGTTTTTAAATGGTGCCATAAATGGTCCACCATCTACATACAGAGCAGAAAAGCAAACAAAGTCAGCTGAGTGTGACATTAACCAGTAGGTTCTGCTAACGTTAAAATCATCAGGGCTGCTTTATTGCCGGATCTGGCTGTGTAAGGCTGCTGGTATGGAAGCTGAGCCCTTTTTGAGATACGAGGAACACAGTAGAGATATGCAGCTCAACCAACCTCATCCTCCTCGAGGAAACGCGGTGCAGAGGAGATGTGTTTATACATTCAAGGAGCACCGCTGCCTCTGTGCAGCCTTGTGCAGTACCTCGCGTGTAAGAGAAACCCGCCAATCACCTATGACTTTGAGGTCAACCTGGCTCATCCTGGGAGACACTATATAAAAGTCGTTGAGCTGGACCTTTTTTTAACCTGAGAACTCTGTCTAAATATATATAGCCTAGACTTCACAATACTGCTATCCTTGGGGGAAAAAGAAAATAAACATATGACAGTGTCAGAGGTGGGCTGACTGGCAAAATTCGGCACCTACTGGCAAGTGTTCTCTTGAAAAGTCAACCCAGTACAGGGCTATAGGCCATCTTCTGCTCTCTCTCTCTCAATACTAATGATTTCAAAACCACAATGCTAAATATCTCTATGATGAAAATGTTTTTTACCATATTGCCTGTCACTCACTTTCTAAATGTCCATCATTTAGATAATGATCTCATTTCTAGAATACTTCATGTGTACTTGTTTTTGAGCTCATGAGAACACTGTGAGGTTGAAACCGAGTTTCCTGAATTCCTGACATGTTGAATGGCTGGTCTAGGGTCACATAAATCGAAGACAATGGTGGTACTCATTCTGTGATGTATACAAATATTAACTCACTGTGTTGTGACAGGAAACTTATATAATATTGTAAGTCAATTATACTTCAATTTACAAAAAGGCAGACAACAAGAGAATTGGTGCCACCTACAAATGTATAGGTTGGGCACTGCGCAACCGCAGGAGACGCAATTCAGCTCAGTCATCCTAGGTGTATGTGGCTTTACAATCATTTTCCAGCAGATGGCAGCAAAGTATCAAGAGGAAGGTATGTCTCACATTCTTAAAAAACTCCCAGACAAAGTAGCAGCAAAACTGAGCTGGAGGCTGTATTTTTTTGCTCTGTACTCTAAGCTTTTCTATCATTGCGATAACTGAGGTTCACCCCGTATTTGTTAGCCAATGGAAATTGCAGACCACCCTCAGTTTTCAACTGTGACGTGGTCATGCCCAAGTCTTGGAAAGCAGCACAATTCAGCTGAGAATCATCTGGGTCTATCTTTCTATATCCTCTAAAGCACAATTCAGAAAACTCTGATGCGATACCATGGCAGGCTGTAGTACCAAGATATATTTTTAAATAGCAATTTATCCTGATGTTACAGACAGGCTGTCTGAATTTGACCAAAGATGTTTACTTTTACACCAAAACAAAACCAACCTGACTGTGTCCACCAGTACTTATGCAGCATGCTCGGAGTTTGTACAAAGTGCCTGGTTTCAAGTGGGTGAAAGTGTACTCTGTAGCCGACCCACTGTAGGCCACTTCCCATTGACTCGCTGCAAAATAAGACCATATGTGAGTTTATGCCTTTTGTAAAAATGTAATAGTTATCAACCATTCCTGATAAGAAAAAGCTCTAGGTGGTTTCCGTGAAAACCAGCATCTCCTATTCTCTTCTTCTTTTTTAAACAGTCACAGGGCTCTCTTTCCATTTCCTTTACAAAATTAAATACTAAAATAAAATGGAGGCAATTCTAATACTTAGCACTGCTGGTTACACTGCTTAGTTGGTTACACTGCTTAGTATCACCACGATCACATTTGCCAACTGTGAGGTCTGGATGCTGGAAAGCACATGAAATCTGTAGTTGGCCCCGTAGCAGGAGATGGTATTGAGCAAGCTGGCAAGCGGTGATGGTGTGAGAAGCCCCTGGGGCCAGCTGGGCAGGGGGAAGCAGGCTCGGCCATGAGGCTCCTGGTCAGCCCAGGGCACCACCAGACAGTTTCTCCTGGTTCTTATCTGCCTGGAGGTCACAGCAAGTGGACTCCCCCCACCCCACCCCTGCCATATAGACCAAGTCCTCTGGGGAAAGGCCTGCTGTCTCCATGGAGCTTCACTTAAGACAAAAGTACCCAAGACAGTGACATTCAAGATGAAACACTCAGCGTGACCCAGGATATCTAACCATTTCTGGGGATTAAAGCAAGCAAGCAGGGGCACTGAGGGTCCTGGGTGAGGCTGATGCCACTAGGCAAAGGGCACAGGGGGCGCTGCTTCAACCAACCAGGACATTTATTCCTCCTCTGCTTTGCTTCCACTGACACCATGTTTCCAGCAGACTATTTGAAAGGAGCGTTTTACTCCATGCAGTTGTTTAAGGGAAAATACTTTTACCCTCTTCCATGACAGTTACGTGGAGAAGGAAATGGCGGCCTACTCCAATATTTTTGCCTGGAGAATCCCATGGACAGAGGAGCCTGGTGGGCTACAGTCCATGGGGTTGCAAAGAGTCAAACATGACTGAGTGATTAACATATACACACACACATTATAGTCACTAACTTCCACAAATACTCTCAGCTGCCTATTAGGCCAGATTTACAATAAAGTCTGGCCAAAGAAATGGCAACCCACTCCAGTACTCTTGCTTGGAAAATTCCATGGATGGAGGAAGCTGGTAGGCTACGGTCCATCTGGTTGCAAAGAGTCGGACACGACTGAGCGACTTCACTTTCTTTCTACAATGAAGTCACGTGCACAAGGGCCATATAGAAACAAGGAGGAATAATAAAGACAGTCATTCTGACATAACTGATTAGATGACCTGCACGGAAAAGGCAACTAGGAACGAGGACGACAGAGGAGATTGAATTAATCACTGATGTCATGCGCTAGCACACTGTTCCCTTTAAGTGCAGAATGGCATCCACTTTTAATCAGTCACAGTGGTCAAGAGAGCCACAAAACCTCAAAATAGATTTAGCGTTTTACAATGGGACACTGAATACACGAGACTTCTCTCAAAGGTCTGATTTTTAGCATAGAATGTGATTTTACGTTAAGAACAGCTGTGCCCATCTCAGAGTATTTTCATGTTTTTTGGCTTAAAATAGGGTAGGGCCCAACTGATGTGAAAATAAAACATTCCAGGTGGCTATCATGGCACAGAATAACAAGCAAGCCACACCACCTACACAGACTGTTTGTAAAAGTTGCTGTTAACTCTCCCTCCCCACTCCCCATGTGCATCACTTTAAAAACAAAGTAATAGTTACAGGGATCACTAGAGTGGTGGTGAGACAGATGTCAATTTTATAGTTTTGAGGGCTTTCCTTTTTTCTATTAAAGCATAATAAATTTTATTAGAAAGATGATCTAAGAATTTTTTAGAAGACACTATGGAAGGCATCTGATCCCTAATACTGTCCTACTTTAGCTCACCTAGTGTAAGTAATTATGATTAAATAATCTGACTGAGAAATCACAACAAAAATGAAGACATCTCCTGAATTTGTTACATTGTGTTATGCTTGTCAGCAGCCCACAAGAATATGTTGTTATCCTCTGTGCAACTATTTATTCTTCCTGCTGATTGCTTCTGACGCTTCCTCTGCTTATAAGAATTTCTACAGAAAGTATGCCAAGAGAGATAAAAAACATATTTATTCTATTAATGAGGGCCTTTGGCTTAAAGAAGTGACAAAAATTTTAAAAAGCATGATAAAAATATACATATCAAGCAGACTGATCCCTAATGCTGTGTTTGCAAGAAAAAACTGTCAATATGTGATTAAAGCCCATTTACCATAGTACCTCTATCAACAGAATAAATGATCGCCCACTATTATTATAGAGATGCTTATCTTATTAGAAAACAGGATTTGAATAAGAATTTCTACAAACTTCACCTTCAGAATTTCCATCAGTAATCTCCAGCAAGTACTTGAGTATTTCTGAACCACCATTGTCCTTTGGAGGATCTGGAAAGTAAACAAATGTCTTATTAGTTATAAAAGCATACTGACTTTTGTTAGTAAACATTATTAGAACACACAGCACCATGTAACATTAGACTGTATAAATTCTGGATTCAACTAAAAGACGCAAATAACATTTCACTCAACTCCTTACTTGAAAAACAAAAGAAACAAAAACATCACCAAACCTTCTGACTATGCACAGGTTATAGAGTTAGAAATGTTGAAAAGTTAGCATTTAGTGAAACATGAACAAAACTCAAAATATGACTTTTATTTTTCTAAGAGTTATGGTCAAATATTTATTTTGAGAATTCCAAAGCCTGTTCTTTAATATTTGGGGGGTTTTATATAAAACAAAATATTCATGTACTTTACTTTTCAAAAATTAGTTTATTCTTTATTTTACTTAGATCATCATGACCAGATTCTTTTGCGAGAGGAAAACGGAGGTGTAAAAATTTTTGATGAAATAAATAAAACATCAGAATATAACAAACAGGTTCATCACAGTTTACTATTAAGCAAACTTTACATCTCAAGTGAACCTAATAGAAAAATCAGATCAACTGGAACCTGTACCAAGAGCTGGTTTAAGAAAGAGGTTCTGGCTTGTTCCTAGAACCCTGTGTACCTTAGCTATTTGCCTACTGCTAACCCAGGGCCTGCAAGAATTTTCTTTTCTGAGCAGAGAAGTACCTTTTTCCAAGACTACACAGAATTTGCCTCTACTATCAATTGGCCATCTCTATGTTTTAGAAATAGTCTCGGGTTACTCACATAGATTTAGAAACTTTAATCCCTCTTTTCACCTGTAATTTCCATTAATGCACATGAATTTCAGTAGTAGATATTTACAGCAATAATTAAATAGTTAAATATTATGGCATATGGGGCCCTCCCTGGTGGCTCAGACGCTGAAAGAATCCACTTGCAATGCAGGAGACCTACGTTCAACCCCTGGGTCAGGAAGATCCCATGGAGAAGGGAATAGCAATCCACTCCAGTATTCTTGCCTGGGAAACCCCACAGACAGAGGAGCCTGGCAGATTACAGTCCATGGGGTTGCAGAGTTGGACAAAACTGAACAAGTTAACAGTTAATAATGAAAGTAAATATTTAGTGTTGACAGAAAATTCTAGGATATTCTAAGAAACAAGCTTTAGATCTGGCAAAAAGCACACCTAGATTTTTTTTTCTCTTTTAATCATATCCATGTTGCAGGGAATCATCCTGCCTCAAAATTACCATATAACTTGAAGCAGTAATATATCTCAGTGGTTGGTCTCCAATAATGATTTAGTTATGTTTTACATTTCCTTTATATCACTTGACTGCCAGGTAAAATCTGGTCTGTTTTTTTTGGTCTGTTAGGTAGTTACTATTACTATATGATGTTACTGATGCTCATACACATTTTAAGTGCAAACGTTTATCAACATTCTACTGGCATTTATATCACTGAAATAATCCATGCAGCAGGTGAGACACAATATCCTTCTATCAGATTTCTATAAATAGCATAGAATGAACTTCAATATGAAACTTCCTGAAGTCCAAGACTTCTGATTATATACAAACAACAAAACTAAAGGCTTCCTAATTAATTGTAACTTAAATATTCTATAAAATTTAATATGACTTAACCTAAATTTTGAAGTCTATTTTCAATACTAACATTATAAATCAATTTTCATATTAAATATTGCTACATTTTAAGGGAAAGTTACTGAAGAATGATATATTCAGAGACTACCACATACAAATCATTAGTACATTAAAATACAGGCGGAAGAAGTGTCTTACAGGAAAACCACGAGGTAAATGACATGCTCTTACAATTGTCAGTTTTACCAACTGGTGGCATTGTCGGGATATTTCTGATATATATATATATTTCAAACGTGTCAAACTCCCTCAGATAATATGGTTTCTTTGTTAACTGGTTTGTCACTACTGAAATGAATCAAGTTAAAAAAAAAAATCTGTCAAAAAAAAGCAGTAGCAGCAATAGCAATAAAACATACCCCATTTGACACTGAAGCCATGAGACAGAACTGGTCCTTTGGTGACGGGTCTTGTAGGTGGTCCAGGCCTGTCAGGACTCGTCGTACAGACCAGAACTTCACTTGGGCAGCTTTTCCCTTCCATATTAGAAGCAGTCAGCTGTTAACACATTCACATGCTTTAGGCAGGAGATCTTAAACCAGCGGTGACTTTCAATATGGCAAGATCAAGGTGTCCATGAACTCAGACACACACACATACTCTCCCTCGCTCTCTCACAACCTCAAACTACTAATTTATAAGCGTTTCTTTAATGGGGTACTTATTTTCTGTATAGTTGACTTGTTAACAATTAAAAATGAAACACCAAGTAGGTTTTAGCTAAAGATATTTTTACCTTTTCAAGAATACAAAACAAAACCAGTATGTCACCACCCAGTTCATTTTGTTTTATGGAAGGAAAATATGGGAGTTGGGGGTGTAGGGAGGCACAGATATAAAGAACCTTGCTAACCTTGATTATTTAGGAGTAGGACAATGCCACCTTGTGGAGAACTGCTGACAGTATATCTCTGATCTCACAGCCAGCCATCGAATTGCAAGGTGTTTTAAAATATCAAAAACTATCATTTTCCTTTAGTAGTCCCACATTCCACTTAATAATCTGACAAATATTTATTGAGTGACTCCTACAAGTTGAATAACATGATTTGGCTCACAAATTAAGAGAGAATCAGAAGATAACCACACCTCTCCAGAACGCACACTGTTGCCCCAGAAAGTACAATGTTGTGCTAGGATAAACAAAGAGTAAGGCAGCACAGAAGGCAGCCTGCTGTCTCCTCTCCCCTAATGAGACTGCAAAACCCCTCTGCTACAACGCAGTGTCCCGCGGTGACACTGGCAGTGGTTGTCCATAACCTAATGGGGGAGAGGTGTAGGTAATAGAAGAGAAAATGAAAAACAGCTGAGAAAAATAAAATGGGTAAAAGAGCACAGGGCAATAGAAAAAAAAAAGGATATTTGATAAAAAGAAGAAACTCTGAATAGAAGGATGTAAAGTGTAGGTGAGAGACAGGTACGCTGGGCACCTGGTCTGAATCTTCCAGGGCAAGGGCATCTAGCCTCGTCATTATGTAACTTATTATAGCACATTACAGCGACAGGTTTCTTTCCTCAAAAGTGGGGAGTGGGTTTTAAAATTAAAGTATGGTGTGTATTTTATAGATATTACTTTAAAAGTGTAAAGTGCAGCAATCTTAAAAAAAGTTAACCTGTACAGTTGATTTAAAATGATAAAGGGGTGAAACTTAAAAGAGCTTCATTTTTAAGCAGTTCAAGTACCCAAATGACTGACTTACCCTGAATTTATACTGTGTGCTTCTTTTGAGATTTTTCACAGTACAGGTTAAATCCTCTCCAGTGTATTTTGGGTGGAAAAGGTTATCCTGAAAAGGCAAAGCCAGAAAGAAACATCAGTATCACAAAATCCGGGCATTAAATACCTTGTATGTAGGAGTTTTATACTGACTCTTTCCATCATCACAGTGGGCCAGAAGTCTGGCAGCTATAGCAAAAATAGGGCCAGAATCCCATGGTGCTTTAAGTAAAACTTTAACTGTTATCACATCATAATCTGTCCTGATCTGGGCACTTTTATTGTGAGACTAACACTAATGTGAAAGAGAACAATGCTCTCTCTTTGAAAGAGTGCAAATTTGCTTTGGGATAGATGCCACCATATACTTTCTGCATAGAGCAAACTTTTTCTGGTTACTCAAGAATCATTTTAAACAAAGAATTTAACTACCAAACTAATGAAGCAGTATGTGGTTAAAAAAAATTTATTTAACAATGTTGTCATGGAAAAAAGCTCTTGTGCCGAAGTCCTTAACTGTCAAGCTGCAATGTGCTATGTAATAAACAGTGGCTGGGGTTTCTGACACAGTGTCTTCTTCTGGCCAACGGGGAAAGGCGAGCTTCGAGGGGGAAGATATAGCCCTTCAACGGGATAAATGTCCCACTGACAGCTAACTGTATGGAATTCATACAACAGCATTCTTAGTCATGCATTCATCCATCCGATCTCGGAGCACCTCTGATGCCCCAGGCTCTCTCCCACGCTCCAGAGGTTTAGCACCACCCAAGAACAAAGTCTTGCCCATCAGAAACCATATGACAGCTGGAGAAAGCAATTAAAAAAACTCTGCATACAATTATGTTGCATGTTGTATGGTGTTAAGTGCTAGAAGATGAAAAATAAAGCTGGGTAAGATAAGAGAGTGAGTGATAGAGCTAGTGAGCATTGCTTTCTATAGCTCTCCAGGCTCAATGAAGCAGTCACATGTGGCTCTTCCAATTTAAATTAAATACAATTAAAAATTCAGTTCTGTGGGCTGACAGCCACATTTCAAGTGCTCGACAGCCATGTATGGCTAGACTCTATCTTATTACACAGCACAAATTACAGAACATCTCCATCACCACAGAAAGTGCTCCTGGACAGTGCACACAAGGCCTGTCATACAAGGCGGTCAGGGAAGGGCTCTCTAAAGAGGTGACATGTGAGAAGAGACCTGAAGGAAATGAGGGAAGTGACTCAAAGATATCTGCAGGGGCATGTGAGCCAGAGGGCACAGGAGTTGTAAAGGCGCTGCGGGAGGGCATGGCTGGTATGCTCCATGAGATGACAGGAGCAAGAACAAGGTCAGCGATGAAGACCCTGAATTCGGAGGACCTGGAAATCGTTGTAAGAGCACTGGCTTCTCCTCTGGAAGAGAAGGGAAGGCACTGAGATGTGAAGAGTTCTGAGCAGTGCACTGACATGCTGTATTTTATTTAACAGGATCACTCTGGCTTCATGTGGAGAACAGAGTGTAAGGATGAAAGTAGAGAAAATACTTAAGAGGCCATTCCAATAACCCAGGGGTGAGATGATGGTGGCTGGAAAAGTATAGTAGCTGCGCAGATGCTGAGAAATGATCAGATTTCTGGATAACTTTGGGAGATTTACAAGGATTTGCTGACTGATTACATGAGATCTGGTGGCTCAAACGGTAAAGAATCTGCCTGCAATGTTGGAGACCTGGGTTCGACCCCTGGCTTGGAAAGATCCCCTAGAGAAGGGAATGGCCACCTACTCTAGTATCCTTGCCTGGAGAAGTCCATGGACAGAGGAGCAGGCTACAGTCTATGGGGCCAGGCAGGACGAGGGACTAATGCAACAACACAACACACATATGAGGTCAAGGATGACCCCACAGGCTTCTGGCTTCCCCAAATGAAAAGTCAGGGATGCCATTTCCCGATCTGGGGAAGACTGTGGGAAGGAGAGGTTTCTGCTGGTGGTTACAGTGGTAGAAATTAAGAGCTTGGTTTCCAATGTAGGCGGTGAACCTAATTTCAGAGTGTACCTTGTGGCTGTGATCAAACTGACTTTACAGAACGCACACAGAAGTGTGACGTGCGCCAGACTTACATTTTCGTCCTCCTGGATTTCCAAGGTGTAGGTGACTGCTTCCTCGGGGGAGCAGCCTTCTGGTTTACTCCACTGCAGCGTGACCCATGTGACCCCAGCTCGAACAAGTCGCGGTGCCGAGGGCATCTGAGGAATGTTCCCTAACGTGTAGCACACCACCTCTTGGCTGTACCCACTGGAGAGAAACAGACCCGGTGGGACACATTTAGGAGCATGTGGCATTTCAAAAGCTACCGTGCGACTGGCTCTGGTTAGTAAGTCTGCAGCCTGACAGGGTCAGGGAGCCAAGGCAGGCAAGGACCCTTTGTGCGCTGTTCCTTACCACAACTTCAGTGTGCCCCCATCACCCACTCCCTCCTTAGTCTACTACTAGAAAAGCATAGTGTGCTACAGGAAAATATATTTAAAAATGCATTTCCCCCCACAAGCACCTAGGAGTAAGCACAGTGTGATGGGGACAAGCTGTGAGCCACAGCTACCAAGGAACTGTCAAGTCAATGTATATAAGGGCCAACAACTGCCTGTTGATAAAATAAATGTTTTCCAAATATGTACGCTCCCGTTTTCCAAAAGTCTGTGGATGCTTTTAATTCATTTATAAATCCTGAAGCTGTGGAAGCCTTTATCATTATGACTGTTCAACTAGCGAACTTGAAGAATACAATAGCTATCATGGGTAGGGAAGGAGGGCCGAAAAGCTTGTGATCTTAACAAGTTCTTTAGGCTGAATACAGGGTTGGGACCAATGATGTGCTGAACCTTTAAGAAGATTTTCAACAAGCAGTGATGAAAGAAAAAGATTTTTCCCTTAATCAACAGTTACCCAGGCAGTGCAATTGAAATATGGTCTTTTCAAGGCACCTTTAATCCATTGATGCTTCACCATAAACCTGTTCTCGCCTTTCTCTAGCAGCTTGGAGGCAAGCTGTGAGTCCTACCCAGTCCAGATTCTCTCCAGTCTTCTGAGTATCTGCCTGGGTTGACAACAACAGATGGCCCAGCAACTCATTCTTTGTATCAGGAAACACTCAGACATAATTGAAAAAGGCAACTGAACGAGTAGCTTGCTAAAGTGATGAAAGAAAAAGGCACAGCATCTGAAAAAGAAAGTCCTCACAGGATTCCCTTTCAAAATCTGTAGTTGCCTTCCCCTTGATTCTCAGAGACCCCTAGTGGGCCTTTTTGCACTGCAGCCTGCAAGGCTGCAAAGAGGACTCACAATGGCATTTATCACCTCGGAAGGGGCCTTCTAGCCTCTGATTAGGATTCTCGTTTGGAAAATCTCCAGCTGGTGTAGTGTGGAGGCAGCAGGTGACCTCACCTTTCAGCAACGCGAGAGGACTCAGGGACACCACATAGAGGCTTAAAGGCACGAGGACTGGGAAACGCCATACCTGGTGCCAATGTCATTCCGAGCAGCCAGCCGGAACGTGTACCCCATGGCTGGACACAGCTTTGTCAACTTGCAGTGTTTCTGGCTCCCAAAGAAGCACTGTCTGAAACCACTGTTTCTTTTTCCCTAAAAGAAAACAAAGAAACAATGCATATAAAGTTAAAAAAAAAATAAGAAAACGAAGGGGGCATTTTGAATAACTGCTTAATTTTCTAGCTTGGCTGAACAAAACCAAGAGAAGGAAAGCACTCCACAACGAAATGCCAACCCTAACACAGAGGCACTACAGACAATTCTGTTACTGAGACAGGTGGTATTCCATACGTATGGTATTTTGAAAGAGGACTTTGGTCAACGAAATGGAGAAGGCCCTTTTCAGGCACAAGGGCAGTGCTCAGGTTAAGGATCACAGTTTCTCAGATCTTCTTCCTCACTTGGTCAAACAGCCTGATCTGGCCCATTAGGGTGACTCTGCAGCCTTACAGGATCGCTAGCTTGGGAACTGTACAGTCCTCCCCAGACGGCCCAGCACTCAAGGACTAATATGCAGCCCCGCAGGTCACAAATGTTCCTCCCCCGACCCCAGTCCTCTTTCTCTTCTCCTGCTCTACGGCAGCTCCCAAGCCCACACCTGTACATTCTGGCTGGTGAGCTGCTTGTATGCTCAGACCTAAACAAGGGGCACATGCCTTTGACTAAATCTTGTCCACATCTGGTCTCAAAGCAGTGCTTTGGACAATCTGGGAGTTCTATCAAGGCTAGTAGCTGAGCTGAATGTCTGACGAGGACTTGGAACGTCAGTTCAATTCATCTATGTGTATTACAGCCATTCTTAAGTGTTTTATGAGGCTGGAAACACATTTTTAATGCATTCCTAGCCTTATATGATGCTTCAAATTCCTTGAAGTAAAAAGAAAACACTCCAATGGGTTCTTTTAATAGATCTAAGGAAAAAAAAAAAACTACTCTGCCATGCTCAGAGGCATGGAATACTCATATCGGCAGTTTTCTAGAATATTTCATACCCATAATTCACAGTAGTTTATCTAAGTTCATGCAAAAGAAAATCAGATGCTAATGCTGGATTAATCTCAGCATTTTAATCAGACGGCCAAGCCCAGGGCTTTCAGGAATACGTATGAAGCTCTCTTTTACATAAAAAACAAAGAAAGCACATTTTTCTCCTAAGAAAATGTAGGCATTTCCTTCCTTTAAATAGGCCTCCAAATGCTTACTACTTAAAAAAAAAAATTCCAGGTAAAGTTTAATTAAAAATAAGCATACAACTAGCTTGAAGTATCACTAGGCTGAACAGATTAAAAATCACCATACCACAGTCATCCTCAAACTTTTCCCAGTCTCCGCTCCCAAGCAAGGTGATACCCTTTCCAAGGAAGAGAGCAGAAGCCCTAACAGTCTTAAAGAGCCAAAGTTCATGCTATCAAGGGTTCAACATGCAGTCAGGTACAATGATGAAAAATGGTAGGGGTGAGGTTGGATGAAGGGGGCAGTAAAGCACATGTTTTTCAGCTCCGACTTGGGCAAAGTCACTCTGTAGCTGGCAAATCATGCCCTTATGCTTACTTTAACCTTGAGCATTAAGGTTGCTGCAGACAATTTATTCAAAGGAAAGCCACTTATGCATACATTTGCATAATTACATCCAGTGTCTGATTACACTCTAGTGCTGCATGCCCTGGTATGTTCTGTATCCATTTCAGGCAGTAGCATGATCCACCTTCTTTCCTCCTCTATTTCTGAGCTCAGAGTAAACAGTGCAAGAAAGGCACATCCTGCCGCCACGGAAGCATTCCAAACCCCAGGTTGGCTCCCCTTCAATGCCTCGTTTTTCCTATTCTTTGTTTGGTCTCCTTTGCCCATTTCTGGTGCTTAGAACTACAGCCAGTAAATAAAAGTCAGTCTGTTCCTTACCAGGTTGATTTGCTTTAATATGGCAAATGCCAGCCTGTGGTTTCAATGAGAAAAAACAAGTGGGGAGGCATCAATGATGGGAACTAGACTTTTATTTTAAGGGGCCAGAGCACTGGGGCTCACTAAAGAACTGAGAGAGAGCGCCATTCTGTGACCTTTACGAGGTTTTCCTATATTGCCAACATTAAAAAAAGAAATTCTACTTCAGGATCAAGAACAATTACTAAACCCCAGCTTGTTTAGGTAAATCATGCCAAATTTTATACCTTTCCTGATATCCTACTATGTGCATGAACCTCAAGAACACACAGAATGACCCAGAGTTGGTGGAACTTTAGAATCAAGTTTTAGAAACAGTACTTGTAGAATACGAAGGGGTGAGAGTACAAATGTTTCACAGAGTTAAAAAAGTAAAGCTTACTGGTGAATTTTTAGAAGTTACTGAAGATAATAAAACCAAAAAAAAAAGGAGGAGAGGAAGTAGGATAAAATATTTCAAACAAGATAAGTTCCTGAATAAAAGAAAATATTCATGTATGACAAGGAGTTTAATATAAACGGGATACCTGGGAAGAAAGAAAATTAATATTCATAAGAGTCTCTGCAGTACAAAGGTAATCTGTTGAGAGGTGGGCCAACGAAGATGGAGAACACTGTGGGCTCCCACATACGATGGCTCCTGAGTCACCCTAGTCTTCCATGGAAGACCATGCCAGGTTCTCTGATGGCTTTAGGCTTAGGCATCAGAATAAGTACATAGTCAAAGGTACAGGCGATGTAAAGAATCTGTAAACCAAGCGTGACCCCAGGTTGCAAACAGCATTTATAAATTAAATATTACCCAGTTCTTCTTGTTGACAGAAATGGATAGGGTTATATATATTTTTTAAATGTTTAGAAGATTAAAAGACTCAGAGAGATGGACAGGAGTGATAATGCAATTGTTTATCAGGAATTAAACATGTCCAAGCCACTGTGGTTAGTGAAGTTTTAAAAACAGTAAATCACAACTCCCATATTTGATAGGTAGCGTGGCTCCAAATGACTGAGATATCATAATCTATATCAGGTTCCCTCGTCTAATAAGATCTAATTTAAAGCACACAGGGTTACTGAGACATAACAGCTATACCTAGCAAGAACAACTTACGTTTTAATAAGTTAAAGTTAGCTTCCTGCAAACTTTCCTACAAAGACATGGTCCCAGTGGAAAGGAACAATCTATCCACACTGCAGGCCTGCTGTCTTCAATAATCTGGTCAAACACAGGCAGCAGAGACACCCATGGCTGAGGCATTGCCCTGCTCAGCTACCGCTGCTGGGCCACATGTGGGGTGTCCCACAGAGGGAAGCTCAGTAGGCCGAGGAGCTGGCTGCTCTGCGAGGGAAGAGCTGAGACATGGATGGCCTGGAGCACCCTGATTCTGCATGCTGGGAGATCACGCATGTGCATCACGGGAGCAGTCAGGATCAGAGCCTCTCTGAGATGAGCACTGGAGGGCCTCTTCTCCAGGGAAGGAAAGAAAACGTCACCCAATGAGAGCAGAGGTGAGAGGAGGCTGGAAATCCACACTGGAGGCTGGAAATGCGATCGTTCTGGCACAGATCTGGCCACCACACTACTGACCTCATTGGACATGAAGGCCCAGCGTGTTCTGGACTAGCTCCCTACTGCCAGTATCCACAAGCCAAAAAGAACAGATTTTCAGGGTTCCCTGACTTGTTTCCATTTCATAATCCTGGGCATGCCCAAATGCTTTTTCCTACCATGTGCACTGAAGTTCACTCAGGGACAAGGTTAATCTTTACTAGAACATGAAGAAATTTTGGAGTAAAAGCCAACTGTGTGTGAAGAGACTTCAAGGTGCTCACTTAGGTGGGGAGTGAGGCATCACAAACTCACGTTTTCCTTTTTCAGTTGAGTTCCTCTTCACACTCCAGTGAGTTCACAGTTCTCACCAGTCTGCATCATCCTATACCCAGACCTAGCCCACAAGCACCCACTCACAGTCCTGGGCCTTGAGACATCGGAACTGTTTTCCACCCAGGGCACTTGTCCTCTACTCCTGCTTAAAACCGCTCCCCAGAAAAGCACTCAATTTGCAGGCGGCTCAGTCAGGTACACAACATATATCAGATTAGTCTTTCCACAGTCCCAAGCTCCTGTTTGGCCTCCATCACCTCTGTTACCATTGAACAGAAATACTTGGCATAGAGTCTATATTCTAGACTCCACTGATCAGCTTAAGCTCCAGCCCTCCAGGAGGCCTGGTCCCTGATGCCACTGAACTCAACTTACCAGAGTTCACTGGACCTAGTCTGGACATCTCATTGATCTGATCCTTAGTGAACAAAGGGCTCTTCTCAGTTCTAGATTCACATAGTACGGGATGGCGGGTCTGTGTGTGTGTGTGGATTATCTTGGGGGGTAAGCCCCAGCCATCTCATACTCAGAAAGCTCCACTCTGCCCACGTCTGTCATACTCCATCCTCATTTTCACTCCCTTGGTAGAAGGGTCACACATTTGGTTACAAGTTCTAATAAAAATCAGAATCCAGATGTTCTTTTAGGTCCTACAAAGTTCCCGCTACATTCTGAAGAGTGCCAGCTTTCTGCCAGACTGTGAAAGGACCCAATCTCAGACCAGCAGGAGTGAGAGAAGGCAATGTGGGGGTGTGTGAGACGTAACTCCTGTGGCTACACAGCAGACAGTGAGTCACACTTGGAAACAGTTTTCAAGATGAGTTAATATAAACTTTAGGGACAAAGATATCTGGAAATACTATTTCACTCTTTGAGATGAAATCTCGGGGTAAATTATAAATAAAAGACTTAAAATGTTTTAAGTAATATATTCTCTATTTTCACACTTTCTCTTCTGCCCTTTTACTGTCTACTTAATTTTTCTTTTTAATTAACAATTTAAAATTAGCTGTTAAATAAGGTGATAAACGTATTAGTTTCTGTGTTTATATACTCCCTCAACAAAGGAGGGGGGAGGGAACACTTTGCTGATCTCCTCCTGTGAGTCATCCAAAGGAGGACAAGGCATGAAGTGTGACAGTGAGGCAGAGCCACCAACTGACAGGAATGCGGTTTTTCTTGTGGGTTCCCTCTCCTCATCACCAAGGGAGCAGGCATTGACATCTCCCATGTGCTCAGTGAGAAAAGCTGGGTTTGTGCACCACTGAGTCACGCCCCGTCGGGCCAGGGGTCTGAGTCCCATCATATCGCTGCATTTCTGGGGCACATCTGTCTGCCTTCTTCTCTTCCCAGAACACTCAGAGGAGAGCAGGGGCAGGAAGAGTTATGCTGTCCTTTCTAAGTCCACACCCTTTTAGGGCATAGTACCTAAAACACTGGCTTCCCCGGTGGCTCAGCGGTAAAGAATCTGCCTGCAATGCAAGAGACATGGACTCGACCCCTGGTTCTGGAAGATCCCCTGGAGAAGGGCATGACAACCCACTCCAGTATTCTTGCCTGAGAATCCCCATGGACAGAGGAGCCTGGCGGGCTACAGTCCGTGGGTTCGCAAAGCGTCGGACATGACTAAAGCGACTGAGCATTCACCTAGAATGCTGGATGTGCCACACAAAGATAAAGGGGAAAAGGTCAATAGGTTAGGAGAGTCAGGAGAACCTGTGTCGCCTGGTGATGATTCTAAACATGTCCAAACACTCCTCGACTCCCTACCAGAGAGAAGCCTATGGCCCTTTCTCTTGAATGTGGGTGGGCTTGTGACTCTCTTGTCATGACAGACGGAGTGGAAATGAAGCTGCTGTGACTACCAAGGAGAGGTCTGAAAAGGCGATGAAGTTTCTGTCTTTTTACCAGTACACTTTTGCAGTGCTGATTACCCTGAAGCTGCGGTGCTGTGAGGGAGCCTGAGACAAAGCCCCACCTAAGCCAGGAGTGACCACCAGACTTGTGAAAGAGGATCCCACCAGAAGGTTCCAACCCCAGCCAGCAAGCCCTCCCCAGCTGAAGCTCCAGAAACTGGAATGCAGACGAGCTAATTCTCCAGTGCCTTGTCCAAATTCCCAACCCTGAATCCATGAGAAAGGAAAAGTGACTGGTTTAAGGCACTGAGTTTTGAGGTAATTTGTTATGCAATATTACACTTCTCTATTTTGACGTCCATATATGTTTATAATATGAAGCTTTCTATAAACTTATAAATTCCTCCTGCACTATAAATATAAATAGCCAGGAAGTAAGGGAGCAGAAGTGAGCATGCTTGTATATACCAGTGTTCAATGTCTGTCTGTATAAAGGGCCCTCAAAGCCATCCAACAAAGTAAGGCTTCTTTGAATAGATTTTTTAAATTGTTTCTGTAGAACCTAAAAAATGTAACAAGATTCCTAGATAATAAAGATCACCCAAAATTGTTTATCAATGGCAATGCAGTCACTTCATCTTAGAGTAACATTTTAGAGAATTAAAAATTTTAATAACACTATCTCCAGAGTTGGAGAAAACCCTGGGGAATATTTTTATATTTAAATACAGATACGCAGAAGTCTTTAGGATACAGTTTAGGTATGGCATAGCCTAAAGCCTCAAGAGTGAGCAAGGTAAATAATCTATCAAAGGACATCCACATGCAATCACATCTCTACCTCTGTTTGATATCCGATTATAACACATAATGGAAAAAAGTTCCAGTGAAGAAATCAATTTATAGATATGTCTGCCTATCCAAAAAGTGGTATCCAAGTATACAAAAAGTATTTGATTTATAACATGCAACCAATTGTTAAAATCTGTCTAAGTGTAGGTGTTAATTTATAAAACTATGTAACTGAAAACAGATAAAAGTAGCTTTTCCAAATCTGTTTTCCTTCTTTATTAACTTAGTATCTTTATAAAGCTGCTCTTGGTACTTGGGAAGAGGAATCCTTAAAATGGGTTCCCTGCTAAGGAACTTAATACAGCTATAGCCAATTCTATTCATACAATTTACATATACTCCAACTATTTCAAGCCAAAGTATTTTCCTGCCAGGAGTGGTTCTGTAGACCGTGGGGAATGTCGTTGCTCTGGCTAACGTTTTCAGTTCCCCTGGCCTGCACTAACAATCTTGGAAGCTGGTGTTTCTAACACTGGTACTAAAGTATTGACATATATATATTACCATGTGTGACATAGCTAGCTAGTGGGGAGCCTGGTGCTCTGTGATGACTAGTGGGGTGGGATGGGAGATGGGGTGGGAGGGAGGCTCAGGAAGGAGGGGTTTTATATATACATATATATAAGCATACATATATATACTTATAGCTGATTCATGCTGTTGTACGTAAGAAACCAACATAACATTGTAAAGCAATTATCCTCCAAGTAAAAATAAAAATGAAAAGAAAATAGATGAAGTTGGCTGACATTTTCAATTGCCTTCAGATTAACAGATTGGAAATGATCCCTCCTGTTCCTCTTCCTGGCACAAGAAAATGAGAATGGCCAACAAGTGTGCTAGAATCCATGGTGAACCAGCAACCTGTATGTGACCTGTACTCCTCCTGATGTTTTCTTCATCTATTGACCTCCTTCTCTTACAGGTAACATGCATTTGGTTGTTAGGCACCATGTGATCATGGCCCATGGCTGCTGGATCCAGACATGGGCTGAGTGATTCTGGGCTGGGTACTCTCTGTAACAGCATAGTTCAATCTGTCAGAAACATCAATGATAAATCAAATAAAAAATAAAGCTGCACTGGCCAACTGAACTACTGCCAGGCTCAAAGATTTAGTCTGCTAGTACATCTATATTTAGAAGTTGTTCCAGTGCTGGCGGACCCTAGGCAGCATCAAAGATAAATGTTGGCTTGAGAAATCAAAGCTCCTAAGTGTTTAGCATAACCATATATAAGAAGGGGTTCAAAACAGGGAGGTGGGTGGATTCCAAAGTTCTTTATGCCAAACCTCCCTCTCCCCTCAGTGATGCCTCTTTCACTTCACTGACCACTCTGGCACAGAAGAAATTTTCAAAGGTAAGTGAAGGGGGGAGTTTGTGGCTGCATGACACCAAATGAATACTGCATGCATTTTATTCCCTAGCACACTAGTTTTTTATATTAGTGGGAGGGTCTTGGCTTCCTAAAACAGCCAAGGATGATCCTCTGGTTCAAAACCAATAAATGCAATGTTCCTGTATATCCTTCCAAATGTGGAGGTTCGCCAGATGGCAAGTGCTCTGATAAGATCGATGTGTTGAGACGGTCCCAAAGAGAAAGGAAAGGAGAAGTGGTTGGGTGACTTTAGAATAGGCTGCCTATACAAGGGATGAACCCAGGGATGGATGGCTTCAGTTTCCCACCTAACCAAGGCCCAGGTGGCCATCCTGTAGCTGGCAACTCACCAACAGAACAGACAGGTTGATTAATTAGGCGCTGAGGACACAGGTGATACAGCCTCAGCTGGAAGTTCTCCAGAGTCTGCTGCCCTAACACATAACTCTCTCCTTTACACATGCGACGACTGGTAAAGAGCATGGAGAATCGGCTTCTGGTGTGCAGACGTCTGAGGGAATGAGAGAGCTCCTTTTAACTCAGCTCTGCCTTTGATACCTACGGACCTCTCTGAGTTACTAAGTCCTTCCTTGTCTTGTTTCCTTCCATAAAAGCTGCAGTGGAGGAAGCTATCCCCTGGCCCTCAGAGACCACCCTTGGATGTGGCAGTGAAGACCTGCAATGTGGCAAAACGCTGTCTCTCTGCCAGCTCACTCATCTGGCTCTTATGTGAAAGATGCTTTCTGATGAACAAATGAGAAAGGACTTACTCATTCTCACTCTCGAGAATGAGCAGAGGACCTCACGGGCCTGAGCAGGCGGCACCCTCCCCTGACTTTGGGCTAGGGATCGGTGATGGGCCGGGGAGCGGACTCTGGCCTTCCTGGTGTTCTCCAACAGAGCAGCAGGCCATGCGGCCGTGGGCAGCAGGGCTCCCAGGGACAGTGGCACTCGCAGGGAAGCTCTCTTCATCCATTCGTAAGGCACTCTGCTTGTCAATGCTATGGCTCCTCTTGGAAAGTCTATTGTCTAACCAGAAACGCCACGTGCAAACTCACTTGTGGCAAGAAGCCTTTTGAAAGATTACCAGTACTAACACCTAAGTTAAACAGGTGCCTAAGGATTGATGCTTTTGAACGTGGTATTGCAGAAGACTCTTCAGAGTCCCTTGGACAGCAAGGAGATCAAACCATTCAATCCTAAAGTAAGTCAACCCTGAATATTCACTGAAAGGGCTGATGACTGAAGCTGAAGCTCCAATACTTTGGTCACCTGATGCGAAGAACTGACTCACTGGAAAAGACCCCGATGCTGGGAAAGACTGGGGGCAGGAGAACGGGGAGACAGCGGATGAGATAACTGGATGGCATCACCGACTCAATGGACACAAGTTTGAGCAAACTCCAGGAGATAGTGAAGGACAGGAAAGCCTGGCGTGCTACAGTTCATGGGATCACAAAGAGTCAGACATGACTTAGCAACTGAACAACAACAAGTTACACAGGAATCTGATTAATAAATCAGCAACCAAGCACCTCCTTATGAGGCCAGCTCAATCCCTAAAGGATAGGATGCATGGCTGGGGCCTGTGGCCTGCTCTGGGTTTCTGCAATGGGGCTGCTGAGCCCAGCCTGGGTGCTTTGTGGGTCCCCAGGGGACTCTGGGCTCTACCTGCTGCTGACCTTTTCTATTTGATTTCAGAGTATCCCTTGATTTCTGCAGTATTTATTTCATTTGTGGCCTACTGTTTGACAGCTGTGTTCACTCATTAGTAACCGGGAAACCCAGATGTGACATTCCTATTCGGGTGAGCTGAGTCACATGGGAGGGAGGGATGCTTGAGAACTGCACTAGTCACATTCCCACAAAGCTATTTTTCTGGTTCTCTTGAATATTCCCAACATGTCATGTCTGAAAGCAAAGCTAATGGCAAATTAACATCTATATATAGCATTGACATCCGTTTTTGTTTAGTTCAAATGAGAGCCATTAACCTCAGGGCTCCTGTATAAATTCCTGACAGAAAAATGTCATATTTCTTTCACATAATCCTTCTATAATCGTTGACTTTTCCTATCCCAGATCTGAATGTTAACGTGCTTAGGTGACATGAAATAACCATTACACAGAATCTGTCATTGCCCAAGTTATCTCATTCAATCTTAACCTACTCGTGAGATGACAGACACTTTTTTAAATGGAGAAGCTGAGACCCAGGGGGTTAAATTATTTGTTTGACTAGCTTGAGACAAAGCAGAAACAATCCAGTTCTCCTTTGGTGAACACCACACCACCGAACACATCAACGTGAATCCATGCCACGTAGTCACGAGATCTCAGGAGACCTGCATGCGCACTGAGGAACTAGCTGCTAATAGCAACAGTTAGCATTTCTGTAGAGCAGAAGTTAAAACAACATTTAAGAGCAGAACTCACACTACAGCTCATCTGAGTCATTCCAGCAAGGGGAATGTGGACAGGAAAGGCTACACCTTTCCAAGTTATGAAAACTGATCTATTTCAGGGGAAAATTGAAACCAATGGCTATGACCGAAAAGCCAGTGACACCTGTGTGTTCCATTTTCAGCTGCTTATTACTATCTCATAGTTACAGTTACTTCCTGCATTGATGGAAGAATTAAGAGAGTGTCTAGGCACAATCATTAATGGAGAAAAGTAGGCATGCAACCCTCTTGCAGAACCATTAGTGAGTAACCTCCGGATGAATTCTTTGAACAGTGATATGACATTACTGACAATGAACTTAGGAGAGAGGATGTATCAGTCCCCACCCCCCCAACGCTTCACAGTTCTGTTTTCTGTTCCCCATTTAGGGTCACACCTGTCTTCAGAGACCAGCAGGCGGCTAGCTATTGATTGAAGTGGCTTTCGCTGAGGTCAACTCAGCACAGCATTCCCAGGGGTGGCACCCAGTGGCCTCTCTGCTACCACTCTTTCATTCATGAAGGTCTTTTTCCAGAACCTGACAGCAGTACTTGAAACCCTGTACTCTGAATTTACTAACACCTTCAGAATTTTACACTGATTATTTTATTGGAATGATTAAAAATTGAGCCAAAGAATTAAGTATTCTGGGAACTTTAGTCAGTGCTGATATGATAAAAATATGGGGACACCCAGACATCCATGGTGGCATGTATGTGGATGGGGTCACCTCACCCAAGCTGGGATTTTCAGACCAGGTGCTCCAGCAGGAAAGGAGCAGGTGTGACTCTTGAACACAAGTTTTTTTGAGACCGAAGGACACCTGCTAGCCCTCAGGTAGGGATCTGCTCCTCTGCACACCCTACCTCCTTCCTGCCCTTTAAGCTTGTTTCTACAGCCCCCTGGGTGCCAGAGAGGCCAGGGGTGTGTGGCTGAAAGAGGCGAACTCTGGCTCTGGAGAGGGCTGGGTGTTGGGGGAGGGACTCCAGCCGAAGGCTGCTCTGTTCTCCTACCCCAATGCACCCCCCCGCCCCGACCGCTGCGGTCTGGAAGGAGACCTGGTGGCAGCTGCACTTGGCTCAGAAACCACCAGCAGGTTTCAGAGGGAGAGTCAGAGCCTCGTGCACTCACATTTCTGCAGGTGAGATGGTGTGCTGTGTGTGTGCATTTGATTTTCTTCCTTGAAGAATTATTAAGCCACAGGTCATAGAAGGATTCCTGTGATGACCTATAGTCAGTTAGCCTGAAATCTCCAGGAAAACTCATCAGAGCTGACACTAGTAGAAATTCAAAGGTGGGAGGGTATATAAAGAGGAAAGGGAAAGAATTGGGAGGGAAGTGAGGACAGGATGGAAGGAGAGCAAGGAGGGACAAGGCAGGAGAGACGGCCCCCAAATAAACAACTTCACACTTTGTGGTTACTAGTTAAGAGTGGGTCCTATTGATTATAAATGGTCATTAGACAGAGCTTCTCCATTTCATCTGAGGCTGCAGTATGTTCTTCCCAGAATTATGCCAGGACACTTTCAATTCAAATTCGGAGGGAAGATGGCCAACGACTGAGTCACCATTACCATTTCCTGCAGCACCTGAGTTTTCCTTGGAGGTTTCCCATTCAAGCACTCAACTTCTCTGACCTTACTTAACTTATGAAGCCACGGTCCAAGGCAGAGAAGAGGAAAAACACAGGCGCGCTGCATCCGCCTCCCTCCCCCAACTCACACACCACAGTGCTGTGCTCTGAGAAGGCGTGTGAGAGGAAAAAAGCCTCCTCTTTCCCGCATCTCTATCTCCATGTAAAACCTCAACCACCAGGGCTATAGGGGATGGTTTCACCTTCCAATCAAGCCGCCTTAAAACGAAATCCATCTAATCTGTAAAATACACCAGTTAAGCCTGAGATTTCACCAGTCTGTACGTAGGAGCCATTCACAAGGATCCTAGAAACAACAGATCATTGTCTTTGGTAACTCGGAACTCTAGCTCTTCAGATGCAACCCAGATGGGAAAATATGCTTCTGCAAAAAGTGTAAAGAGCCCCCTCTCCACATTAAGATTTCATCATGAGAATTTCACCCGTTTTCATTTAACATGGGGTTAAAATATTTTTTTCGACTCTCGACAAGTTGACTTTTTGCCTAAGCTTGTGTGCTGAATTTTTCAGTGCTTTTAAATTTAAGTCACAAAGACTAGTTAAATTGGATGGCACCCCAAAATGCAACATATCCTGTATTTCAAATCCTTAGTCTGTTTGCTCTGCCACAGAAAGAGGATAAAACATGGGTAAATGAATGAACAGAATTAAGAGTTAAAGGAATAGTACTGTTCCTTTTTAGAAAGAGAAGATATCTGCATCCAGTATTTCCTGCCTGAGATTCTGTGGAGTGTGAGTGAGGCCAGAAAAGCACTGGGTCACTATTCAGCAGAGAGCAGCCTCGACTGTAAGAAGACTTCACCATGGATACTATACAAGGACTCTGGTGAGAGAAACACCAAAGGTGGCACTGTTCTAGGATGGTCTAGCTGGTAGGGTAAACGCATGTGGGTAGAAGAGACCTCCAGTGCAGCCCACCCTCCACGCCCCACTCCCAGACAGTATTCAACAGGGCAGAGTTCGCACACAGCACCGAAAGCAAAGACACAAACTAGGCTTCTCAGGCCACAGTGTGGTCTACCTAAAGGAAACCATCGATTCAGGCTGGCCCTTGGCAGTCAAGATAACAAAGAAGTCAGTTCTAAATACTCATTAAAGTGAAGTGAAAGTCGCTCAGTCGTGTCCGCCTCTTTGTGACTCCATGGACTACACAGTCCATGGAATTCTCCAGGCCAGAATACTGGAGTGAGTAGCCTTTCCCTCCTCCAGGGGATCTTTCCAACCCAGGGATCGAATCTAGGTCTCCCGCATTACAGGTGGATTCTTTACCAGCTGAGCCACAAGGGAAGCCCAAGAATACTGGAGTGGGTATCCTGTCCTTTCTCCAGCAGATCTTCCTGACCCAGGAATCAAATTGGGGTCTCCTGCATTGTAGGCAAATTCTTTACCCTCTGAGCTATCAGAGAAGCCCTTCAAATACTCACTCATGTCTGGCCAGACACTAAAGCCTCCAGAGCAGTTACACCCTGTCTTTTCTTTGAGTGGCATTTCTTGCAAATGAGCCAAGTAAATATATTTTAACACACAATTCACTATATTTCAGTCCATTTTCATTTTTCACTGTCAAAAACTATTGGTTTAAATTTTTCTCTACTTAACATTATTTTTTCCATTTGTTTAGCATATCTTCAAATAAGAATAAAATGGCATTTGTTCAGCAGTTTCATTTTTGAAAGGTGTTTTAGATGGATGAACATGAAAATATGATTACCTCATCCCACTCTAAAAGGTAGTTGGTGATTTTTGAACCATTGTCAATTGGTGCCTAAAAAAAAAAAGAGAGAGTTTAGAGAAAACTGTTCACAGACAAAAGTTTGAGCTCTCCACCTTGGTTCAAATACACTGTCTGTGCTAGTCCTAGGCTCTCCCCACAGGACAACAACCCTCTGTATCACCTCCGTTTCCTCGGTCAAGCATTACCACAAACCAATTTTAATGCAAGTCAACCAGTAGGGAGAGCCCTCACTATTAATAACTCATACCCCACAAACAGCCGAGCCTGCCTTGCCCACCACGCCTACCTTTACACCCACACAATACCCCAGTTCCTTTGTGGATAAAACTCTTAAGAGGCACTTAAAAGTTCAAGGGTACAGGGAGAAAATTGCAGAGAAACAGGTACGACACGTGGGAGTCTGATAGGGTAAAGCTGACCCACCTATGTTTAAGAGTTCAGAGTCTATGTTTTTGTAACTTTCCCCATACAGTTTTTGTTTGTTTTAAAGAGGTTAAGATTAGAAAGCCTTCTGTGGCATTAAGATTGGCCTTTTTTAAAAAAAAAAAAAAAATGAGAAAACCTGGGATATCCTGGAGAGATTACTAGGGGCAATTAGCTCTTAGCACAAAAAAAAGTTTCATCATTTGCTTTCCTCCTAAAAGCACAATATTGAGATCTCCCTCACTGAGAAAACAGGCTTTGGACAATGGGAAGTGGAGTAAAAGACTCTGGAGAGGAGAGAGCTGTGTAAGGTCACACCTGCCCAAAGAGGGTGCTAGAGTGGGGTCCCTCACAGCACTAGTAATATGTCTGCGTCTGGCTTTTCCCAGGACAAGTCAGGGCTCCACAGACGGTGGTGAGCTGCCCCCAGCAAAAGGCAGCCAAGTCACCAGGACTACACGGAAGCTCAGCTTGGCTGTCTGTCACAGGTGGTCTAATATAAGTTGCTCAGTATCAGTGTTTAGTTTCTTTTTCCAAGAATGCATGGGTGTTTTGAGGGACTGGGAGAATATATGTAAATCCCTCAACTGTCCTGGTCTCACACAGGAAGCATCTGAAAAGCAATAGCTGCTGCTTCATTGTTCTTAATAATAAAACATCCAGGGCTCAGTAAATATGAGTTAATAACAAACTCTTATCCCTCGCCTCGCCTTCCTTCTTTTCCTTCTTTCTTCTGAGTCCTAAAATCTGGGAGTTCCAAATTTTTTACTCCCACTCACTCACTCCAATTACAAGTGAGTGTTGTACATTCTACTAAACTGTAATTTCAGGCTTTTGTGGGCTCAATTTGGGAGAAAACAGAGGGATGTATTTAAAGTGTAAATAACATACAAAATCAAAGCTTTAGCTGAGAACCCATTTCTCAGGTAAGGACTACATTTAGGATGCTCATATATTCCTCTGTGATGCTCTGCCCCACCAGTGAGTCTCCGATTCCTTGAGGGTGAGGACACAGACTCCAACATTTGTGATGCTCTATGTCCTGGTGCTAACAAAGTGACATTAGAGGACCCTGGGCTCTCTCAGTGTCCTGGTGGCTTCAAGGACAGCTGGGCAGCCAGAGCATGGTCCACCTGTCCTTGCGCCCCCAGCTGGAGTCCCTGGAGAACAGCAAACCTGTTCTAAGGACATGAAAACTGAACTGAATCCAGAACTTTCAACTTTGCACATAACTGAATGGAACAAAAATATGCTTCTGATTTACAACTAAACAAAGGGAGAAAGAAAATGTGAAACATTTTTCTCCTAGTAAAAAACCTTTTGCTTGAAGTTGCTGGTCTGCCTGAGACCTGAATTACATCCAGGTTTTAAGCAGAATGTATGTATCAGTGATTCCCAACTTAAGGTTTGTAAGACCCCACGGTCCCTCTGGGAATCTTAAACAAGATTATCTTATACTATCCATACAAAATGGATTTTGATTCTTTCCTTAAGATGTATTTACATATGTATATGTGTAAATAATGAAGACATTTTAAAGTGGATGTGTACGCTTCAAGAACTTAAACAGTGATGAATTGTTGGGTGTTAAGACTTGGAAAAGGCGGGGAATCACTGACTGGACTATCCCTGCAAGCCGGGAAGGAAAATAAAATAGTTCAGATTCTATAACTTTGCCTTTGTCCAAAGAACATGCTCAGTGTTGACCACTGGCTACCAGAGGGGTCTACAGAAGTCCTTGCTCTGTTGCTAAGGACTACGCTCAACTGTTGTTAACAACTCCCAGGGTAAACTGGTCTAAGAACAAAAGGGCGATGCATTTCTTCACCAGTAACGCATCTCCCTCGCCATCTTATTTGTACATTAGTGTTCTTTCCCAGTACTGTAAGTCTTTATTATCTTGACTTCTATTAATTTTACATTTTGAACTATATTTTAAAGTATAAGTAAGTACACAGAAATAATCACCATAGAGATTGATAACAGTCTATTTTCTTACAAATACACAACTATGACTGGTAAGTTAATAATGCACTGTAAGGGGCTCTCTTTCTCAAGAGTTGTTGGTAACCCAAAAGTTGTATTTCATGAAAACTACTACATAATTCATATGTTAAAACACAATTAGTAATCCTAACTGATCTCAGGTCTAACTGGCAAAAATTTAATGAAACCTTAATGCAGTTTAGAACATTAAACATTCTAGACAGATTTAAGTATTAGACATTTCAGAGTCACCACTGAAAGAAGCCGACAGACCCATAAATCTACTTTAGCTCTATATCTTTCTTCACAAAACTTTTTACTCAAGTCCTCAAATGTGTTGAAAATGAATTAAACTATTAGAAAGTGATGACACTTAGGTATCTTAAGTATTTTTACCACTTATAAAGAATTGCTCATGATCCTAGGAGACTCCCCTGCAAAGAAAGCTAAAATTTGATTTCACAGTTCTCTCTCATTCTTTTGCCCAGTTTTTACAGAGATGGTAACTTTTGATATCACAATAATTTGTTTCACAGTCAAAATGCAGAAAATGCCAACACCAAAGTGGAATATTGCTAAATAAACACTTCAAACAGCCACAGACTTCAGAAAATTCTCGACATGTCGCGTTACCCACCTTCCACTGCAAGGTTAGTGAACTTTTGCTCCTGTGTGCCAGCTTAGGTGGAAAGGGACACTCAGGTGCACAGCTGTGGGTGGTGAAGCTAACCGGCTCAGAGCAGGACCCCTTTACGGAATTGTACATAGCGTATACCCTAAAAATGGAAACACACAGTCAGTGGCAGAGGCCTATCACATAAGACTGGGGTGTTAATCTCAGCTTTGCCCCAGGCTTTTCCTACAGGAACAGAATTTCTTATGTAATACACACTGGGGCCCCCTATTCTTATTTGCTAGTCTTGTTCTGACCTAACTATGGTCACCATCTTCAGGGGAAAATAATCCCAGCAGGCCACATGTCTCAATGCATTCTCTCCTCCCACTAGCTGTCAGAACCACCCAGAGTCATTTAAGATAGGCAGAGTCTACTGACTGGAAGAGAATGTGCTAAATAAGAACATATCCTAATTCCTTGAAATGGTCTCCAAATATATATTCTAAAATCCTTCAAGCCCCTCTCTGGTTGACTTTGTCTGGAATAAGGCTAAAAGTGCAGTTAAAGGTTGGGTGGAAGGAGACAAGAAATGGTGGGGAGAGCCTGCAAACCGAGAGAGAGAGGTGGAAGTACAAACAATAAGGTAGATACCATTTTTGAACTATTTATCATATTGCAGATATTTAAATAGAAATATGGACATTTCACACAGAAACTGGCTTGCTACTGCCAAGTGCATCTTTCTCTAATTCAATAACAACATTGTTCAGGTACAGTTTATCCATGTGAACATCTAACTCTTAACACCTGGAGTCAAGATTAAAAATGTGCACTCTGAACATTAAAATGCCTGGCTCAACACTCAACATATGGACCTGATTTCTCAGAGAAGCTGTGAAGAAAAAGCATGTAACACACTATTACAAAACGACACTCCTTGCAAATAGTGTAAAATAGGATTATGCTGATTTTTATCATTTTCCTTTCTACTTTTCCTTTTTTTAAAAAAAATATTGGGGATTTAAAAAAAAAAGCTTGAAAACAAACTGTTTCAAAAGGACAACAAAGAAACCTCTGCTGCCAAAAAAGATGCATGAATTAAAGCTATTCAGAATTGGTAAATACATCAAGTCCTTAGTTCTTAACAATTCTTTATGAGGTGCCATTAAAGACAGAACACTCAGACTGGAGAAGTGAAGTAAACTTCCCAAAACTACACAGCTGGAAAGTTGGATCAACTGTACTCAGTCATGGAGATCTAACTGCTATCCTGTATTCCCCAATGTCTTGACTCATCCTGCAATTATGTTTCTCTAAACACCCACAATCCACTTCCCCTCACTCTGCTCAATGAATAAACAACAGCTAAGAATAATATTATGGAAAATAGGACCTACCTAGGTATATGATTTTTTGAATCCTTTCTCCTCAAAGTCCACCATAAAAGTTTTACAAAGGCCATGCAAGTCAAAAGTACTAACAGACACACCTCCCTTACATTCTAAAAGGTAAAATACATATTTACTGGCTATTTGACTTGTTTGCCTTAGGAAGCATGACACTTGATCCAAACAAAAGATGCGTTATGGTTAGGTTCACCCAACCTCATGAAAGAAATGCTCTTTTTTGCATTCACTGTAAGTAGGCAAATGGTAATAGAAAATGGAATGGTAGATTTGGCAGGATCATTTCCGTGCATCAGGACAGGCTTGTTGGGAGTAAGTTGCTTAAAATGAATCACAGAATGTTCCAGACATGGGCAGGGTTCCAGCTTGAACTTTAATAGATCAGTTGAATTCTCCCACTGATCGCTCATGGGTTGTATTTGGCCCAAAATATGTGTGGGGGGAGGGAAGAAAGATAGTGTTAAAATATTACCACCATCTATGAATTAAAGGACATTGGCAACGACCACCAGAAAAGAGAGGAGCAGACTTCACGCACTCCTAAGGAGAGATCATCCACTATCTACAAAATCCCTGCCAGAAAAACAGAACCTGTATCTGTTTAAGCCTCTTCACTGCTTTGTAGGAAATGTGGAGGGAACACCATTAAGCAACACTACAGGGATGCAATCAGCCTAATTCACAGTGTGGAAAAGTCTACAGACAGAATTTTATTATTTCAACAAATAACTGCAAGAAGAGAAAAAAGGATGGAGGGGAAATCTATAGCTTAAGAGAAATTTAAGAACTATTAGCCAAACATAATATGCAGACCATGTCTGAATTCCAGTTACAACAAACTGAAGAAACAAAACCTTCCTTTTTAGGACAGTTGAGGAAATGGGAACAGTCTCTGAACTTTAAAGACATTAAGGAATTTACAATTTTTGTTTATGCTGAATGGGCATGGGGTGTGCAATGATGATAAATGTGGTTCACAGGTGAAACAGTATGTCTGGACTTTACTTCAAAATAACTGTTGGGGGAGGGGGCTGGTGAAGGCACCAAGGAAATAAAAAGTTGGGTGGTGGGCTTATGAGAGTTCATTAAATTACTGTCCACTTTTGACTACTGAAATCTTCAGAAATAAAAAGTCAAAAATTGAGCCAATGTTGGAAAAAATGGAGATCTCATTTAAAAAAACGAATCCCTGGCTTCTCTTAAAAAGTATAACTTCTAGCAACACTGAGCTGCAGAGCTGAATGACAGACACTGATTTATTTTGATTTATTTATTTATTCATGGCTGTGCTGGGTCCTGGTTGCTGTACATGAGCTTTCTCTAGTTGCAGCAAGCAGGAGCTACGCTCTAGTTGTGGTACACCAGCTTCTCACTGGGGTGGCGTCTTTTGTTGCTGAACACAGGCTCTAGAGTGCATGGTTCAGTGGCTGTGGTATGTAGACTCCACTGTTGAAATCTGAGGGCTCTAGAACACAGGCTCAGTAGTTGTGGCGCATGGGCTTAGTTGCCTGCAGCACGTGGGGTCTTCCCGGACCAAGGATCAAACCCGCGTCCCCTGCAATGGCAGGCGGATTCTTAACCACTGGACCAAAGTCCAAAATGATAGAAATTAAATGAAATGGAGAGCAGCTCCTCTATAGACAGGGCGGGCCACGTCCAGTTCAGAGTCCCTATCACTCCCTACTGTCTACCTGGCACTGAGGTGGCTTTTTAGCTGCCTTTTCCCCAATCCTCTTTACCCACTTTCATTCCCAGAGGATGTCTCATGCTGTGGTCAGTAGGCATTTGCTTATGAGTTCAGGCTGTACTTGGGAGACAAAGTCCTAAAAATCCACGAACACATTCAGCACCAGAACTCCATGTGGGTAACAGAGCAGGGGAAAGAAGGAGGGGACGGGCCTGCCAAGAACCAGCAGACCACAGTCAGTTATCTGGGAAGACCTGGACCCAGTCCTAAGTTCGTTCTGTATTTTTAATCAGATTCTCGGAGTCACAAATCCATACTTAGGCTAGCGAAACACAAATAAAGGAGGTTCCTTACAGCCAAACTGGGAGGATGACAGTAGAATGAAGGAACCCAGTGGCGCAAGTGAAAATCTGACGTAGCTGAGGACGGACAGCTGTGTGGGCCACCAGGAGTGAGGCCCCTTGTCTTTAAACTCCCAGAACATCACAGCTTGTCTAAATGAGGAGTCAGTGCTCTCTGCACTGATACAAATCTGTCTGTGAAGGAAACAAGATCCATTTTACGTGGCATTTTATAAATGCCCTGCACACAGGATCTAAAATTTGACACGGTTATCTAAGTGCCTTATGATTACATCTGTCAATTCAAATGGTTTAGTGAATAGATAGCAACTAACTGCAATAATTATGAGCTCCATTTTTACTGGCAACTTTCACAGAAAAGTCCCTGGAAGTGGCATTACATTTTCAAGAATGCTGCAGTAATGTTTCTCACATGATGGTGTGTTTTCTCTACTAACCACCATGTGATAGGAGGATCTGTGGAGTTGAACCAATGCCCTAGGTTAAATATATCAGCAAACAATTCAGTTCTTTAAGCATCTATACCAGCAGAAAGGAGGATGCTTTTCTAATTTTGTGCTTGGCTTTTACATTTGTTTCAGTCTAAATACTAAGTGCTTATGAAACAGGTGTTTCAAGAATTTCAGAAATTTGCCTCCAACTTCCTCCAGAACATCTGTAACATACTAGTAGCCACAATTTCTAGTCAATAACACCTATTTCATAACCCTACTCTGAGCTAGTCAAGCCCATATTTTTGGAAACGTTTCATCACATAATTTTTCTGGGAAATGTTATTACATGATATCATCTCTGGGCAACTTCTTTGCCAAATTGTTTATGCCAGTGACTGGAAAATAGCTTCACATTTTGTCATGAAATTGCTATCAATTCCATCACTCAAATTTTTGATTATCCTATCATTTATAAAAATATAAATTCTTGACTCCCACAGTAAAATGACTGCTTCAATGTCAGTATTAATTACAAAACTACCAATTAAGAGAGGAATATACTTTTCTTTATATATGTGTAAATGAATATATAAATGTTTTTGATTATAAAAGTTACATACTTATGCATAAGTATTATAAAATAGAATGTGATTTATTTATGTGTATATATGCACTAGATTTTTCTTATTCCTTTTTCTTCCTCAACAGACACACACACACATGTGAAATTTTGCATTGGTGGTGTTATACAATACATAAGACAATGCTTTATATGGAAGCACTGAATAAATACACTTTGACAATAACAAATTGACTCCTTTTAAACCAAAAGACACAATTTGTGTAAGAACTGGGTGATTAAGGTGATGACTTTAATAAAAATAACTCAGCATTAATTAATAACTTTAATAAAAATAATTCAGCATTAGGATTTTTAAAATCAACATAATAGAGGAAATATTGAGGAATTACTTTCCTCAGTCACTAGGAGCAAAAAAAATAAGTGGTTGAATATGTGGAGTAATGGCACAAAAATACAAAGCAAAAAGTGAGGGAAAAAAATCTTTAAAGCCTGGAATGTCTCAGGATGCAATTTTCAATGTGGAATTTGGCCTGGAGGGCATGGCAAGTACCAGTCTAAACAGCCACAGACACATGATCTATAGCACAGTCTCAAAGATGCCACTGGTCTCTTAATAAATTACTCCCAGTAACAGTGAGGTGATGGCAAGTAGAAGTCGAGAGCGACTCTTGCCTGGAGACCGACACCAAGCCCCAGACAGCTCCACGACAGAGCTCCATGGCCGAGAGACTGCTACTTGAGAAGTCCAACGTGCTATCCATTGCTCCACGGAGCCACGGCAGCCACTTTAAAAAATGGTTGTGTATCTGGCTGAGGAGCTCAGACAATACTCACTAACAGGAGGGAGGAAAAAGTTGGGAAAGAACTTATAGAGATAACAAGCAATCAGTGGGAAGGGGATGGGATCAGAGTAGCAAAATCAGAAGCAACAAAAAAAAGAGCCCCAGGTGAGACATCAGTACTCGAGAAAGAAACTCATCACTCTACGGAAGAGTTATCAGGACAGAGATTTCTGCCGGCCTTCGCCAAAATGTTTACTGTTAAGAACAGGAAGGGGAATACAGCCGGCTCGGTGCTGCTAAAAGAAGCATCCTTGTTTTCATCATCAGCTTGCCACACTTCCTCCAAGACAACACTCTCTAAATTGGTAATGTACAAATAAATAAAAATGGCAATGAATATAATGGCTCATTTTGCAGCTGTATAGTAATGGAATTCTTTTGGAGTTTCTATTGTGGAAAAGTGAGGAAATGTTTCCATATAGCCTTTGAGGCCTCAACAGGTGAATATTTAATTTAAAATTATATTTGAGGCCACCATGTTGATAAACGTTTACATTTTTAGAACCAAGATTCTGAAAATGTTAATATTACATCATAAAGAGATTCTGTTCCTTTTTTAAGCAACAATTCTGATACATCTTTATCTCAATAAAATAGTGAGTGGTATGGTCAAACTATACATAGGTTCAAAGAACCTGCATCATGAAGGTCCTTTTGTATATTTAGAATAACTTTGGAACAATAAAACAAACAAAAACAACATCTATACATGTTACAGGTTTATAACAGATTTGCATATATATATCATTTGCTCTCACATCATCTTTCTGAGGCTGATATCATTATCCTCATTTTATGAATGAGAAAAATACGGTCATTGACATTTACATGACTTGCCTAATCACACACCTGCAATAAGTGACTGAGCCATTACCTCCATATTCCAAGCTCTGTCTACAGTGTCATCAAGCTGCCTCTGAAAACAATCCAGGGCAGAGGAAACTGATTCCAAGTATGGGTTGAGAGTCTTCCGTAGTTTGCAACCTGAAAGGCTGTACAGTATAAGGAAAGAGAAGGAGTGGTCTACATAGCCAGACCAAAGTGACTACAATTTGGACTGTATATACTTTTCTTAGTAAAGAATTTTTTAAAATTCTAGAAGAGATTATGACCGAGAGAGGGAGAATTTTCCACCTTTCTGGCCAGCAGAGTGCTAGGCCAAATAACAGTTGGTGGTGCCTTAGGCTGCCTGTGTGTGGTATCACATATGTGTCAAATATGTCACTAAGGTGGGATCCTTGATGTGTCAGGAGGAAGTCTGGGTCCAAGGCCCCTAAGGAGGTAACCACCTCATGCTCCTATTTCTTTGGGGGAATCCATTAATTATTCCTTTTATCTGCCCAGAAGTTGAAGGTGTTCAAAGACATGTAAGAAGAATTCACATGCAACTAAACTCTAAAGTTTACCCTTTGTAACAGGGGTTTAAAAGAAACTAAGGGAAACAAGAGACAAGACAGCAAATAAAGGGCAGACTGTGACATTGAAATCTTTTAAAAAAGATGCTGTCAGCTCATGGATGAGCAGAAAATAAAGTAAACCTTCAGTAAAGCAATGGCAGTGAACATTCAAAGACAGAGAAAAAAAGAAACATATGTTAACAATGTCTCATGGAGAACATTTACATGACTCCCTACATGGTGCTACATTTTCTGTTGTTCTTTGTTGTTAAATCCACCATTTGAAAGAATGGTTAAAACTATTATCATCTCTGCTTCATGAGTTACACAAATCTTTTTGTTTGTAGATGGTGTGAAAAGTTCAATATGTTGGCCTAAAGTTAACTGACTCAAAATCCGAAAGTTCTGATTCAAAAGGGAAAAGACGGTTGCCATAGAGTTCATTTCAACAGTGTGGTAGCTAAGCAGATGTACACTTTATGACTGAATGTAAAAACCAGATCTTTTATGTATTGCTTTAAACATATCTTTAAACACTTACACAGCTAATAGGATCTTACTACCTGAACACACCCCAACTTGCCCTACTTTTGTTACTGAGAAAATCTTGGCATGGATTCTCTGTGATGGATCAAAGTTAAAACAGTCAATTCATGGTAGAACCAGGCTAGAATTCAAGCCTACTGATGATTAACATAATGCTCTTCCTATCAGGCTACACTGCATCTATTCCACCACAACAGAACATGTTGTGTGAACTAACCATTATAAAGTATAACAAAGGATGTGTGCTTGATGGGTGCAATTTTATTACATAATCTTGATATATACATACACAATTGAAGAAAGGAGAGAGAATTTGTTGTTGTTCACCCTATCATATAAAATAAGAATTTCTGGATAAATTAAAAATTATATAAAATGAAAGTTTTAATTAAAACTTAAAAGATATTATGGATCACATTCAGATTAAGAAATTTGCCTATTTGCAAATTGATGGATCTTTGAATAATCAGATGAGCTCTGATACTTTTCTCTTTGCAGGCTAGTGGTTGGCTGGGTTTTTTCCTAAAATTAGCAGGCCCTGCCTTCCAGAGCAGTCATGGAAGAGACTGCAAAAAAAAATCACAGAAGAGATTTCAAACTACATATCAAACTATGTGAGTTGTTTTGGCAAACTGCATTAGTTCTTGTTAGAGATAATTTTGATATTTGCATTACTAGACTTCAAACTCAAAAACCTATTGCCTTTTATGGTCCAAACTTGAAACATGGCAAGGACTTTATTTAGTCATTCGTGCTGAACATATGGTTTGCATGGAAGGTCTATAATGAAATAACTGATATACTCACGGCAAAAAATTTTATTTGCTTTATAGAAAGAAAATATCACACATTAAGCCACATGTTCCAATAGACCTTAGAAGAATATGTGAAATAAAAGTTACCTTATAAAAATAATTTTAAAATTCTGTTCAGGGTATCATCTACTTTTCTATGACCAGAAGCACTTCTGTGGACTCCCAATCTTGATGCCAGAAAGTGTAGGACACTGAGGAATGGCCAGTGAGCAAAGGTGCTGAGACTTTTCGCCAGCCAAGTGCCGTTAACCAAATACTTTTAAAAAGGAGCATACCATTTATTTTAGCAATCCGAAGTCCCCAATACTCACCTCACATGATAATCGGTTGCTGGCCTAAGATCTTTCAGGTTACATTCTAATTCTTCTCCACTGCAAAGAAAGATCATGTATTAGTCAATGACATCAGTTTCAAAAATAAAATAGGTTATGGATTTGGGTCTCATAGTCATATACAAACAATGATTCAAGAACTATTATGTCTACTTCCACCATAAATCAGAAATAAACCTTCCTATTTGGCATTATCATTTTTTCTGGACTAGCAAATTAGATTCCTTTAAATTGTGTCATTCAGGATCTGGAAAATGGTAAGGTTAACTTACAAATAAAATTCCAAAATGTTTTATCACTTCTTCAAAGTAATTACATAAAAGTAAAGAAGCAAGCAAACTGAATAGACAGATACACAGATAAATCTGTAAATAACAGTACCAACTGTCAAGTGAAGGTGACTCTCAGACTCACCCTGGAGAGAACCCCAACCATTTCAGCTTCTCAGCTTTCTTCAAGCAATCTCAATCTGTTTCCCTCACATATCAATACTAATAAACAGCTCTCTTATAGATACAGTCTATAAGAGAGCTATTCTATAAATAGTTCTCTTACACAAAATAAAACCACTTATTTGATGAGAAACTGCAAATGAACCTTGACTTAATCATGAGGAAACAACTAACATAAAATAAGGGATGTTCCCATTAAAATTTTTTTTAAAGGTAAGAGGGGTGTGTAGGGGCATAACTGTGTTCTTCCGAAGTGTCAGTGTCTGCTCAACCACAAATAATGAAATTCTGCCTTTTGTAACAACGTGGATGGACCCAGAGGGTATTATGCTTGGTAAAATAAGTCGGACAAAAATACTGTATGTTATTACTTATACCTGGAATCTAAAAAAATCAAACGAATGAATATAAGGAAACAGAAACAGGCTCACAGATACAGAGAACTAGGGGTTACCAGTGGAGACAGCAAAGTGGGGAAGGGCAAAATGAGGGTAAGGTATTAAGAAGTACAAAATACTTTGTATAAAGTAAATAAGCTACAAGGATATCTCATATAGCACAGGAAACACAGCAAATACTTCAAAATAACTTAAAATGGAATATCATCTTTAAAAATTTTGAATCACTATGCAGTATACCTGAAACTAATGTAATACAGTATGTGAACTATATTTCAAAGAAGTAAATAAGTGAGTTTTTAAAAAAAAAAAAAAATATCAATGGGCTGTTCCTAAACATGATTTAATCACAATGAGCCCAGCAAGCTCCAGTGCTTCCCAGTGGGCTAGAATAGGAAGGACATAGAACTACCCTGATGAAAACCTCCCACAAATGTTAAAAGGCTGCATCTGATCAAGCTCCAGAGCTAATGATCAAGTGATAAGAAATACAGGGAAGGAAGATTAAACTAAATTCAGAGTGGTTAAAAAAAAAAAAAAGATCCACTCTTTGCAGCTGGTCAAGAATTTTAAAAAAGGATGGGAGATACACCTGAAACCAATATTGTAGTATAACTATACATTAATAAAATTTTTTAAAGTTAAATTTTAAAATTAAATATATTTATATCTAAAAATACATTTTAAAATATAAAACTTTACAGAGAAGAAAAAGGATGAGGACACTATTCTAGATTAAAATGGATTTATGAGACCTAATAATCCCAAGCAGTACGTAAACTCAGTTTGGATTCCAAGGGGAAGAAATCAACATTAAAACGTATTGTTGAGACAATTGGGGAAATTTGAACATGGTCTAGGTATTAAATGATGCTAGGCATTATTGTAAGCTTTTCTGGTTGTTAATGACATTGTGTGTCACTCAATGACTCTTTGCGACCCCATGGAGTGTAGCCTGCCAGGCTCCTCTGTCCACAGAATTCTCCAGGAAAGAATACTGGAGTAGGTAGCCATTTCCTTCTCCAGGGAATCTTCTTAACCCAAGGACTGAACCCGGGTCTCCTGCATTGAAGGCAGATTTTTTTTTACCGTCTGAGCCACCAGAAAAGCATTGCAGTTATGTAAAAAATGTCTATGTTTATCTATATTGAACAATCCCAAATAAATGTGACATGTTATCTGTGAGCTGCTACCAAATTCTTCAATCATAACAACAGTAATAAAGATAAAGGGGACATGAGTCAAATGTGGCAGAATCTTGAAAATTTATTAAATCTGAGTGATGATTACCTGGAGTTCACTATATTACTTCTACTTTTCTGTATGTTCAAAATTTAACCATAATTTAAAAAAAATTTTTAAACCTCTTGCTCTGCTAGATTTAACATTTTTGTTTTTGAAAAAGCATGTATGTGTGTCAGCTTTCTTTATTAAAGCAGAAGTTTGAAAAAAAAAAAAAGTCAGGGTAATAGAAGACAATGAAATAATGGTAGAAGTGTTCCAAATTAAAGGTTACCGAGACGTGACAACTAACCACTGTATCTGACCCTAGAATGGATCTTGTCTTAGAGGGGAAGAAAAATGCTACCACACATTATTTAATCGACCAACAAAACGGGAATGTAGATGATGGATTGGGTAAAAATATGGTATTGATGTTAAGTCATGAAGTTGGCAACTGCGTTGTAGCTATTAAAGAAAAAATTTTAGGAAACACACTGCAGTATTTAGCAGTAAAGGACCATGATATTTAATACTAATAGGAAAAAACAGATTTAGAGGGAAAAGGCAGGAGAGAAAATCAATTAGTAAAGCAAATAGAGTAAAAAGCTAATAACAGGTGAATCTGGGTAAAGGATATGCACATATTCCTCAATCTCTTTATTTCTGCAACACTTTGTAAGTTTGAAAATTATTCGAATAAAAATGCTTTTAAAAAGTTGCAAACTGAAGGCCAATGTCTACACCTTGCCTACAGCTCTGTTGTCTGACTTGACCTTGTCTTTAAAGTTTTCTATATTTGCTCAATAATGAATAGTGTAAAATTAGGAACATTTACAAAACAACTCAGATTTTCAGCATTTCCTTTAAAAAAAAAAAATCCAAAGAGTTCACTAATCCAGACCTATAAATCCTTATGCAACAACCTACTTCAGGTGAGCTGCAGCTTCTGCTTTCTCAATGAAGACAGGAATGTTCCCATTCACGTCATTCCCAAACTTCCTACCTTCTCATGTATGGGCACCTGGCACTCTAGCTCCTGCCACCAACGACCATCACGCATTGACAGAACATGTTTCCTGGTAGGCTGGGGAAATGGTGCTCTTTATTTTGTTAAGGTCACTACCAATTCTGACTTTTCAAAGCAGTATCCAACAGAGTTAAGGGGTTAGGACTACATTCTGAGGACAGTGAAAAAGCACCACAGAGTTCTCTCACACGGCAGTGACACGGCCTGATTTCTGTTTCTGCAGGGTGGAGGCTGGATGGGAGGACAGCTTGCCAGGGCGGATGCTGGAGAGGCCTGAGGAGACTCTTGCAGGAGTCCAGGAAGAGATGACAGAGCTCTATGGGCAGTCACAGGAGGACAGAGTGGCTGAAGGGCTGCCTTCCCTCTCTCTTCCCCCCTCTTCTTTGTCCAGAAGGAGACAAATCCCCAGAGCAACTTAATAATAAGGAATGGGGCTGGGGGGTGTGGGTGGGTGGGGGGAGGTGGGGACGCAAGGTCTGCAGCAGGAGAACAGGAGAGAAAAGCAGTCTGTCTTGTAGTGGACTTTTGTGACCTCATGACCTTGGGCCCACGCAGTACTTCCTGGGGCCAGTCATAGAGAGGTCAAACAGACCGCCTCCATTTCCTACTCTCCAAATCTGAGCAGTACCCAGCAATCACAAAAGAGAAAACCCTTGACCCTAAAAAATATTTTATTTCATTTAGAACACAGCTATAAATCGTGTGAATGGTTAATATCTGGGAGTCCATAAAGTGGAAGAGGATAATCCCTTATTCTGTGTGTTAATTAACTATTGACTATTTAAGATAGCCTCCAAATAAAATGCTTCACTATACACTGGAAAACTATTGTAGAGGATAAGAAGTAGGGTGAATAGAAACCACATTGTAGAATTCCGAGAAAACCACATTGTAGACGAGCAAAAGGTCTGGGCCTAAAAATGACCATAGGAGGACATGATAAATGGCATACTCAACTCTTTGACCTGCCAACATTAATGGAAAATCTCCTTTAGTCCTATGCTGGCAAGCTAACATAACCAAGCGACACATCTGACCAACACCAAATGGCTCTATAAAAGTCATTTCTGATTAGTAATTACTTGGACAAAATTAACTCTTGACATTGTAATTATCACTAATTCTTAAAAAGAACTATTTAAAAGGAAAATTTACAAAGCCATTAAATTTTTCTTTGTTTTTTTTTTATTCTCCTTAATAACGCCAATTTCACAGTTTAGCAGCTGGAGAAAAACACATGGAAATATACATTACCTGTAAATTATCTTATATTTTCCATCTCGTCCTTTGTCTGACAAAGCCACCTCATAACTGTAGGGAAAGGAAAGACCACTGTGGGGTCCACACGAAAGTCCAACAGGGGGCGTCCAGGACAGCACAACTGTTCTTGCCTGAATATTAGAGACCTGAGGAAGAAAGACAAGAATCACACACCACACTTCTCCTCAGCACATTTTGTGATTACCAGCAGTAGTATAAAAATGGCTCAGATTTTATTCAAGAAAAAATGATTTTAATTTACAAATTTATTTTAATTGCAAAGAAAACCCATCCTATTTCGTGTTATCTTGTCAAGGTCCTGATGTCCAAACTGTAAATCCTGAAATGTCTGTCCTTATTATGCAAACTTACGTCCAAGTCTGGTGTAATTCACACTTGGTCCTCCAGAAAGTAAAAATAATGTCATGTCTGAGAATTTTTCTAAAGGTAAAAAGTTGAATGTGATAAATCTCTATGATAGTACTTTCTGGCAGACTCCAAGGCTTACTTGATGTTGTTATCATCCTGCAAAGCCAAGATCTTCCAAACCATGCTCCTCGAAGTCCTGCAGGTTCCTGGGAAAACCCTCAGGGTACGGGAGGACGTGGGGAGGTAGGGCTGGGAGTGGTAGCAGAAATGCAGCCACAGCCCAGGCTGACAGCTGGCAGAAACAAGTGCAGAAATATTCCACCTCTCTAGGCTCTGCTTTTATCTTTTGCCTTGGCCTCCACTTAAGACTTCATTTGAAAAAAGGAGTCTGGAACTCTAAACGCCCCAACTTTTGCCCTTGAACTAGTACTTACACTGTCTCCTGGGCATCCTCAGCAGGACTGAGACCCAGCTGCCCGCAGCTGTAACCTGCTCCTTAACAGGTTAACCTGTTAACAGGTTAACTGGCTTCTCCTCTGCAATTTCACGTCTCATCTCTAATTGTGCTTCCTGGGGCACCTCCCCACACACACTATTTGCCTTCCAATCTCTGTTTCAGAGTCTGTTTCTGGAGAAACCAAAAATCTAGTGCACAATCTAATTCTTTAAAATAAATCGATCAGTGCATTTTAAGGTTCTGATCTTCTAAAGTTCATTTGCTGCTCTCTGAATAACATATTAAAAACAATGTAAGAGTTAAAATATACACTTAAAGTTTAACGTCCACACAAGACTTTATAGCCATAGATTAGTAGGCTATGGATGGAGATGTCTAAACTACGTTCTTCTCTTCTATTTTTTTTCGGTCACTATCTGACCTAAATAAAGAGTATTAAAATGCAAAATAATAAAAAGCATGAATAATAAATATGGAAATGAATACCAAATTTCCCTTTTCAGTCTATCCCCTTCATTCCATTTTGAGCAGAGCCCTCCACATCATTTCTATTCCAAATAGAAATAGCATCATATATTTAACCAATGATTTAGTCAAACTCCTACTCATCCTTCAAGACCCTAAGCCTAGGGCTCACTACCCCCTAGGAGCATTCCTGAAGTCCCCTATCGGGTCTCTGTTCCACAGCACCTTGTTCCCATCTCTGCCCACTGCTACTCAGGTTTACAGCATTTGCCTACCCTTCTCACTGGGCTGTGGGACTCCCTAAGGAGAAGGCCCAAGTCATACTCAACCGTGAGTAGTAGTTGTTTGGTAAACATTGAATGAAAAATAAAAAAAGAGTTAAGACAGCCTGAGTTTCTGATACAGGTAACAAGGTGGGTGGCAGGCTAGCATTATACACATCTTTTAAAAAATCCCAAAAAAGACACTGTTGCAGAAGTGAACTCTACCCTTCTTGCTTTGACTCTAGACTAAGAGCTCCTCTTCTGCCTGGCGCCACCCCTTCAGCATGCCATCTTCTCTCACACCCTGAGACTTAGCTCTGGGCTTTCCTGTCTTCCTGCCTTTAACATACCTTACTTGGTGAGGGGCCACGGACACAGAGATGATTAGGATACGACCTCTGCCTGATGAAGACAGAGAGACGCATGAGGGGCCTCGTGGCAGACCCGCGGGGCGCACAGGGCCCCAGAGCAGCTTGAGACCAATGCATGCAAAGTTTCTGCGAAGTGCTGCCTGACCCTCTGCTCAGGCTCTGTCGCTGTCTTCTTTGTGCTCCAACCACACTGTGTGGGCACTGACATGGAACACTCACTTCATGACGCTCTGCTTTGCGTGTTGTTCCTTTGACTGAATTTTAAGGCAGTATTTCTACCACATATTTGCTGAATTCCTCACACACCATTAATGACTAACCTAGAGATACTGGACACTATATTTGATTTTTAACTTACAAAGACGTATTTTTGCTATGAGGAGTTCAGTTTACAACTTTAAAGGATGCTGATTAGGCACTGAGACACGTTCAACTAAGATGATAAATGGCCCAGTTCCAAGAGCACAGAGTATAGTAACACTGATTCTATGAATGGTGGTGTGAAATAACATCACATCCTAAAATAGCTCAGGCAAATGTTAGCACTTTAGATACTGAACAGGTACCCATAAATTCACATCCCTTTAAACTCTACCGTTTTCACCAGCTATTAAGAATGTATGCCTAAGAGCTTTTACCACAAGAAGAAAAAAATTTTTTCTTTCTTTATATTGTATGTATATGAGATGGTGGATATTAGCTGAACCTATTGTGATAATCATTTAACAACATATGTAAATCAACAAAACAATTACTTTCTTTCCTTTTGTTGTTTAGTTCACTCAGTTGTGTCCAACTCTGCAACCCCATGGACTGCATGCAGCCCATCAGGCTCCTCTGTCTGTGGAGTTTTCCCAGTAAGACTACTGGGGTGACTCCTACTCCAGGGGATCTTCTCAACCCAAGGATCGAACCCACATCTCCTGCATTGCCAGCAGATTCTTTGCCGCTGAGCCACGGGACGGGGAAGCCCTTCAGGACTTGGTTAGACTATTACTTAACTGAACAGTGATGTACAACACCTGAAGCATCAACTAAAATAACACACCTTTTCCCAAGGTTCCCTTAGCAAGCCTTAGGAAGGCCAACTGTCATCTGAACACAGACCTCTGCATCCTTCCCACTGGCCAGCTAATGGAAGCACACCTGGAGAACTTAGCATCATTTTCAAAGGTTGGCAGCTTCTGGGAATTCTTCCCTGGATCTGAGCAACCAGAGTTGGGAGGCCTGGACCCTCCTGTGCTCCCCCTGCCTGGCCTTTCACTGAGCCTCTCTGAGTCTCAGGTTTCCTTTCTTCAGGCATTAGAATCCTGAGAGAAAGAGTGCTTTGTCTCTGTTAGAACTTGGAACTCACTTCCATCCCAGGTTTGATGCCAGGGAATTACACGGTGCCTTCCAGGAGAATGTCATGTAAAGGCGATCATCAGCAGTAGAGGCCTTTACTCTAAGCATCCAGGGAGCTGATAACCTTAATGAGAGATTCAGAACTCTAAGAACTAGGCTAGGTTCAAGTCTACTTTGGAGTGACAGCATTCTTAAACAAGCTTCCCCTTCATTCATTCAGGGTCTCTTTCTCTCTCTAGTGAAACTTTCTCACCAGCAGTGACCACTGAACTGAACTAGGGCATGGCTAATCTGATCATCACAATGACTCTCATGGCAGCGATCCAAAAAAAGAAGTTTAGAAGCCATAAAAACTAACTGACTTTCTGATGTTTAACTATTCTACCATAAATAGAAGTCAATCTCCTTTGAAGGGTGATAAAAGTGGTGACTGCCAGTTACAAAATTACTGGACAAGGCCCAATGTGACATTTGTTTCAGCACTAGAGATATAAAGAGTCTACTGTGAAGGTTACTATTGTAAGTCTGTATAGAAATTACTTAAACTGCTTTGAAGTATCTCTGAAGGACTCATAAAAACCACTATCTACTTCTCATGATTACACACTGATTAGAGATCATTTCTGCTGTATTTATTAAATATAGATGTGAACCTGAGAACAGCTGCTAGTTAAAGGCATATATATATGTGTATACTCATGTTCACAAATGGTAAGATCGCATTATCTTGCAGCTATTTCATATGCAATCCTCAGTGCTCTTTTTTCCCTTTATCTCCTGTTCATCCTAGTATTTTTATTCTGTGAAATTTTACTGTCTTAATTTTCAGAGTATCTTATATGTAAATAATATTCATTATCTGGATCCAAACCACCACTTACTCTCATAAAATTACTACACTGTTCCTCCCATGTTCAAAAATATTTCTGTGTAAGTTAATAGCTTCTAAATTTGGTCTGGTCTTTGGATTTAACTATGTGGGAGGCCTGCTGATCCAATTTCGGGAGTGTGTTAAGAAAATATTTCCATAGCAATATTGGCTTCACTTCTAAAGTACCATCACAAAATATACAAACATAAAGGAAAATTTAAAAGGAAAAGGTCAAAGAGATCATTATTCAAAGAAAAAGGATATTCAAATTTAGGGATTTCAGAATCATCTGTTACTATAAATTCTTAAGAGCGATGACCCTTGAATCTGTCTCCAGATCTATGGCTGTTTATCTTTCAATGGATTGCTTCTTGTAGGGACTGTTGTTCTCCTTAGGTCGTTTACTCATGTCTGGAGCCAACAAATCCATTGTTTCTACAAGCTAAACATTAGCGGATAGAAATGATGCAGAACAGCAATTCCTGGTTACATTTCTTTACATACTGAAAACAAACTGTCCAGCAGTTCAGGGGAGACTTCATCGAGCATTACCATCAGAGCAGATTAAACCATGTCAGGTTGGAGCTGGGTGGGACTGCAGAGGTTAATTCCTAAACCATTTAGAATAGTATCCAGCTTATCTCTCTGGTATAGCAGTGGTATATGAGTATAGTCCCTAAGACACCTAATTGTTACAGTCTTGGGACAAAGACCTAGTATATTTGTACCCTGTTTTATTTAATGAATAAGTACTTGGATCTTTACAGTATCTGGGCTTCTGAAGCATAAATGACTTGCTTAATTCAGAGTGTCCAAAGTTCTAGAAAGATGACTAAAATCTACAGGTCCTCAATAATTCTCCTATACCTAAAACAAATCATCTGCAAAACATTGAAGAAAAATATATGAGTATTATTTGGAAGCATTACCAGATGCAGCTGCAAGAAAAAAAAACAAGAACAACAATCCTTTAGATAATTGTGTGCCGAACTTTCTGCAGCTGTTTCTTTTCCTAGAAGGTGAACAGACCTCCTTCCCACTTCAGCATGTTGCAGGGAGTCTTGCCTTTGCCTAATGATATGCTATAAACTATAGGAAAATACTCCATTCCAAGGACTCTATAAATAGCATATAATTTACTTCTCAGATAATCCAATGTGGTATTTATTATTCAACCTTCCAAAGATAAGGAAACCTCGGCTCAGGGTCACAGAGACAGCTAATGGCCATGCTGGGCCCCAACTCACGGGACCCCCCTCCGCCCTCCATGCTGCCGCCTCCCACCCTGGCTCGCAGCCACCCCCACATCCCACCGGGCTGGCTGAGCCTCATCTGAGCTGGCCAGGCTACCCGCATCTGTCTCACCTGGCAGAGCCTCCTTACAGCCTGCCACACATTGATTTACCAAATATTTGTTAAGGGCTCACACTGTGCCAAGGACAGTGTGAGGTACCAGGGGCACAAAGATGAAAAAGACACAACCATGGACATGAACTTCAGACAGAGAGGAGAGAAGGAAGGGAGAATCATGGTATAAACAACTAATGGGGATCAGAAGGATGGGTGGGCTGTCACCCAGCAGAGGTTTCTGTGGGGACCAGCAGTGGGTGTGGTGGACAGAAGAACAACACGCCTCCCTCAAGATGTCTGCATTCTAATCCCTAGAACCTAAAAGGTAAAAAGAAACTCTGCACATGTGATTAAGTGAAGGACCTTGAGAGGAAGGGACTACCCTGGTTTATCTGGGTGGACCTGAGGTAGTAACAAGTGTCTTTGTAGGTAAAAGAGGGAGGCAGAAAAGTCAGAGAAGGAGGTACGAGGATGGAACAGGTGTGAGCAAGCAATGCGGGCAGCATTTAGATCCTGGAAGGGGCGAGGAAACAGATTTGCCCCAGAGAGGAGGGTAGCCCAAGCCGATACCTTGATTTTAGCCAAATGAGGGGCTTTTGGACCTCTCAGATAACAATCTGATTATAAGTACACTAAACATCATGACTATTTACACAAAAACCTGTCTACCTTGCTGTAAACCCTGGGAAGATTTTAGCACTTAATAAACACTGAATTGAGGTAAGGACCAATGCATATAAGTCTTGTTTTTATCTTGCTGGAGCCACATGATCCTCAGAAATAGACTCTTATCATCTGCAGTAAAGAAACGACCAAGTATAACTCAAGAAAAACACTGTGTGTGTGTGTGTGTACACATGACAGAGACCAGATGAAGCTGAGTACAACTGGGACAGTCAACTGAACTGTCACTCTGCCTTCTCACGCTGATGATGACTTCTGAGTCCCTCATGGGTTCTTTTTGCTGTTCTGTACACATACGCCCGTTTGATGACTCTGCCCTCCAGCCTTCTCTACTCTCTCCCTACACTCTGCCCCATCCACAGAGCTAGCATCCACTCCTACCACTCCCTGGCATGTGTTCCCCCATGGCTACCTCATTGCCCTCTCTCCACAGCACTGATCTACCAGATCCTTTTGACTGCCCACTTACTCGTCTTCCTGGATACCCTGCTTGTGAAACAAATCCCACAGGTCTAAGAAGGGCACTGAAGATACAAAAAGGACACAGACACGAACTTTTCTAGAGGAACTCACAGATGACTGCGAAGGACACAGAGACAAGGCAACAGAGTTCAAAACCTCACACACCACGGTGAAGCTGAAGGAAGACCAGTGGCACCCAGCACCGAGTGGCGCATCCCACTTGATGGCACAGAAGTCGGGGCAGCCAGCTCAGAGGAGGTAACCCCTGAAAGGAGGCGTCTGAGCCCGAAAGCCCTGGTATCTAGCAGGGCGCCACGCCTGATGGACTTCTCCAGAATGGCTCGAGTGTCCGTCCTTCCCTGGCCACCCCTGCAGCATCACGCTAACTCTGACTCCCACAGTCTCCCACTAGCACCGCAGTAACACACGCCTAGCTCTCGTCGGGTCTCCCTGGGTCCATCCTCTCTCCACTCACTGCACAGTACCTGCCCACTATCTGATCCTCCCAAAAGTACAATCCTGATTATATAACTGCCTTGCTCGCAAACTCTCAATGGCAACCTGCTCCTTACTGGAATAAGTGCAGACTCCCCAACCCAGCACCGACACCCTGCTCCTCCACAAGTGCCCTGTTGTGCCCGCAGTCCGGCACACCTCATGCTTTTAGGTTTAGTCAGGCTCAACTATGTGCCCTGAGGCATGTTTGGACCTTTCGGTTAAAAGTCTCAGTATTTGAAACCATGAAGAAGTAAGGTTTTCCAATTCAGCTAGAAAACCCTCCAAAGAACTTTGGCTCTCTAAACTCAGATGAAAGGCTGAGTCAACATTTTGAATTTTTTCACTTGAATTTCAAGGCATCTGGCAAAACTGAACTGAAATCTCACAATATCACTGCTCCCACCAGGTTTTTTTTTCCTTGCCATTACAGTTTGAACTTATTTTACTCAGCTAATATTTAAGTATCTTTTGAAATTTACCTGGAAAAATACTTTGAATTACTGAGGTTTTCAAAAAATTATTATTACTACATTTACACAGGTAAAGGGAAATTACCAAAAGAGAACTTTTCTGTAGACCTTGTATGTGTGGAGGTGGGGGTGAGGGTGGTGGTGGTGTATCCTTGGATGTTGGGATGAATACCTAATTGCATTCAGAATATCTAAATAAAGAAGACATTTTAGTGGATGATGACTAAACAGAAGACTGCTGTTTTACATTTCCATGCTCCATTAATAACAGCTCTATTTCATAGTTTATGAATAATCTGCAATGGGAAGGGGCCCCTTTGCTTACCTACTGTGTGGAAAAGAAAAGCATGTTTGAAATACTTAAAAGAGTGCCATTTATGCGGAGAAATCCAGAAGACATACCTGTGGCTTCTCTATTCCCGAAAGAATGTCTTGCACCCTCTTTACTTCCAGCTCATACTCTGCATGGCAAAAAAGAGAAAGAAAAAGAGAAATCAGTTAACACCATTAGAAGTCAGTAAGGTTGTCAACCTCCTTTCCCAGGGCCTTTAACAAGGGTTATCATTAAGTCAGTTGCCAGTTACCACGAATTTCAGTACCACAAGCCTGATGATAAAAATCAGGAATGGGGAAGCCTTTGGGGGTACAGATTTCACTGTGATTGTGCTAACTTGACACTACTATTGGTTTACATATTCACAGAGCTGACTCGATTAACATGGAATTCCGCCTAATACTTCAACAGGGAATAGAGAACCCTAAGGAGGAGACAGGGAAGACCAGTGCAGCTAGAAGCTGCAAACAATTAGGAGATGAGGTTGAAGACAGGGGCCAGTTCATGCAGGGCTGCGAGCTCAGATTTTTTAACTCAATTTTCATTCTAAGTTTGATAAGAAACCACTGGTGTGTTTTAGTGGAGGGACTGACACAATATTATTTTGAGTTTGAAAATATCTGCTTGTCTGCATGAAGAATGGAGATATGGAAGCTAAGAGCAGGAGCAGAAAGACCAGTCAGCACACTGCTGCACTGGTCCAGGTGAAGGGTGGAACTGGCCGAGCTGGGGGTGGTAGTAAAGATGCTAAAAACAGGTATGGTTCTAGAGGTATAGGTGCTAAAGGAAAAGTCATGATAGGCAAGGATGAAGGAATGCGAAGAATCAGAGAGAATCCCTAGTTTGGGAATGGATCAACTCAAAGGATAATATTTTTAAATAAGATGGGGAGATGGGCAAGTTTTGGGGTGGAGCAAGAATTGTTTTTGAAATGAAATGGGAGAAATGCTTGGCGGAGAGAGGACGGGGTGGGAAGGGTATGTATAAATAGGATAAAAGACAGAACTTAAACTTAAGAACCTGTTTTGCTAAAGGAAACATCTGACTTTCACAACTTGCTTGATGGAATCTAATTTTCAGTCCACAGATTAACTTAACTGTTCAACTAGTTTATGAGCTATATACCTAGAGATACATGATTACCAAGATATGTCCTTGACCCCAAGATATTTCAGGTCTAGTGAGTGGTGGGGTTGGGGGTGAGGAATAGAAGCAAATAGGTGATTACAGAGTGATAGGTGCCATGGTAAAGGCTCTCTAAGAGAGAGAAGCTCTAGAAATTTCCTATGAATCAACATCCAACTGAATACTACAGGCAAGCAGACGTTTGGAGGAGGAGGGGGTAATGGACTAGGGGTGAGAAGAGGTTAGTAAGCCCAGCTCTTCACAGGCAGTGCATTCCCAATGTTCAGGTCTAATTTCACAGAATCCCGCCTCAACCCCTATCTACTTGCCCCGGGGTTTCCTCCAGTCATTCTCCTATCCTACTTATTCTCCTGTCCAGCAGTCATCAAAATTAGACATTAATTCTCCTGTTCAATTGTTCCCTCATTTATTACTTCTTTTCTGCTAAAATAAAAGCTTGAGGAAGGAAGATAAACTATAGGTCTGGAGCAGATACATTTTTTCTGTCACTAAATTGAAAAAGTCAAAGTGTTAGTCGCTCAGTCGTGTCTGACTCTTGGTGACCCCATGGACCGTAGCCTGTCCATGGAATTCTCCAAGCAAGAATACTAGAGTGGGCAGCCATTCCCTTCTCCAGAGGATCTCTCCCATCCCAGGGATCTAACCTGTGTCTCTTGCATCTCCTGCTTTGGCAGGCGGATTCTCTACCACTGTGCCACCTGGGAAAGCCCATACATTTCTGCTGATAACCAGACAGTTAAATATTTTAAACCTTGTGGGTCACATGAAGACCTCTGGCACACATTCTTTTTTTCTAGCACTTAAAAATGCCACCTCTAGTTTCACATATGGGGGCACGAGAAGAGGCCACAGGGTAGACTTCAGCTCCAGGCCCCACTGTAGGACACGCTCCCAGTGCAGCCCAGAGTGCCTTGCATAGCTCCTTGGGCGTCAGAGCCCGGTGCAGGCTTGCTGACTCAGTAAATAAACCAAGCCTACACAAAACATAACAACAACTTCTAGCTGGCTCCACCTTAAAGGGATCAGCTCTTCCCCCCCCCCCCACCCAATTGCATTCTGCTCGGCAGAACATGTTTACCTTTATTTTGGTGAGAAAAATAAATGGGTTGGTGGGAATATAGTATTTTTTAAAATTGCAACTAAAGGAAAATTTACCTTCAAAAGACTGAATGTCCTAAGCTCATTTATAATCCTGTATGCGTGTTAAGATATAGACAATGGACTATACCCATAAGTCAAAACACACCCTCACGTTTTCTGGGAATTCCTACTGAGTCAACTGTAAATATTGTGTATCTCAGAAGTTAATTGTCAGTAAAAAAGGACATGAGCGCAGTTGCAATAAAGGAACTGGTTCAGTTGTTAAAGACAAAACTTTCTGAATCACTGGTTATTCCAGAGATTGAAGGACCCTATGGTTTCAAACACTCAACAGAGATACAATTCAAACACTAGATACATTCAAACAGCTAGTTGTACTGACTGACATTTAAAATGTCTCAGGACAAGAAGCCAAACTCTATTTTTGAGGTATTAAGCAGGTGTCCCCAACCACCACCAATTCTCTCTCGCCCCATGACCTGTTAGGAACCGGGCCGCACAGCAGGAGGTGAAGGTGGGCGGGTGAGCAAGCGAAGCTTCATCTCAGATCCCCATTGCTCCCGTTACGGCCTGAACCACCCTCCACACCCCGCCTGTGGAAAAATTATCTTCCACAAAACCGGTCCCTAGTGCCAAAAAGGTTGAGGACCAGTGTAATAAATTTTTAGATGAGAAGAGAGATGATCACCTATCCAATAAAGAAAGGATTGAAGAGCTCTGCAAAGGAAGAATCCTGTGGACGATAACGACACAGGGTATGAAAGAGTGTTTAAAAAAAAAAAATTTGAAGACCTCCTTCCCCCAGCCAGCTTTCAAACACACACAGGTGACAGAAAAAGGAAAAATGGGAAAGGAGGTTGAGTTAGAAGGAGGTGCGGGGTGGGCAGGGCAGGGAGAAAGATCTGATTAAGACTGGGGAAAAAAAAAAATGGGTTTCAGGTAAGAGCCAGACATACAAATGAAAGGCTGACTGAGAGAAAAACAACCAAACAACTTCCAGAGAGAGGCCAGGACTTCCCACGTCTGTCTTATAATAAGGAAAGCTGGTATTTCCTGAGCATGTAGACATGCGCGGGGCAGGCACCGTCGCCGTGCTGATCTTTACAACCTCCTCGGCAAGATGCACAGTCTCCACTCCATTCTGCAGCAGGAGGCAAGACTGCAGTCTTTCCTGCACATCAGTTTCCGCCGTCAGTTCGGAGCACAATACCTGCACCATGTCTTTGTCGACTGAGGGGTGAGGCTGAGGGACAAGCGAGGAGGCTTTGTTTCCCCAGGAGCACAAGTGAAGTCATGTAACGTGTCCCAGAGCAAGTTGGAACCTCTGGCTGCATCACCAGGAATGAGGAGTCCCAAGGGGAGAGGGTGTGGAGCAGGGAGAGGAGGGGGCTAGGACTGCCAGGTGATGGTGCAGAGGTGATGGGAGAAAGGAGGTGGCAGCAGGGACACTCCCACAAGTCCCACGAGAGGGTCTGTGTTTGGGGTTTTTTTCCTTAAACTCTGAAAAAAACTGTCAAATGATTAGAGCAAAGGCCTTTGGGGGACAAGCCATGTGAGGAAAGGAAGAACAAGAAAAAGGAGGCCATGGATGGAGCCAAATAAACAAAAGATTCTGAGAAGATCGAGCAGGGCGTGGGGAGGAAAGGTAGTGACAGGACGACCATTACCATATTATATCAGGAGAAATGTGGTATCAGAGCTAGACTGGATGCCTTCTTTCTCAAGATTCTGAATTGTGAAGAAGGAAAAAAGAGAAAATGCATTCACGCTACATTTATTTAATGCTTTTCTGTTTGTGTTGCCACAGACTAAGAGAAAAAAGTAAATGCCAGGCACACAACCTGCACAAACAAGAGTGAAAATAAAATTTGTTTAGCTGAGCTAAAGTACAGTTACCACATATAAAATAAACTCTAGTGTGAAAGCTAACTTTCTGGCATGAAAATGCCAAAATCCAGGGTTCTACCACCTAAATAACTCAATTAACTCAGACCTCTCCCTAAGCAAGATTTAACAGTGCCTGGGAGTAGTCTATGCATTATTACCCTTCCCATTGAACAGCCTCGGAGACCAGCTCTACAGAGGCGTTTCAGAGCTGGATCTTGCTTCTGCTTGCTTACGTGATATCTTTTTCTCTACCTCTGTCGCTCTCTCACACACACACCATGAGTGCATGAGAGAGGAGAAACAAAATAATTAATCCCCTCACAAAAATTAACAAAACAAGGAAGAACAGTTCTATTTGACCATTAGGATACCTTTCACACCAAGTTTAAAGAGGAAACTATGTCTTGTTTGTTTTATGTCCTCCCAGGACCCCCAAGAATTTGGTGTGTGTCAATGTGAACAAGAGACTTTCTGGAAGAGGCAGAAGGGTAAGGCTGTGGGAAGAAAGGGGCTCTTTCTCCATTATCAGGGCTGCCTTCTGCCCTCTGGTTTTGCAACAAGTAAATTTACCCAGAGGCAAATCTTATAAGCCAACTTTGTGTTTCTTTCTTCCCACATTGAAGCTACCATAAGGCAAGAAAACAGATTAAAATCACCTACTTCAATTTTGATTGTGCCCATGGCTGAAGTGGGCAGACACAATAACTCACCTTTTATATCATCACCTTCTTAATATTTAAAAGTCTTTTCCCTGCAGTGAAGGCTGTGATCAGTAAAAAAATGTTATGGGGCATTCTCAGCTTGCCAAACGGAGGCAGGTGGGGGCGTGCTGGGTGGGGTGATGGGTGTGAGTGTGTGTGTCGCTTCAGTCGAGTCTGACTTTGCAACTCCATGGACTATAGCCCGCCAGCCTCCTCTATCCATGGAATTCTCAAGGCAAGAATACTGGAGTGGGTTGCCATGTCCTGCTCCAGGGGATCTTCCCAACCTAGAGATCGAACCCAGGTCTCCTGCACTGCAGGCAGATTCTTTACCATTTGAGTTGCCAGGGAAGCCCCAACAGAGAGGGTGGGGAGCATTTTACTTTGTAGATATGGACACTTTGCGGGTAGGGAATTTCTTAAAAAGGAATTAAGATGGAAGCCTCTAGTTTAAACATGCCCCAATGAGGTGAAAACTACCCTATTTGGAAAGGCCAAAAAAAGGGAAGGAGAACTTCAACTAAGCAACTTATACCCTTCTTCCCTCCTAAATGCACATCTCCACCCAAGAAAATAAAGCATTTTTAGCAAAGGGAAGCTTAAAATAAAAATACACTAGCAAAGCAAATACATTTTTCTGAAAAAGGACACAAACAAAACAAAAAAACAACCCCCCACACAGAGGGAATATGTGTCATGTGAAATTTAAACTTTCCACAAATAATGGTTTTCATGTTTGTTCCAAAAAGAACTGTAAGTTCAGACTGTTTGTATAACTGTAAGGCCTAAATTAATTAAAATATCCCACTTTATAAACACAATTTTTTTCTTCGGCTTGTTTCACATTTTTTTCCCTTCTTAGAAAAGGAATAGAGCTAGACACTTAGCTGCTAGCTATATAGAATGTATTTATGGTTGTAACAGCAGCCCCTTCATTCCAAAGAAATGACATCAGCATTATTTCTCTGTAACCCTTCTGTCTAGTTCTCATCCACAGCGCTCATGTACAGATATGCCCAGCATAACATAATATGCTCCCTCAGATTTGCCAAGGAGCTGACTTAGCTACTCTCTTTAACAATTATATATAATAAACTAAGGGCATGGAAAATATGCAACTTCTGGTCATGCCCATTTTTAGGATAAGAGGCTTAAAATCAAAAGCAAACATTCAATATAATAACTAAATGAAGAGAAATAAACAGTACTTCTGGATGAAAAAGAGAAAAAAATGACTCAATAACCGGGACACGCTGGCTATCTAGTCAACGCCTACCAATGCTGATGAGAATAAATGAAGGTGAAGGAATGAGTTTACAGTTTACAAATGCTTATTGAATTGCTTTACTCATCAGAAAAATGAATCTGCATCTTCATGTTTTAAAATATTACGTATCCTGTATGGAAAAAGGAAGAATCAATAACTGCATATAAAAGTAAGGTTAACTACCTAAGAACCTCCATTTAGTAATTATGATCCACAGTGGTGTTAAATACAAATATTAAAAATGTGCAAAATTACAAGGAATAAATTCATGTAACATAAAGACAATGCAGTTAATCCCCAAAGACAAATGTGCCAGAAATATCTCAGTTACAAATCATCCTGATGCTTCAAATGCAAAGACAGCTTTCCAGCCATTTAGCTGGTTAAGTGGTTACTTCATGTGAAATCCTGAAACATAGACAAGGGAATATCAGCTCAATAGTGGACAAGAAAGCAGCAGATAGGTGAACGTATGTTGTGGGAAGTGGCCTTTCAGTCTAGGAAAACATTTTCAAGAGCCTAGAACCTTAGAGAAAGCAGAAGATGAAAGATGAATTCTTTCTGCAGCTGGTATGGCCAGCTGGACAGGAGGGAAGACTGGAGAAGGTAAATGGGACAAGGGAGGCTAATTTCCTCTGAGCTTTTGTTGCTATTTCTGGAATTCAGGAGAAAGAGTGATTGTCTGTCCTAGCCCAAGATTTGAGCAAAGCGCTACTTGGAATATTCACATCAGTCTATCTGTAGGCAAAATGGGTCTCTTTGGGCAAAAGCTGTACTATAATTTTAGTTATTCAGGCATGGAAGTGTGAGATCTGGGGCTTTAATGAAAGGGGAAAGACCCAGATACATCAACTCAGCCTTCTCTCTCAAACATATCCTGTGATGCCAACTAAAATGGATGGATGAAACTAGATGAATTCTACCTAAAATACCAGGAGATTCTATGTTCACTTCTGTCAAATTCTCTAAGAAAAATTCTCATTGTTTACTTCACAAGGCAAATATCATATAAATGCATGGGACTGGAGAGAAGCTGCTAGCATTTTCAAGAACAGCAAATTACATAGGGATGAAAAACCCACAAAAATGGATCAAGTATGAAGTAGATATGCTTGCCTGGCAAGCCTGACTCTAGAACTAGTCCTTTTCGTTCCTTCCCTCTGTGTGTTTGAACCGTGTCACTGGCTAACTGAGCCCTAACCTGTACCAGATATAGCTCTTTTATTTTGGGGGAAGGCTCAGCGCCACGATTACCCAGAAAGACCTGGTGCCCTCCCTGGGTGTGGAACAGGAAAGCAATCACTTAAACATAGGATAGAACGACTTACAAAGGTAATTGAAGTTTATATCCTTTCTGCACTGGCATCTATAAATGTTTCCACAAAATGTTTTTTGTTAAAAGATTTGGCACGTCACACTGAAAACCTTTCAAGTATTCAATAATTTTGCAAGACTGTTCAACTGATTTTGCAAGACAGAATCCAGAGAGCCTAATTTTGTAACACATTAAATCTGAAAGAATTTTAATATTTATACCACCTATCGAGCAAGTTTTGAACAGTTTTTACAAACACATTTTAAAATTTGATGTCTCTCATGACAAAATTATATGCATTTGGGGATGACAGATACTCAGTCTATAACCAAAGAATCCAGTGAAGCTCATCAGCTGATATGAGAACCATGTCAAGTGCTACCCAGACCCAGTGTTAACTTCATGTGCTAGGGCTCATAATAACTTACCAGAGTTCTGGCATATGGAAATAGCTTTATCATCCAATGATACAATCTACCTCACTGAGGAAATCAACAAATGCTTATAGTCACCAAGCAGGTAATGCCAAGGAGTTAATGGACATGAATTAGGCAAAAGGGAAGGGTAAAGACTGTGGAAAACTGAAAAATGCTTCACCCTTTCTAAAGGAAGCAGCTGTTATGTATCCAATTATCACCAAACAGGATCTAAGGAATATCAGGTGAGAGACTGCCATTTTCCCAGAAAATCTGGAAATGGAAAATTTTCTGTGAAATTGCCTGATCTGCACAAATATATATTTTGAAACATTTCCAATCGATAGAAAATTAAAGGAACAGTACTATGAACCACCACATGCCCTTCACCTACAATGACCAATCATTAACATTTTGCTATACCTGCATGTTTATGTTTTGTCTCTACATATACACACACTTAAAAAACTAAAAATTAGTTTTTTTTCAGAACTATTTGAAAGGAAGTTATTGATTTTATGACATTTTACCCCAAAACTTCAGCATGTATTTCCTAAAAACAAGGACCTTCTTGTACATAACCATAATAACATCACAACCAAGAGATTTAACACTGAGAGAATAAAATCTAATCTGTATTCCATGCTCAAACTTCCCCAGGCATTCCAATATGTCTGTAATGTCTTCCCCATACGAGGATCCAATCAAAGAACGTGTGCTGCATTAGTCTCCTTTAATCTAGAACAAAAGTCTCCTATAATTTTTGTCTTGCTAAAGTTATTATTTTTGAATTGTCCAGACCAGTTTTCCTATAGCATATAAAACTACCTGGATTGTGTGACTATTCCCTCATAGTTAGAGTCACACTAAAAATGTTTGTCAAGAGCTCTATACGAATGTACCTCCTACTCCATCACATAAGGGGGCACGCAGTGTGTGAAACTTTTGGTGATGCTCAGCATTGGGTCACTTAGTTCCAGTATTACGTGACATACTTCCCTGTTGTCAAAGGCTCCCTCTTTACCTTTTACCTGATGGTTAGAGTATGTAGTAATGATCACTGTCAGAAGGTATTACTATATTGATAGTTGTAAGATGGTGACATTCCTAATTCTATCTATATTCCTTCTATATTAATTAGTTTCCTCTCCTACATCTTTAGGCATCTATGAAGTCATGGATTATTATTTTCTTTTTATTACTTTTCCACTCAAGAAAACTTGTCATACTCTTTGCCATCATTCTTTTGGATGCTAAAACTGTCTCAAACACAGCCAGTAGGAGATCCTTCAAGCTGTTTTCTGTGACCCTTTGTTCATTGCCTTGAGACTTCTGTTTTGAATACCTATTAAATATTCTGGATTAAGATCAGTTGGCTAACTGTGAGAAAATGTGCAGACTGCAGGTGAGAGATTTTATTAAGTAGAATTCTCTCCAAAATTCTGGACTTGTGAAGAGCCACTATTACTCAAGAACTTTTTTATTTAAATGTGAATAGGAAGGGAAAAAATCATCTAAGTATTTCTTGTTTCTGTAGCTTTTAGAAACTGAAGTTAAAACAGACCAATAATACAAGAACCATCCTAAACGACATTTTAAAATACAGCGAGACTTAGAAACTTTAAGTCTAGAAACTTAAACATGAATCATGGTAAACTTTGAGTGGAAAAGCATAGACTACATTTGGGTCTTCTTGGATTATATAATTTCTGCTCTCAGTTTCATTTGATCCTGTTTTATTTCCTAATCAACATTTCCTTTAAAAAACAGATAATCAAAAGAGACAGAAATATCTGCAACAATCCAGAAAAGAAAACAGACTGTATTCTAAATGCATCAAACTGAGAAATAAACTAAAACGAAAAGTTAGATTAGGCCAGTGAGCAGGACATAGCTCCAGGGAGAATACTATCTATGAGAGATTCTTCTCCAGAACTGGGACCATTGTGATGACCAGAAGTGTTCTATTCTTAAAGGTTTTCCTTTTACCCTTCGAAACGTGTATAACAGAGCAGACAAATCTAAGGTCGATGGGAAAGAAGTCTTAAGTTACAAGCAAACTACTCTATGCCAAAGTCATACGGCACTGATTTTGCTGTCTCATTCTAAACCTTACATAAAATTGAATTACTGGGAATTTAAAATTTTCAGCTTCCTATCTAAAATAAGGTACTCTCTTGAGCCATGCAGTTGGCATCTCTGATGTCCAAATGGGATGCCCTGTTGTTCAGAACAGGAAAGTTGTAGGTCTATTAATAATGTCTTTTGCAAGCATGTATATTTAAAAATTCAGTTAAAAGGTCTGAGAATTACATTTCTACCCCAAACCAGCTCAATACATGGCACACTTTACCAGCCAGCCACATTTTCAAGTCTGCAGGTGATAAACTGTGCTGACCTGGGCAACAGCGAGGTATGTAACTCCTGGTCTACAGTGAGCTTCTCACTTTGGGGGTTTTCACCCAGGGAAAACCCATGAGCAAAAGTAGCCATTTGGGTCATGAATCAAAGGGCCAAAGAAAAATTGCTCAAGATGAAAATATAAATAAAAGAGACCATTTATGAACAAATACACCTACTGTGCTTTCATTCTCTGACTGTTTAGAAACAAGCCCATGAGAGATGTCACGGTGGAGATACTTATATGGGATGACACCTTGATAGATCATGACATTACATCAAATAACACATTATGATAAACCTGTGTCAAAAATCTGTACATCTCTATTTCTGCATTGGAAGCCAGTATGCAGATGCTAAATTAATTCAGTAACAATTCTACATGTGATGTGGATCAGAAACATTTCTATAGCCAAAGCTAACAGTGTTCCTGGCAGAAAAAAATAAAAATAAAAAGAACTCAAGAAAGTCATCAAGCTTGCTGTGATGATAAAAACGCAACTGAGCACATTACTAATTAAGCAACTGAGAATTCTTGGATTTCACTCTAAATAGTATCCTGGAGAAGAATGGAGCATTTTATCTACTAGTGGTAACCTTTCAATCTGCTACATACTAATCTCATTTCAGAAAATTAAATCAGAATGCAAAAAAGTTGTTTTTAGAGGTTAAAATGCCTTGGTTTTGTTTAGCCAAGTTAGTTGTTTTCCAGTTTTCCTGTTACACAATAGTTTTTTTGTAGATATAAATCATGCATCTCTAAAGGACCATTTGAGATGACTCTATTATACCTATTTAGCAGTTAATTATTCCATCAAATAGGAAAATCTGAACTACAAAAGTATTTGCAAGTCTTTCTTATTTGCAGTATTAATGCATGCTTCCAACTTCCCTGACTACCCATTCTCCTTTCTGCCTTAGAGTATGTGACTCTCTGGTTGCCTTTCTTTCCATAATTAACAGTCCTCCAACTGCAATCCCAGTGAATGAAAAACTTAGCATTTTCCATGAAGGGATCTCCTTCTTTGCATTCCCCTCTATCCCAGGGCCACAAAGTTGCATTTGGAGTTTACTGCACACCCAGTGTTTATGGCTTCCCAGCCATGGGAAGCAGTCCAGCAGTTACACACTTCGAGTAAAACACCACCACTGGCCCAAAACTTCCAAATGAGAGAGTACTGACCCTTCAACAGAAGACTAATTTAGAATTCTTTGATCCTGGCAATAAGCAAGTCACCCATTCCTGTGAAACTTTCCTAATAACCTCCCAAACAATCCTCTACAATTAGGAGTCAAACAAAGAGATGCCCTAAGAGATAGGAACCGGAATAGTGTGTACATAACAGTTATACCTTATTCCTCCAGAGTAAAAGAGGTTATTTTTTGACTTAAAAATTCACCATGTGGAATGAAAACATAGTTGTGTAATAAGTTTTAGGTTCTAAAGCGAAGTATGGTGCTTTTTTATTCCTACCAATGTGACCACCAGAATAAAACTTTATTATAATATTTTGAATACATAGTGCAACGTTAAGAATTACAAACTATAGTTTATCATTTATTATTAGGTAGCCCTTTGTAATGTATTGTTATGGGGTGAATTGTATTCCACTCAAAATCCATACACTTAAGTCCTAACCCCAAGTATCTCACAATATGGCTGTATTTGAAGACAGTGTCTTTACATGGGTAATTAAGTTAAAAGAAGGTCATTATGGTGGGCCCTATGTGACTAATGTCTTTATAAGAGGAGGAAGTTTAGATACAGACACATTGACAGGGAAGACGATGTGAAGATAAAGGGCAAAAGCAGCCATCTATAAGCCAAGGAGAGAAACCTAAAACAGATCCTTCCTTTGGGGTCCTCAAAAGGAATCAACCTTGCAGACACTCTGATCTCAGCTTTCTAGCCCCAGAAATGGTGAGAAAGTTACATATCTGTGACTTAGGCCACCCAGTTTGTGGTACTTTGTTACGGCAACCCTAGTAATCTCATACATGTCTCATATATATATATTTGTATTACTATATCCATCTAGTAGATATGAATCCTACAAGCTAAGATTTTCATAATTTGCTCAAGATCACACTAGGCAAACCCCAAAACACCCAGTATTAACCCTAGGCTTCCTAATTATCAGTCTCTTTTTCTTCTTAGGGCCTTCCAGACTTCCTTCTGCCCTGCCATCCCCACTGCCTAAGGAAACAAGAAAAGGGTAGGGAGAACGATTTTACTTATGCTACATAAGCAAATCCATTAGTTTGAAGGGATTGCTAAACTACTTGGTTCAGTAGAAAATAATTACAGTGGAAGTTAAAATGTGTTTATACTACTGCTTCCATAAGAGGTCATATTCAATCACAGAAGCCAGTTTAGAAGTCCAAAAGAGAAGTGACTGAAAATCATTTGAAAAGCTGATCCCCAAAAGCCCACTTCCTGTGATAATTCTGACTACTCCATGCCAATGCTTCAGCAACTCAATATGTTCTCCCCTTTCTTGCCATGTATAGAAATATATCATTCAGGATGTTTTGAGGCTAGAATACTATTATGCAATAATTGTTTCCAAAACACATGTTAAAATATTTTTGCGACTGACTGTGCCTTTAGAGAAGAAGCACATAGTGGCTCCAAAAGAATAGAGACTATGTTGGACCATAAACTACAGCTGCTTGCTGAGAAGTGCACCACCTGAAATATCTGGGTATTGTTTTCTCCCTAACCAGCTAGTACAGAGTGTATTCAGACTACTCAACTTATTTATGGCTCCAGCTGTTTTTCTGTATTTTCAGACATTCCACAAGGACTGAAGTGTGGCAGCCATTTTGCTGAAGTCTTTCAGTAAGGATAAAGAACTGCCAAAGGTACGGTGGGTACTAATTTCTGTTCTTAGATAAAGTAACCACCATTAGAGTATAGATTAATATCTTTAAGTAGAATAAAGATCCTAGTTTGACCTTCTTAACAGTCACTGAGCGGAAGTCTCACAAACACTTTCCTTTCTGTAGAAGACACCAACCTGCCAGAAAGTACTGGGAAGTGCATTTCTGGGGAGCTAACAGTTGCTTTGTGCACATATAAGACCCTCATATAACGAGCCAGAACAAAGAAGTGAGAGGACATGGCGAACTAGAGCGGTGGCCTGTGATTAGGTGGTACAGGAGCTGAAGGCAGCTGATGCAGGTGACTTGTTCGATTGCATAACACAGAAATTTCTAACAAATGGACACAGAAAAAGAGCTGCTGAAACTGATTCACAAGTTTCCTTAAGCAGCAAGCAGTTGGACTGTTCAGCTGTAATTACTGTGATTTTCATGTCTACATTTTGAATGAAATTTAGGTGTCTTACTCCTCCTCCCTACCTACTGAGCTTCTCACAGTACATTATTTAACAGTGGTTACTGAAATGCAATTGAGTAAGAAACTGCACAACCAGAATTATGATTCCATCAAGTGAGTGACCTATGAAGGCTCATCATTCACAATTAAAGTATCACACTGACCAGTGCTATATTCCAGGAGGATAAAGTGAAATGAACTAGAGAAAATGCAAATAGGTTTTGTGCAGATGTAGGTTTAAAGCTACCTAAGATTGTGAAATTATAAGCATTCCATCTGCTCACCAGCTGTGGTCTCTAATCCTCTTTAATAACTTCAGCTTGCACGACTCCATGAGAATCCAGGCATCTTCCAAATTTCACTTTACATTAGTTGCCAGGATTGATTTTTAGACACCAGTCTCCAGTGAAAGCAGCATAAAGTTGATTTCACTGGCAGGTGTTAATTTTCAGAGGAGTGAAAGCAAGTGGGAAGAGAGACTGAGAATGGAAAGAAAGAAATTAGGGAGGTTCCAAGACCATCGCATTGAATATTTAGGGTTGTACGCTCTTTAGCAACGCCCAAAGGCTCAAATGAAGAATATTCACTTGAAAAGTGAATTAAATTAAAAGTCCCTAAAACATGTAAAAGGCTACATCTAAAATATATATTATAACCAGCTGTGCCTAGAATGATACTCTGTCTTCTGGATAAGTCAGTCCTTTCCCCAGTGCAATCCATAACCTCTGCCTTTCACCAATCAGAGACAGGGTCACAGCACTGTGAAATGTTCCCCATTGTGACAAAGCTAGCTACTTTCTCCTTAGGGTACCTTTTTGCTTTTACTGAAGGACAGCTGATTTACAATATTATATTAATTTTGGGTGCATAGCATAGTGAGTCAGTATTTTTACAGATTACACTCCACTAAAAGTTTTTACAAGATAATGCCTATAATTCTCTGTGCTATACATGATATCCTTCGTGCTTATCTATTGTATACAGAGAAGTCTTCATCTCTTAACCCCATCCCCCTAACTTGTCCCTCCCCACTTTCTCCCCTCACTGGTAACCATCAGTCTCTTTTTTTCCTTAAAGTATCCATAAGGCAGTTTCTAGCTTGGTTCCATAAAGGTGGTCACCATGCCATCCATGGGGTCGCACAAAGTCAGACACAACTGAAGCAACTTAGCAGCAGCACCAGCAGAGCTTGATTCAGGAACAGTAAAAGTACGTTATTAAAGAAAATATCCATATACAACTAAAGTTGTAAGCAGGGCTCACGGTAACATGCTTTATTACTTTTATATTCAAGTATCTTTCCAACCCCCCCCTCACAGATTTATTGCAGAGAAAGTAAGAGAAGAAGGGATTTCTTTTCTGACTCAAGGTTGGCAACAACCTGAGTTCCAGGCAAACTCTGGTTTATAACACCTCCTATACCTCTAGTTCAGACTGCTGGAATTAGAGGTCTATGCTTAAGCTTAATGGTGATTCTATACCCCACTGACAATATCATGAACACTAGGATTTGCTTCCTACTCAGATTTGTTTTACCAGAACAAGCTTATCTTCCAGGATATGAATCACAAAGGCTTCCTTTCCTAGCATGCTATCTTTAGGGGGCTCTCTAAACCAAGATGGTTCCAGCCTTGTTGGAATCCAACCTTGTTCCAAAATGTCAATGTATTATCTTGTAGAGCATGCTTTCATATGTGGATGGGATTTCCACTAATCATTCTCAAAAAAAGAATCTGTTGTTCTTTCTCTCAGTCTATTAAAATTTAGAAGGTGATGGATCCCCATTTTTATTTCTGACACCAACCTGAAGTTTACTTAAGAATTCCCTCCTAAGAGCATGCTGACCAGTTGAATTAGCCCAGGCTGAAAGAGACAACTGGGAGCAAATAGGCAAAGTCTCTAGTCCTAGTACAAAGTGGTCAAAAAGTCAAGTTTCATGTATCCCAACAATCAGAAAAGAAAATTTTCATCTAATCTTTCAACAGAATAAGAGCAAACAAAACTATCCTGAGTGCCAAAGGTGATGAGTAACACAAAAGCTATCATACCATTTTTCAAACGCTCTAATATAAAAGTGCTAAGAGAATGAAATTACTAAGAGCTCCTGTCTGCAAAACATCTCCAAGCTATGGGAGAAATCAATAGTTTAAAACTAAAGATTGAATCAGATTCGATGTTAAAATCTGTTCTAATACTGCAAAATGTCTTTACTGCATGCAATCAAGAGTATCTGAGTGAAGTTTTAATTCCTATGAATTACACAAAACTCAGTGTAAACTAGGGCTTCCTTGATAACTCAGTTGGTAAAGAATCCGCCTGCAATGCAGGAGACCCTAGTTCAATTCCTGGATCAGAAAGATCTGCTGGAGAAGGAATAGGCTACCCACACCAGTAGTATTCCTGGACTTCTCTTGTGGCTCAGCTGGTAAAGAATCCACCAGCAATGTGAGAGACCTGGGTTTGATCCCTGGGTTGGGAAGATCCCCTGGAGAAGGGAAAAGCTACCCACTCCAGTATTCTGACCTGGGGAATTCCATGGACTGTATAGTCCATGGGGTTGCAAAGATTTGGACATGACTAAGTGACTTTCACTTTCCGTGTAAACTGGATAGAAGAAAACACAAAGTCTAGATTCTGCCTTAGGGTAAAAAAGCTAATGGTTAGAAATAATTCTGAACTGCCAAAAATGACTCTGCAACTAACAAAGGTGGTGAACTCTTACTGAACAAAAATTGTGAAAGCAGTGATGGACGTTTATTTCATTTATTTTGTGGGAAGGAAATAATAGACTTCATTTATAGGGAAGTCCTTCATCTTTGAGGATGAAATGGGCTCAGCAAAAAATTCTAACCTGGCGGTTTGGTTAGTTCCTCAAAAAAAAATCTTTTGTGCTTCATGCTGTGCAATTCTGGCACACAAACATGCGTTATAACTATCTGGTTAACTCTTTCCAGCTGCAGTGGAATTCTGTATTTTAAATTAAGCCTTATAAAATGAAAAATTTTAAATACAACAACAAATTCAGCAATTCATATCATCTACAAAAATGTTTGGAAGTTCCTTTGAATGAGCTCTGCACTTGAACCTCTGACAAGTCCAATCTGTTTCAAATACATTCAAGGGGTGAACTCTGGCAGGAGAAAACAGACAGCATACACATCCCTCAACACAGGATGCAGTCGGCTAGTGCCACAAAGAACGCGTTCTAAAGGGTGATAACAATACTTTGAGAAGGCTTCTCTGACCGAAGCATTTGGGCTACTGGAGGAAGGACGGGGAGGACTCTATCATACTAACAGCAAGAGAACTTTGGAGACAGCGGTAACAGAAAAGAGTGAAGGTGGGAAGGGTGGCCTGGAAAGGAAGCACAGAGAGCTGCAGCAAGGCTGGGAGGAGCTGAGGCAGCGGGTGGCTGCAACAGGTATTATCACTGGAGTAAAGAGGCGGCACTGCCTGCTTGTCCGAAGACTGTAAAGTTGGAAAGGAAAACATAGAGCATTTTACTGAGATCCCCTGGTTGCTGAGTGGAGAATGGACGGTAAGGGAACAGACGTTAAAGCAGACAGACTGGCTCAGGGAATAAAATCTCTGCGAAAGTATACGTGCGTGCACACAGATTAAAAACCACACACCGATTTCTCATATGGAAATATGAGAGATTTCCATATCACGGCATATATACCTGCTGTCTTCTTTCATTTGCCATCCTGGCTGATACTATATAACACATCTGAGTTCTCATGTTTGACTAAAACTTTTTCCACCTACTTCTTCTTTCATCTTCACTTACACATCCTTCATTATTCTCTCAATTTTGCCATGAACCTAAAACTGCTCTAAAAAAAATTATCTAAAAAAAACAAAAACCCATTACAATAACACTGCAAATTTAGAAAAGCGGCATCACACTTAGTGAAATATATTTTGGATATACAGAAACTTATTGTTTCATGATAATCAATGTAATTTTATATTAACAGATCTAGGTGTTAGTATATGATACTAATATCTAAGAAGAGTTGCAATTCAAGTGACCAAGAACATGTATTCAATGAAATGTCTAATGGAAAAGCATAGGTTTGAGCCATACTTGCTCTACAATCTGAAGAATCCAGAACATGAGGTTGTGGATCATGATTATGTACGCTTCCACGTAGTTTGAAGCTATCCCTCCTTTCGAACACTGCTGATCAGCATAATGTTGTAATGCAGACCGTAACACCATTCTAGACAGCAAGTAATACCAAAAGCAATAAGTCATATTCTCATTTAAGATTTCAACATATTTCCATAAATGTTGTGACTCACAAAAAAAAAAAGAAAGCCAAATTCTACAAAATGGAAAATTTATTTCAGTCTCTAGAGCTATTCTCAAATAGTAAAACAATTTACCAGACATACTTAAATAGTTCTTCCTGAAGCCCTTTTTCTCATTTAAATTGGTTCCAAAAGGAACTGGCAAAGGCAAAGCATATGTAGTAAGTGATTGATACCATTATGGAAAAAACACGTAAGTTGCTAAAACTAAAGCTCACGATTATGGGTACAGTTAAATGGCTTAAATTAGACCGTGTGTGTGTTAGTTGCTTAGTTGTGTCCGACTCTTTGCAACCCCATGGGCTGTAGCCCGCCAGGCTTCTCTGTACATGGAATTCTCCTGGCAAGAATACTGGAGTGGATTGCCACTTCCTTCCCTAGGGCATCTTTCTGACCCAGGGATTGAACTCAGGTCTCCTGCATTGTGAGCAGATTCTTTACCACCAGGAAAGCACTAAATTAGACAGAGTTAATGTTTAAAATCCAGTGAAAATAAGACTGGGAAAGCTATTCAAGAAAGGTTACATGATGTGATCCGCTCAGTTTCTTTCTCCCCTTATCAAGGGTCTCAGCAACATCACAAGAGTTGTTTATACAACCAAACAAGAACATCTAGTGGCTTGAACACGGGGAAGACTGTGATCCACACGACTAGTACTTTATGTTTCATACCATAACATCTGTACCTGCTGTCTTCTGTCATTTACCCTCTTGGCCGACCCTATGTAATTCAGCTGAGTTCCCGTGTTTGGCTAAAACTCTCGCCTCTACTTTTTCTTTCATCTTCACTTATACAACCTGTGCTCTGTACCTCAGCTTCATTAGTCTCATCAATGAAATATGAACAGATACAGAGCTCTGACTAATCTGTTCACCCAAGCAATGATTTGCTGATGTGGTGGCTCAGTTGGTAAAGAATTTGCCTGAAATGCAGGAGACCCAGGTTCAATCACTGGGTAGGGAACATCCCTTGGAGAAGGAAATGGCAACCCACCCTAGTATTCTTGCCTGGAAAATCCCATGGACAGAGGAGCCTGGGGTCACAAATAGTCGGACACAACTGAGCATCTGAGCATATATAAACTTTGATAAATATACATTTCATACCAAGATTCACACAATCACAGAATTCTATTAGAGGAAAAAATCTTGATTGATTCCAATACTATCATGTATGTACTTAAAATCTTCTGTCTAATTTTTAGGCATATCACCTACATGAGGAAATCTGCAAGACACAAGTTTCATTATATGAGCAATAATTATTACAAAAATATAGAAAGGTAGATTATAGGGTTTACAATTTATCACTCATATGACACCTTGGGGTCTATATAACTCTTCTTCAATATTAAACTAATTATTAGACCCCACCTAGATAAAAACTGTCAAGCAAAGGACATATGTAATCAATCTACAGCATTAGTCATCCAGTCAATATTGTAACAAGCATCAGCTTTTATGGAATTTTCTTGGGGGAGTTTTACAATGATTAATCATTAATCACTATAGAATCATTAGATTCATTAGAAGTAATTATTCTTACAGCCGTGTCAGTCTTATTTCACGCTAGGTGAAAACTACCTCACGTTCCTTTTTGAAGAAAACATATGTTCCAAATTGGATAGGTTCCTTCCTCCACCCCCCCCTTTTTTTTTTTGGAAAATGCCATTAGCTCTAAAAGAAATTATACAGATCCTAATATGTAACTTTCATTAAGTATGTTCTGAAAATACATATCCACCATTTACATACATACATACACACATATCCATGTGACAACTCACTTCAATTTCCAGAGTTCAAGTGAGCAACTGCAACATCCAGCTTTGCGACTTGCCTCAGCTAGCTTAATTACCTGTGCAGACGTCCCGGGTGCAGACCACTGCCACAGTGAGAAGACACAGCTCTGCCAAGTGACTCCTGGTCTATGTGATCAGAGACAGATATTCAGAGCTGCTATGATACATTTATGCTAACTGTCAACACACGAGCAAAGGCATGGTGGGTGCTGAGGCAGGTGAGACAACACTTCAATCAGACCTAAAAGTGTTTAGGTAATAAGCTGGTTCCATTCTAGTCACCAGAATGGGGACACTGGAAGTAGTTTGTGATAGGCTGGAAATGGCTCCCAAAGGATATCCATTTCCCAGTCTCTGGAACCTGTGAATGTCATCTTTTCTAGCAAAGACTTTGGAAATGTGATTAGGTTAAGGATTTTGAGATGGGAAGATCATCCTGAATTACCTGAGTGAGACCCACATGTATTCTTACAAGAAGGAAGCAGAATAAGATGTGTCACGCACAGAGGACAGAGCAATGTGAAGCTGGAGCAGAGAGAGACTTGCAGACTGCACGTTAGACTGCACCTGAAGATCGGAGTGATGCAGCCGCAAGCAAAGGAATGCTGGCATCCACGGGCTGAAACAGGTGAGAAACAGGTGCTTCTCTGGAGGGAGCATCACACTGCCAATTCCCTGAATTCAACCCAGTGACACTTGATTTCAGCTTCTTCAGCATTACTGGTTGGGGCATAGACTTGGATTACCGTGATACTGAATGGTTTGCCTTGCAAATGAACAGAAATCATTCTGTCGTCTTTGAGATTGCATCCAAGTACTGCATTTTGGGCTCTTCTGTTGACTATGATGGCTACTCCATTTCTTCTAAGGGATTCTTGCCCACAGTAGTAGATATAATGGTCATCTGAGTTAAATTCACCCATTCCAGTCCATTTTATTTCACTGATTTCTAAAATGTCAATGTTCACTCTTGTCATCTCCTGTTTGACCACTTCCAATTTGCCTTGATTCACAGACTTAGCATTCCAGGTTCCTATGCAATATTGCTCTTTACAGCATTGGACTTTACTACCATCACCAGTCACATCCACAACTGGGTGTTGTTTTTGGTTTGGCCCTGTCTCTTCATTCTTTCTGGAGTTATTTCTCTACTGATCTCCAGTAGCATATTGGGCACTTACCGACCTGGGGAGTTGATCTTTCAGTGTCCTATCTGTTTGCCTTTTCATACTGTTCATGGGGTTCTCAAGGCAAGAATACTGAAGTGGTTTGCCATTCCCTTGACTGCAGCCATGAAATTAAAAGATGCCTGCTCTTTGGAAGAAAAGTTATGACCAACCTAGACAGCCTATTAAAAAGCAGAGACACTACTTTGCCAACAAAGGTCCATCTAGTCAAAGCTATGGTTTTTCCAGTAGTCATGTGTGGAGGTGAGATTTGAACTATAAAGAAAGCTGAGCACTGAAGAATTGATGCTTTTGAACTGTGGTGTTGGAAAAGACTCTTGAGAGTCCCTTGGACAGCAAGGAGATCCAACCAGTCCACCCTAATGGAAATCAGTCCTGAATATTCATTGGAAGGACTAATGTTGAAGCTGAAACTCCAATACTTTGGCCACCTGATGCAAAAAACTGACTCATTGGAAAAGACCCTGATGCTAGGAAAGATTGAAGACAGGAGGAGAAGGGGACAACAGAGGATGACATGGTTGGATGGCATCAATGACTCAATGGAAGTGAGTTTGAGCAGGCTCTGGGAGTTGGTGATGAACACGGAAGCCTGGCGTGCTGCAGTCCATGGGTTCACAAAAAGTTGGACATGACTAAGTAACTGAACTGACACTTGATTTCAGACTTCTGACCTCTGAAACTGTATTCTTCAGATTCCCTCCAGAGTCATGAAAGAATAAAATTCTACTATTTTAAATCACTGAGTCTGTGGTAATCTGTTAGTTACATCCATTAGAGCTGTGCTCCACTGAGCTAACCTCTTTGTGGACAACAGTAACTTCAATATAGAGAGCAACAAAGTCAAATTAGATTAACTGAGTTCATACTACATGCCAGGACTGTGGCTAGAGTTTATCTTAAACTTTTATTTTTAATCCATTCTCCTACTAATATAGAACTGAAATTTGCTGAATTTGGGGGGTCTGACAACAACAGATGAGGTACTATGCCAAATTTAGCTTAGGGATAAAAAAGATTGAGCATATGGCATTTACCCCTGCTCAGATGCATTTTCCTTTTTCTTTTGATTTCCAGTTTTTCCCATTTTGCACATTAAAATGCTTTTAAAAACGCAGAGGGAACATCTGCTCACAACAGTGGAGAAGAAAGATAGACAATATGCTTTCCAGTATGCCTGGTGGGAGAATGGTTTTTTTTTTTGGTAGCAGATGCCGTAAACAGTGTCCATAAATCCAGGCCTGAAAATATTCTTGGAGACTTATCAAACTGAATAAAAGTGAAAAACTACACTCAAGAGCGTCTACAGAACATCCAATTCTTAAATGCCTCAAATTTCTCTTAAACAAAAGCAATCTTTCAGGAAGAAAAACACCACCTAAATAAAGTGAAATTAACACAACAGTCACCTATGATTACCGTTGTCTTGGGATGGTTTATTTTCCATTTTGGTGTCTCATTCACCAGCATTAATCAATAGAACTCTAGACACCATTCTGAGTAAACATCTTGGACATTGTAACCTCTTCCAGTTTACTCCTTGGTATCTTTATAAAATCCAATATATCCCACCTTAAACACTTAACTGATTCATTGCTCCCCCAAAATACTGCTTTTAATATGCTGCCTGCAAAAATAACCTATCCGTGAATAAACCATCTATACTCCTTGATGTTGACTGTTTTCTCCTCTTCTTTCTTAACAATGAGAAAGAGGAAAAAATTAACTCTGGCATAGCAACAGGTGAAAATAGAATTATAAATATATAATATTACTAGTTATCAGTAAATATATAAATGTATTTTATTTATTATTAAACATTAAATGTATTATCAGTTACTAGTCATATTAGGGGTCTGAACTATTAGACAAATCATACAAAATTTCTACTAATCAACTGTTTTCGACCTTAAGAAAACAGCAATTTTCTATGGACCTACCCAACATGATGAATCTACCCTATAGGTAATTTCTGAGCATCATTTTAAATTTCAGGTTCTCCTCACACACCAAAGCTTTACCAGCTATTAACAACAGTAATCTGGACACATTCTCCCTTATCCTCTGATCTAGAACTTGTTACCACTAGTGAGGAGATCACTGAAGATAAACATATGCAAGGGTGGTGAGCAGAAAGGAGATGGAAATAAGGGGACAAAGAGAACCTACCAAGTGGATCATGCACCTTTAAAGGAGGGCCATAAACTTATCTCAAGTGCTATTCTTTTCCTCCAACGTGCTCAGTTAGCTTTACCATAGTTTTAAAATAAGAGCAAGTCTTGAACCTTCTTGCCTCAGAAAGCAGAACAAAAATATCCCAGTAGTAAATGAGTGGACAAATGAATGGAGAAATAATTCTGAATAAAAGTCCATTTATAGTATTAGTGATGACATATATATGACAGATCATGGAAACCAAGTATTCAGAGTGGGTAAGGCAAGGGAGAGAATTCACAGAATTTTAAAATTCAAGGAATAAGAAAAGTATAAGACAGAAGAAAAAGAGAAGCAAAAGTGGATGAGAATCATAATTTCTGGGTACAAATATTCCACAGATTATCAAGTTCAGAAAACCCAAGTTCTGAAAGCTTAAGTAATAAAGGCTAATGTACAAAAGATTACTAGTATCTCCCATTACACCTAAACAGTGCATGACCATAAAACAGTAACCAATTGGTCCTTAAATTATTTAAAAGAAATGGTACAGAAAACAGGCATTTATCAATTGTAGAACCCAGCAGATCAGTAGAAAATCTTAGTGATTTTACAGTGCATGTGTTTTCACTACCCAAAAGATAATCTTCCTTCTATAAAATACTAAATAGTAGAGACTTATCAAACTTTAATAGAGACATTTTTGGCCTTATAGATGATATTCTAGATGGTGTTGAGTCCACTAAATCCAGAGACTGAAATATGTGGAGAATAATATTTCATGGATAAGGAAATCTTCAATGAAAAGGAAATACAGTTTCAAATTGAAAACTCTCTACAGTCAAATTTGAGCCACCCTCTCGTGGACAACAGTGTGAATAGTAAATATTAATGGTGTCAGTGTTTCAAAGTATAAAATAGCTTGATAGCTCAAGCATTACAACACCAACAATCATTTTGTAGCACATGATTTTTAACCAGAGTTTTCAAGAGATGCTGGTATCTTATGGAGCTTCTAGGAACAACATTCCACCAAGAAATAAATCTTCCTCAAAGACTAAATATTATTTTTTAATACACTTGGCAATATACTTAAATAGTTTTGAAGAACTCTGTGAACCTAAAATATGGCAGTTTCTCCATCCCTTTGGACTGTAAGGATCTTACTGTTCCATATAATAACTTGAGTCTTTTCAAATCATAGGAAAAAGGAGGTCAATCTAAGTTCACCATGTGAATAAGAACAGCAGTAACAAATGCACTTATGAAAATCTTTAAAAAATTGTTTGTAGACCAAGTTTTTCCCTCTCACTTCCTCATGTTGCTCTCTTGGGGTATATCTAATAAGTCTAGAAAGCAAGATCTGAGCATTTACCAGAAATGCCACCAATATTCTTTTTTACTGCATATAAATGTAAACTTAAGAATGAACTTCCTTTTTTTTCACTCCAGAAAGTACTGACTACATTTTAAAGTAACCTGGGCTTGTTAGAGAACCTAAAAATAATGACATTTGATTAAAGCAGGCTGCTTTTAACAAAGGCACACTAACCCAAGGGTAGAGGTTCCTTTTTTGTCCTTAACTTCTGATTTAAAGTTTAAAAAGGATATTTTTTCCCCGAAATTTCCCAAAGTTTTTAGGTATATCAAAATTCTGTCACGTTAACAACTAAGCTGCTGCTGCTGCTAAGTCGCTTTAGTCGTATCTGACTGTGCGACCCCATAGACGGCAGCCCACCAGGCTCCCCCGTCCCTGGGATTCTCCAGGCAAGAACACTGGAGTGGGTTGCCATTTCCTTCTCCAGTGCATGAAAGTGAAAAGGGAAAGTGAAGTTGTTCAGTCGTGTCCGACTCTGAGCAACCCCACAGACTGCAGCCTACCAGGCTCCTCCATCCAAGGGATTTTCCAGGCAAGAGGACTGGCGTGGGGTGCCATTGCCTTCTCCAAACAACTATAGAGCTCTATTCAAAAACCCAATATTTCAAGCTCATGTACTGCTAATGCCGCTGAAGTTCTGTATAAGGTTTTATTCCGACTTGCTTATCAAATCAATGTACACCGGCAATGAATGCTGTAACCCACCACAGGAGGACAACAGGAGCTTCAGGAAAGCCCAAAGAGGAAAGAGTAAGAGATTTACTTACATGGAGATATGTTCAAAGTGGAGTTGCCCAAAGTGGAGCTGCCAATAAAAGGGCTTTTAGACCACAACAGGGCAAAGGGGCTGTGTCCCACTCCTCTGGAAAATGCTGGGAGGAATGGAATCTATGAAAATGGAACCATGAAACCTCTCTTCTTTTCTGCCTCTTGTCTTTCTCCAAATTATCTCTATTCCACTATCCAACTAACCTCCCCATCCACCACATCTGCTCCTTTCACTCTACTTGTTTTTCCCTTCGCCCTGTCCTTTTGTTTCAATGTGCCATTCCTCTGAGGCCCTTCTCCTTTCACTCCTGCCTCCATTTTCCAACCTTCCTGAATATCATGATTTGCCTTTTGTGCCTGGAGCAACTCACCCTCACCACTATCACCTGCTCTCTCCTACCCTGTGAGCTCGGCACCTACATGGAAAGTGTCATTCTTCTGATGCAGTTGGGGAAGCAGTAGCTATAGTTGGGTGGGGGTGGGTGAGCATGTATAAAAAGTATTTTTTTCACAATGCACATACACACACAATGTGGTGTGTGTGGTTGGGCAAATGAAATTTAAAATTAAAGCCAAGGCTAGTCACAGCAGAGAGGATGACCTGTCATTAGCACATCTGCAATATTGACTGTAATTGTAAGAAACTGACCCTGTGAAACCAGACATTCAATACCATGCCTCCCCACACAGCAGTTACATACAGGAATCCCAGAGGACCATTCCACAGGAGACGCAGCGACAAAATCAATGCTGACATAACAGCTGGAAAGTTGCCAAAATTCTATCACAAATGCTAAGACTATTTTAGATAGAGTATTTACAGGAATGGTTTCTGACTACACACACCATGTGGTGGCCAGCTTCTGTGAAGCTCCCTGCCCCGTGATCATCCTTTCCTGGTATTCACACCTTCCACACTGCGTCAACAGATACAATATATGACCAACAGAATGTACACGTGGATGGCTTCTGAGGTAAAAGGAAAAACTGGAAAAGACCTTGAAATTTGGTGGTGGGATTTCCTGGTGGCTCAGATGGTAAAGAATCTGCCTGCAATGTGGGAGACCCAGGTTTGATCCCTGGGCTGGAAAGATCTCCTGGAGAAGGAATGGTAACTCACCCCAATACTCTTGGCCTGGAGAATCCCATGGATGGAGGAGCCTGGCAGGGGTTCAGTGGGGTCACAGAGAGTTGGACATGACTGAGCGACTTCACTCACTTCACTAGTTAGCTTATCCACATGGGTAAACTAACGGTCTTATAGCAAGTAATATGAGTGACAGCAAAATAAATACAGAGAAGCCTCTGCTTGCCCAAGTCATCTTCAGCCATCTCCCTCTTTTCTCAACACTTCTAATATCTAGCAAAGTAAATTGAAATAGTGTGTTGAGGAAGTCCAGACACAGAATCAGGCTGGCCTACTCCTCAGCCTCATAGCAGAGTCCGGACCAGACAGGAGGCAGAGGAAAGACAGAGGCAGACTGCTATTCTTGCCCAGAATTCCCCCAAGCTGTCTGTGGGTAGCAACTATCACAGTCTTTTCTGGGGACTGGATGCCCCCTGACTCCCCGCATATCTCAAATCCTTGGCACTGAAAGTTACTCAGCGTTGACTCAGAACACAGGACTCGGTGACCTTCAGCTCTCCAAGGGGCATGTTCCCAGGCCCAGGGTTCTGCTAACATGGTCCCCACAAGGCAGTCCTCTCAGGCAGAAAAATGCCATGGTCTGTCTTTACCCATATTCTGAAACATTTCCAAAGTACTGAGTGCCTCTAAAATTGTATTAAGAACTCACGACAGCCCTCTGAAGTAGGTGCTATTAGTGGTCCCCAATTTATACAGACATGAAGAAACTGAAGTTTAGAGAGGGTAACTGTCTTGCCCAAAGGCACAAGGTTCACAAGGGGCAGAGAGAAGACTAAACCCTATCTGCATGGTCCCGACTAGGATGCCGTTTTGCTTCTAAGTATGGCCCGTTTGTGATGATGTCCTCTGACCCAGTTAAATTCAGAATTCAACTCAGCTAAATGAGAGAATAACATGTAGAAGTTTCAATTCAATAAAATTGAAGGTTATATATGTACCAGAAAAAAATCATGTCATCACTTATACTTGCTATTTAAAGTGTTCTTTGGGATGACATGTATTTTACCAACGTGGGTTCTGATGTCATCTAAATGCCTCTATGATCAGTTCCCAAGAAAGCAAAAAAGGCAGAGAAAATAATATGGGTTCACAGAGTTAAGTACCACATATGGTAGAAACTAATCAAAATTCCGCCCTCAATCTTCTGGTGAACATTCACTGCAAGAGAAAATTTAAAAAAAAAAAATTGCATACTGTTTGGTCATTTTATATGTAAGTGAAAAATGGGAAGTTTCAAGTATGATTTAATGGGTTAAGACTTCTTAAACTGACATGACAAAAACATCTCATCCTGCCTGTTGAAAGAACCATGTAGTTAACATCTTTAAAACATTCCAGACTGCATCAAAAACATAAGGGGATTTAAAAAAATACAGGGGGGAAAGGGCAAAGGACAAAAGATAAGTGATGGAACTTGATAAAGACAACTACACACCCTACTGCAAAAATATGGGCCACTACAGTTTCCAGATTTTTTCCTCAAAAATCTGAGCTGCAGATTTTGCCTCTGCCCCAGGAAAGCCAATGCCTCTGGAAGGAAAAAATATATATATCAGCACACTGGGATCTTACTGAAAAGGTGACTCATGGCTGGATTTCTCTGGTCCCTAGAGGACAGTGCCCAGGTCAGAAAGCATACGTCAGTGAGCAGCACCCTCTTTCTGTAAACAGTCATATGTCCCCCAGACTGCCTGCCTTCCAGCCAGCATGTAGGCAGTTGTTGCAAGACCTGAAAACCTGCTTAGACCTCTCCCGGCATCACTCAGGGCACTTCGAGACCAGGGAATAGATCTGGCAGCCTATGTCTAAGATGGAAGGAAGGGTGTTAATGGCCCAGTTTCTTGCCAAAATGCGTGTATCTTGCATTTTGATCCAAGGGTCCACATTGTCCCTTTAAAAAAAGAAAAGTTATTTGGGTTTCCTTGGACTATTTTCACTTTTCAGACTGTACTTGGCAGAAGAATGGATGAATTCCACTGACCTGAGTTCATTATTAATTTTTTTTTTCATGTTTTCTTGATATATTTGCCATACACAGGATTCAAATGCAGATGCAGACAGGTGAAAACACAAAGGATTTATCATCACCAGAGACTTGAGAGATGAAGCAATCATGAAAAGCCAGTTAGAAACTGTACATTTTTAAATGCAGTGCAGAAAGTACCCACATTGGGAGAAAGGACCCCTGCTCCCTCCATAAGCAAACTCTCTTCCAATACACCCAGTCTGAGTATGCCTAAGAGGTATGTGCTCATGAGATAAAAAGGCTACAAGTGAAAGAAGAAATCAGCCACTCAAGTGCAAAAGCCCCACTAAATGTCTCAAACAGAAAAGCACCAGTGCTATCTCTTAAGGGGAGCCAGGACCAAAAAAATTCCAAAAGAAAATCTGCTTGGACTCCCCACATTCCAGACCTTATTAACATCAAGCTCCTCCTTCCAAACAAAGAAAACCACTGTCAGCCCTGCACAGGTGGATGCAGCCACCTCCTCCCAGAGCCAAGCTACCCAGCAAGAAAGAACCTCCAAGAACCCACAGATGCTCGTAATCTCAGACCTCCAGAGGAAAAGGCTGCCCACAGCCTTACCACAGCAATTCTTATCTGCAGAATGAATAAGCATTCATGATAATTATCAGTAAAGAGATACTGGGGTCAGATTCTGTTTTCTGAACAGTAATAGCCAAATGTAGGAAAAGAAGAAAATGTCAGGGAGGGCCATCTGAGAAGGGATCAGGATACAAGAACTTGGTATACTGCTACTGGGGATGAGAAGGCAGTTTATGACCTCTGAAGGAGAAAAGCACAAGAATGATGCTTTTGTCACCGGCTTTCAATGTTATGATTAGAAATTATGATTCTATGCGATGGAATTTTATCAAATGTGTGACTGAATCTCTAGATTATCAGCAATTCCAAAGGTCAAATGCCAAAAGTATACTGTATCTTCATCTTCTTCTATATTTGAAATTCTTACCATTTTGTTTCAATTTTTCCCCATATGGCCCTGTAAGTTCTAGAGGTTTTGCCATAAGCTACTATTTACATGCTAGAGACAAAAAAGGAACTTCCCCTCCCTATCTCTCCCATATACATATACAGGTACCACAAAAGGAATATGCTTCAGCTTAAATCCAGTGTTTTAAAGGAATGCCTCCCATACCGATCATTTAAAATCTTTCTTAAACATTGTTTGGCATTCAAAGGGCCAGTTGGTTTTCAAACATTACCACCTGGAGAGCCCAATGCAACACAGGTTACTGGGCTCCATGTCCACCAACTGTAATCCCGTGGGCCTGGGGCAGGCCAGGGGGCCACAGGTCTTAGAAGCTGCAAGATGGTGAGAAAGCAGGGGCCTGGGACTGAGTAGTCAGGGTTCAGGTGAGAATGAGAAAAGCCACGTGGATGACAAGTGCCCGTATCTCCCACCCCAAACACAGCAGCACACCAATTCAACCTGCTTTCATGGTGCACACGCGTGTGTGCATGTATGTGACAGAGGGAGCGAGAGGGAGGGGAGGAAGGTTACTGTATGTAACTGGGGATCCACGTAAGATTTTTTGATAAAGGAAGATATGCTCTTTAATAAGATTTTGAAAATCACTGACTTTAACTCACCCATTCATTTTACTGAAAGGGAAATGGAGCTCCAGTGAGCTGACTTGTTATGCATCACACAGTCCAAAGCACAACCAACTGCTGTCTTACAATTCCATTAAGGTTTTAAAATGTTCAAGTAATGAGTAAAAAAGATACACCCAGGATGAAGTAAATGTCAGCACTATCAACTGCACACATGAAATACTTTTATACATATATACACACGCACACACACACAAGTGTTTGGCAATTCTGACTTATAAACACTCTTGATGTTCTTTCTCTCTCTGCCACCCCCTACCCAAACCATCCACCCACCCCCATTATTAATGAGATTGAACAAGTCTTCATATTATCAGACAGTGAATCCTCACCATAGTTTTTATTTTTCATTCTGGCTCACATCAACACTTCTAAAATAGTACCAACAGACAACCTTACTTTCCTACTCAGGATATATGACAAAGAGGCTAAAATGCTGGTTAAAAACTAGGGGATTTCAGTTACAAAATTGTATCCCTCTGAGTAACTTCCTTTATACCATGCACTTTGGTTTTTACCAAGGATAAAATGAAAGGATGAAACTTCCCTCTCACTCAGCAAAGAGCAACAGAAACTTCTTTGTCTCTGTGATAGAAGGAACATGACAATTTTAACTGGGTTTGGGCCACAGAAGAGGCTGAGCTCTTCTTGCACAACTCTCTGCACACAAGGACAGCTTGTTTCATTTCTGTTCTGGACCAACTATGGACATGGAACTCAAGCACTGATCTAAAATCAAATGTTAGTTAAGGAAAATAAAAAGGAGGGGAAATTTTTTGAAGTATTTTCTCCTAGTCAATTTGCCCTTGCCATGCCTTGGAAGACAGGCAGGCTTAACAGAAGAGGTGATATCTGACTTAGCTCTTGAAGATCTGAGTTGGAGTGCACTAGGCAGAGGGATTGGAAGGAAAAGAAGAGAGAACAAGGCATATTCCTGAAATAGGGTAAAAATTTGGACATCTGGTGAGGAAATCTAAAGTACTTGGGAAGGCGAGCATCAAGCAGCTTAGACAAGGGGGACCACTACAGAGGTTCCATAAGGAAGGGGGGATAGCATGTTCAAATCTGATGGAGCTGCAGCGATAATCAGAGGATGGGATGGAGAGGAAGATGGATAAGGACGTATCTTAAAATATAAGGTGGTCCTTCTCAGGCTGAGCACAGGGATTCCTAACTCAGGTTTCTAAAAACTGTATGAAGAATTGATGCTTTTGAACTGTGTTGTTGGAGAAGACTCTTGAGAGTCCCTTGGACTGCAAGGAGATCGAACCAGTTAATCCTGAAAGAAATGAACCCTTAATATTCACTGGAAGGACAGATGCTGAAGCTCCAATACTTTGGCCACCTGATGGGAGGAGCTGACTCATTGGAAAAGACCCTGATGCTGGAAAAGATTAAAGGCGGGAGGCAAAGGGGACAACAGAGGATGAGATGGATGGATGGCATCACTAACTCAGTGGACATGAGTTTGAACAAATTCTGGGAGATGGTGATGAACAGGGAAGCCTGGTGTGCCGCAGTCCATGGGGTCGCAAAGAGTCAACAACACTGAGCGACTGAACAACAACATCAGGCAACTCTGCGGGATTCTTTTATATACAACGTTATTCATATCTTCCTTTTACTTGTCCTCAGTTTCCTTAGATATTTTTTTATACACTACTTTTTACAGAAGATTTAGTTGCAGAGCAAAACTGAACAGTTACAAAGAACACCCGGACACATCCCACCCCCAGATACATGTATTCTCTCCCACCTATCAAAATCCACACCAGAGCAGTATATTTGTTACCACTGATGTATACTGACACATCACCACCACCAGGTCCAAAGTTTACATTAGCATACATGTAACTCTTAGTGTTGTACACTGTATGGGTTTTGACAAATGTATGTGATGTAAGCCTACCATTACAGTACCAGACAGAGTAGTTTCACTGCCCTCAAACCGTCTGTGCTTGGCTTATTCACCCCTCCCTCCCCCAATCTCCGACAACTGTACATCTTTTTACCATGTCCATAATTTTTCCTTTTCCTATTAGATAGTTGGAATCATACATTATGTAGCCCTTTCAGACTGGCCTATTTTACTTAGTAATGCATATTTAAGGTGGCTCCATGTCATTCATAGCTAGACAGCTCATTTCTTCTCAGTGCAGAGTAATAGTCCATGTCTGGATATACCAGTTTATTTATCCATTTACTGACTGAAGGACATTCTGGTTGCTTCCAAGTTTGGGCACTTATGAGTAAAGCTGCTCTAAACATGCATGTGCATTTTTGGGGGTCAGGATATAAATTTTCAATTCATTTGGGTAAATACATATTTTTTATCCAAAATGTAAACTCCCTCAGATCCTTACTGGAATGAGCTAGAGTACATAAGATAACATTCCATCTGATTTTTTATGTTCCCTAGTTAAACCACCTGGAGAGTAGCACTTGGAGTGACTCTGAGGCGGCAAACAGTATGATGAGAACAGGAGTAACACACTGAGCTTGACCTGAAGGTGAGAGAAACTTTCTCTTTTCATTTTGAAACACACACTTCTAAAAGGCCACAGCGAGAGTAATCTCACTGTTACCAACACAGCAACACGTTCTACACAACAGCAAAGAGTTTGAGGTGCTCAGAATAATTATATTCTCTGTCATAAGGTAAAATGACAAAATGACTGTAAACATATATACATTAACAAGCATTTCAGTGTTGATTTCAATGCAAATCCATTTTCTATCTAATAGGTATGATAAGATAATAAAATATAAGGTAGCTTACAGATTTAAATACATACAAAAGGAAATAATTGCATAAATAAGGAAGGTACTTAGTTTTGCAGCAGTTAATTCATAATACATTAATTTTGCATGCTAACTTCAACCCTGCTTCATCTTATTTACCTTCTCTTATAATCTCCCAGCCTCTTAGATCTTTCTAAATTTATTTTATTTGCCTGTGTTATATTTATTTATGTCATCTGTCTTAAATCTTTTCTGATACAAGGCAGGGCAAAAATTATTAAAGAATAAACCAAGTAACCAAGGTATTCAGACTTGGTAAGCTCTCTGAAGACAGCTAATACATTCTTTTTCTCTTTTCTATAGATTAAAATTCTCCTTAGGACAACCTACTTCTAATCTTGTGTGTTTGTGTATGAATTATTTTACATACCATGATTTAAAATTACAACATTGCTAAAACCTGAATTTCAAACTTTGAAATTGTAGTATCATTTAACTAAAACTTACTCTATACAACAGACATAGTACTTTCTTCTAGGAGCTATTTAAAAGACTCTTAAATCTTGGGTTTCTCTTATATACTTATTTATGCTTTGTTTAATAATTGCAATAACAGTGTGTGATAACTAAATATAAATGGAAAATACAGAAAAGAATACAGAACAAAATGAAACGCATCTATAATTCATTTCACTCAGAGAAATTACTGTTCACTTTTCACTGTATCTTACTATTACTCTTTTTCATGCTACAGTTCACTCATGTAAATAACATAGGGCAAAATGCTGATACTGAAGTCTGGTTTTACCTAATTTTCCTCAGCCCTGACAGAGGCCACTCTTCCCTACACAATCAACCACACACTAATTAGTTTTCATTCACAAACATATTCCCACATACACAGCAACTTTTTCTACCTGGTTGAGGTCCAAAAAGGAAGGAATATATTTAACCGTATTATAATCAGTTCTGACCTTGTCTTTTACATGTCTTTGTTTATATACATCTATAATCTCACCTAACTTATCAAAATGTTCTTTGGCTTCCCTTAAGTCAATCTTCTACATACACCCATATAAAAAAGCTTTTTTATAACTCCCGTGGAGTAAGAACGGGTTGTGTCTAAATCTCATCTAAAAACTTCATTTACAACATACATACCTTCTTCCCCAAATTAACTGATCTACAGCCACAAAATTAATCTACAAAAAAACAACAACCTGCGCTTTGAGCTGGTATCTCTATCTGGACGTGGTGACACTATTTCTTGCTTCTCATTCTTGGCTTATGAATACTTCATTCAAGATGCCAAAGGTGGCATTAAACAATGCCTGGTGAGGGAGCCTTACAAGATGATAAATTTTACTACAGTATAGAATTAATTACACCTGGTCTTATGAGGTATAATTATGTTGAGATTTAAACTAGCCCTACCCTTGATTGTACGGAGACTCTCTTCTACATCTGTCTAGAAGTAAGCCAATGTGAAAACACTTTCAGATAGCTGTTACTGAGATTAAGTAGACTGTTACATGGCCCACGTGACTAAAGAAATAATATTTCTGCCATGAAGGAATAATAAAAAAGAGATGATACAACATCCTGTTCTTGCTAAGCAAAGATAAGAGAAGGTCTACCCTATCATTCCCAGAAGAAAGACCGGCTGCCATGATACAAACTTCTGTAAATCTCGTAATTCACTCTTCGCGGCAAACTTCTCTGACCATTACCTTGCACGTCTGCATCATTTGACTTTGGACTGCTTCTCGCTCGCCGCTCAGGCTTCTTGACGCCCGGCCCGCCGCCGCTGCCCCCGCCGCCGCCGCCGCCGCCGCCGCCGTGGCCCTTGCCATAGCCGTTGTACACGGTGGTGCAGCTGCTCTTGTAGACGGAAGAAGGGGGGCTGTTGAGGCGATTCTGGCGGTCAATCTGGCGGTCTTTCAGCTTTTTGTGCGGAGGTTTGCTATACTGGTCTTCCCGGGTGATGTAACTCGACATTCCATAGAGTGGTATAATTTCTAAAACAACAGTTAGGAGAAATGTAAACTCAGTCTACATCTTCAATTACAAAGTCTGAGATGGTCAAATGACCTGTCTCCTGAAGGAAGAAGTTAACATATTTTACAGTAAATACAAAAACATAAAATATAAAAAAAATAAAATATTTTACAGTAAATAGAAAAAAAATATTTTTGAGAGTGGTATGCATAGTATCCATGTTTAAAATACTCCCATTCATTTCTAACCAATAAAGGAATAATTAATCATTAAAAAAATTATATTGTGTGTTCAGAAATGTTCCAGATTATGGAAAATATTAAAGAGTCTTTTCTATCAAGAGTTTGTATTCTAGTTGAATATATAATTAAGCTTGATTTTGCCTGTCAATTGGTCTTAGTAGTTGCAATCTACAAAAAAAGAATTAACAAACAAATATCCCCTTAAGTAATAAGTCCTCAGAATCAAAACATTTAAATGTATGCTTATCCTTTCAGACAGAGTATTTCTACTGGAAAATATATAGCAACAAGAATATAAGAGGTTATCTGTGCCATCTAGAAGAGCCAACATTTGAACAAAATCTACTAAAATGAAGAGATGAGAAATTTCCATTAAAAATAATCAAAGCGCACAAAATTAAGGGAAATGTTCAAGAGATTTATAGTTATATATATAAGCCACCTTTGCAACCTGGTGCCAGAGATAGCCATCTATTATCTTAAACTTGTATTCTGGGCTGATTAGAAGACAAGACACTGACTAGTTGAATGTCACCCGGCTTCATTATCTATATTTTTACAATGGAAGCCTGTGAAAAATAATCTTATGATCTGAGGGAAAAACATGTATTTTAAATTTACAATTTTTCAGCAATTAAAAATTATATTTAGATACTAATAAAAATGATCATATAGAACACATATACTGGGTCCTTACACGTTTATAACAACAACAACAAAAAAAGCCCCACATGCACAGAGTGATCATATAAATTACCATCCAAATCCAGGTACTTCTGAGGGTAACTAGGGAACACTTCTAGCTATTTATCTGGACACAAGACCTAAACCAGCACTGTTCTAGGCACATTAGCAATGTAAAGTCACCCTACATAACTGAACAACGGATGTTTCAACTGTTGACTGGTAAACTCCACTTTTCATTTTCTTTCTGTGCACATAGCTCGAGGAAGACCTCAAAAAAGCAAATCTTTACAAGATAACCAATTTTCACTAGAGGAACACAATTCTGTTCACAAAGTGCATGCCCAAGTAAATTACGTCTAAACAGAGACAAAGAAAGGTAAAGGCTTTAACTATCACAAGATATTACACGTGAGACTTAAAATATTCACCAAGGGTACTGATAGAGTAATATTTTAAAATATCAAGAACTTTTAAAATGCATACGATTTGGGAAACTAAATGTCTGAACTACTTTTAGGTGCATACACATTGAGAACTAAGGTATAAGAATATATAAAAGGTTTTTTATTTATAAAGAAAAAGATTTTTGTTTTCTGTTTAATTAGGAATCAATGAAGGTAGCACTTTCATTTATTTTACATTATTATTCTGTGTTATTTTAATGAGAAGAAATCAAAACACCCTAATTCAAGAAGTTTTTTATTTTTTTGCTTAATTCTAATAACTTAAATCATACTATTGTGTAAAATTACAAAAGATACCATTCACAAAACAGTAATTATGTGGCATCCTACTAAAGACTGCTAAAATAAGGCAGGTCATACACCCTTCATCAGGTAACAGCCTTCAAATATTTAGTGTGTACTGTATGAATACTGAATATGTTTTTAAAAACTATTCTTAACTAACTGAAAATTTTCAGTTTTTATCAAAATATTTTCATGGAATATGCCCAGTGTCTGATGTTCTGGAGTGTTATGTTACGAGGCAAGAAGACTACAGCAATAGGAAGTTATTGATGCCTCTATGCATTTAAATTACTGACTTTGTCTTTTGCTGTCACCTCTCTATACCCTATACCCTATCATAATATCATTTAAGCCTTTTGAATTATACTAAATTTCTTTCTAAATGCTACTGCAAAAAAAAAAAAAATTTTAAATTCTATCCCTGAGTTAAAATAGGAAACTGATGATTTCACTTAAAATAGCCATATACATATATAAATATATAAGTGTGTATATATATATATATATATATATAAAATTGATGAAAGTCAGGTAATAACATCCTCCAAAATGAGAAGACATTTCTCATACACTTTATCTGTAAACCAACATAATAAATGTTTGAAGCAATTCATAGTCAGACACAGAAGAAAATTACTTTGCAAAGTTCTAGTGTTTAAAGTCTAATTTATCTGGTTAACCCTCACTTATCTGGTTTCTCAGTATCCGTTTTGACAGAGAAGGGCTTCAGACTAAACCAATACCAAGGCCAAAACTAACAAGGCATAATGCTGGTATCTCTGAGACTCTTTTCATTTCAAGGTAAGTATCTGCCTAACAAACAGTGAAACTGTGATTGCACTAATAGCTATTCTCAAACTAAAAACAGCATTCTTTGCCAACAACAGTCCATCTAGTCAAGGCTATGGTTTTTCCAGTAGTCATGTATGCATGTGAAAGTTGGACGGTTAAGAAAGCTGAGTGCCAAAGAATTGATGCTTTTGAACTGTGGTGTTGGAGAAGACTCTTGAGAGTCCCTTGGACTGCAAGGAGATCCAACTAGTCCATCCTAAAGGACATCAGTCCTGGGTGTTCATTGGAAGAACTGATGTTGAAGCTGAAATTCCAATACTTTGGCCACCTCATGCCAAGAGTTGACTCATTGGAAAAGACCCTAATGCTGGGAAGGATTGGGGGCAGGAGGAGAAGGGGACGACAGAGGATGAGATGGCTGGATGGCATAACCAACTCGATGGACATGGGTTTGGGTAGACTCCGGGAGTTGGTGATGGACAGGGAGGCCTGGCGTGCTGGGGTTCATGGGATCGCAAAGAGTCGGACACGACTCAGCGACTGAACTGAACTGACTGAAAAACAGCATTCAGGAAGACCATGTCAACAGTGAGAGGATTTTGAGTTCTGCCAAGATTGCAAAAGAGCATCCAAGAAACTCAAAGGTTACTGAGACCTCACAGTCTTCTATCACTGGAAATGTGGCACAAAATCCTCTGTAATTTCCCTTCTACTGCTCAACTATATAGATGCCTAAGAACTAATGTGCGGCAGCTCTTCTCAGCCACTTTCATATAAAAATATGTTAACAGGACATGGAAACATATGATAGATTACGGCCTCTTTTCTGAAATGAGAAGTGGCTTGTCCACTACCTGCACTCTGTGGGGTGGGATGGGGACAGAATTTGAAAAAATATAAAGAAACAGTCTCAAGATATAACTGAGGACAAAGAAAGCCTGGAATTTCCAATGAGCTTTACACAGCAGATAGATTCTCCTCTATCATGCTTACTGCAGAAGAAGCAAAGGCCCTCTGGCTCTCTAAAGCTACTTCAGTTTTGTAACCAGTTTCAACAGCTCCAGATGCCAGCAATCCACTCACCTTGCTCGCTGTATATTGTGGGAGGAAGATGATGCTGAGGAAAGAACTGAGGTGGCATATCTCCAGGTCCAGTAACAGGTGGGTAGTATGCTGTGTGTGAGTTATGGATAAAATGCGGGTGGTGAGTCAGGTAGGGGGGTAGATGATGGGTTGGAGACATGGCCGAGGGGTAGCTTGGGGGGTAACATTCAGGAGATTGGGGTGTGACCACCACCCGGCGGACTCCAGTATTGTCTTCAATCACCTAGGGAAAACAACAAAAAGAATATAGTATGCATTATTAGCAGATATTCTTTGAGTGTAGATAGTATTTAATTACTTTCCTCCTTAACTTTAATCTTCCCTTCTCCATGGGGGGAAAAATAGTGCATGTTGAATCCTGGTTCTCTAATTCAACTAATTGGGCTTCCCTGGTGGCTCAGTGGTAAAGAATCCACCTGCAATGCAGGAGACCTAGATTCAATCCCTGGGTCAGGAAGATCCCTGAAGAAGTAAATGGCAACCTACTCCACTATTCTCACCTGGAGAATTCCATTGACAGAGGAGTCTGGCAGGCCATAGTTAATGGAGTCATGAAGAGTTGGATAAGATTTAGTGACTAAACAACAACAAAAAAATTCCACTAGTAAAATGAATTTCAGAAATAACATTATTCAACTGGCAGTTTTCCAGAAAGAAGAGACATTCTGGGTCACATAAATATGCTTTAGAGGTCTGAGCTTCCATTATCTGCCCAACAACAACCGACCCCACACCCACTTTAGCAAGTATAGTTCCATGACACTGGAAGTTTAAGAAACCAAGAGAGGCTGGCTTTACAAACTATAGCTTCAGAAACTATAGCAGTACTGAAAGGTCATTTAATCTGGAACCAAGTTTGTGGATGAAATGAGGGGACCCCACTTATCAAACACTTGAGCAATCCCAAATCAAGAAGGACACCTTTTGCTCCCAAGATGTCCAGATGATGTCCTAGGGGTTGTGAAGGGAACATTATGACCAGGGATCTGTTATAAGCATACTTTCTTCAAATGATTTTTTTAAAAATTCAACCAAGGAAAGTAACACGAGGCTGTACAATGCCAGTATTTATTGGCTCTGTGGCCAACTGCATGCTATCCGGTCTAGGAACAATTTTGTTGAGACACAAGACATGAGATAATGCAACAATAACCGTAATCCAAAGGCAAAGCTGTGGGGTACAGAGAACAAGAGCGTGAAATGGCAGAATCAGAGAAGGCTTCAGGGACCTCACAGAACTGGTAAGGTTGGGCCAGGTAAAAGCCTGTGAGCCCTGTGTGAGGGCCCTGCAAAGAAGGGGACAATGATGGCTCGAGGGTGAACGTGGAACCTGGTACTGGGCTTCCAAAGAGACCAGCTTAAGACAATCAGGCACATCCACTGACAGAAAGTTCTGCTTAAAAAAACATCAAAGCTGAAAATAAAACTTGTATATTGAAATAGATTTCTCATTACACCTTAGGAGGCTGATTAAGGGCCAAAATAAAATGACTTCATCATGTCTAAAAACATTATAATAAAAAAAATTATACTAAGCTTTGCTTTTTAAAGTACTGCTTGAGACAAAATGACAAGTTTATCAACATTATTAGTCTGTACTTTAATGTACAAAATTTAATTTTAATTAATATCCATTAATCTTTATATTAAGAAAATAAAAATCTTTATCAATGAACTGATTAACATAATAACTTCAGAATTTACTACGTTAATAGCTCATTAATAAAGCAACATTAACTCCATAAAATTAAGATTCTGAGTCATACTCCCTACTAAAGCTCAGGATGTAGCTTTTTACATATTCTTTATTAAATATAACCTCTTCCGGGCCTTGGCAAGCTAATCACATTAGCCTTATTTAGGTTGCGCTAAGTTATAGGTATATGTGAAATGGTGTTTAAACCATGACACTAGAAATTCTCTAATGTATACACTAGTAATTATCAAAGCATCTTTTTTTTAAATTTAAGTATAGTTGATTTGCAATGTTGTATTAGATTCTCACACACAGCAAAGTGATTCAATTATACAGTGTATGAATCTATGAATATATGTGTGTGTTGCTCACTCAGTCATGTCCAACTCTTTGAGATTTCACGGACTATTGCCCGCCAGACTCCTTTGTTCATGGAATTCTCCAGGCAAGAATACAGGAGTAGGTAGTCACCCACTTTTCCAGGGGACGTTTCCTGACCCAGGGATCAAACTCGAATTTGATGCATCAAAGAGATGCATTACCACGTGAACCACCACGGAAACACAGTATATATCCATTCCTTATCCCTAGAGTTTATTACAGAATATCGAATATAGTTCCTAGTGCCATACAGCAGGATTTTGTTGTTTATTTTATAGATAGTTGTTTGTCATCTGCTGATCCCCAAATCCTCGTTCATCTCCCTTCATTGTGTCACTTTCTCCTTTTTGTAACCACAAGTTTTTTTCCTACGTCTGAGTCTGCTTCTGTTTTATAAATAAGTTCAATTGTATCCTATTTTAGATTGCACATATAAGTGATATATTTGTCCTCTCTTTCTGGCTTACTTCACTTAGTATGATATCTCTAGGTCCATTTATATTGGTGCAAATGGCATTATTTCATTGTTTATGACTGAATAAGTATTTCATTGTATGTGTGTGTATGTATACACACACACACACACACATTACATTTTCTTTATCCATTCATCAGTGAATGGACATTTACGTTGTTTCCATGTCTTGGCTACTGTAAATAGATAGTGCTACTATGTACACTGGGGTGTGTGTTATTTTCTCACATTAAGAGTTTTCTCCAGATATATGCCCAGGAACAGGATTGCTGGATCATACGGCAACTCTATTTTTAGTTTTTTAAGGAATCATCCATTCTGTTTTCCCTAGTGGCTGCACCAATTTACAGTCCCACCAAGAGCGTAGGAGGGTTCCCTTTTCTCCACATCCTCTCTAGCATTTGTTATTTGTAGACTTGTTAATGATGGTCATTCTGACTAGTGTGAGGTGATACCTTTTTGTAGTTCTGATTTGCATTCCTCTAATAATTAGTGATGCTGAGCATCTTCTCATGTGCCTTTTGGCCATCTGTATGTCTTTGGACAAAAGTCTATTTAGGTCTTCTCCCCCTTTTTTTAAATTGGTTTCCTTTCTTTGGAAATAAAGCTTAGATTGCATCATTTTCAAATATCTTCTCCCCTTTCACAGGTTATACTTGTGTTTTCTATATGGTTTCCTCTGCTGTGCAAAAATTTCTAAGTTTGATTAGGTTCCATTTATTTATTTCAAGCATCTTCTAGTTCATCTAATATGCAGAGCATGAAAATGATAGCACATTCTGTACAATTTTAGTATAAATATGGGTTTTTCTTACCATCTGATATCAACATGTATTTATTCTATAGTGTCTTTTTCCCTCCTACCTTGCCACTAGCTATTAAGAAAAAGAGTAGGGCATATTCCAGATGTCCCTCTTCCATGAAACCTTGATTCAATCCTGTGCTAGACAATGGAAGGTCCACAGAAGCAAAGTATTTGTTTTCTAGAAACTTACAACCTTCCTTATTTCAGTCAATGTAAAACTTAGAATGATCAAGCAGCTCATACAGACTTGACTGAGGTAGTAAAAGAACACGGCTCTTACTAAATGCGAAGAACAACCCTGGGCTGGTAAACAGGGGTAGTTAGAAGGAAGAGAAATAATTTTCATTTTATCATATAGTATTTGACTTGTTAAAGCACTTAAAGAAAAACAAATTGAGCAAACAGCACTAACAAAAGTAAGAATTCTAGTCAAGGAGGGGAAAAGAAAAAGTAAAAAGAAAACAGATGAAACACTATCTTTTTACTACTATATTTTATAAGAATAAACAGTTCCACTAATTATAAAAATTAAGAAATCTGTAGTATAAATTACTTTTCTTCACCAAAAAATGGATTTCCAGTTAGAGAAGTAGCTTTTTGAAACCACAAATTGCTGGCATATATGAAAATTGTTTCATAGACCCGTTTTTAATTATCTTAAATTATTCGGTGGTGTTTGTGAAAAAAGTCTGTTTACATGTACATGTGTAATGGGATACTCCCTTAATCAATTAAGGTCTTATGATAAAAATATTTTTAAGAAATGGAATATTCTGAAATAACTAAAAACAAAAATAAAAAAAAATTGTGCTGAATATTTTATTGTTCTTCCATAACACAAACTGTAGCATATTTAGCAATCAAATGAGTTTTGATATCTATGTCTAAGGAAATTAGGCCTATGTTCTTCCAAAGAATAAGAAAGTCTGAGGAGCAAAAATAATGCACAATATAATAAGCAACTCAGGGAATGATGGCCATAAATATTATGGTTTATAAAGAAATATACTACTGTAGCAGAGGAATGCAGACATTAGAAAGAGTTCAGTCTAAGAATCCTGAGACCATAAAAATATGCCTTGAATCTCCATAAAAGACCATGGAAAAGACAAGATGTTTCCTTTTGGGGTGAATGAAACTGTGACAATGTCCTGAGGCATGTTGCCTCTGCATACAGGCAAATCACTAGTATTCAATTCAACAACTACTTCCTGACACAGATGCTAAGCTAAGCACTGGATATTCCAAGGTGAGAAAAAAATAGGTGCTAAATATTGGCATGCCTAGTTAGCCTAAAAATAAAAAGAAAAATCAGGCTGAGTCCTAGTGAGTTCTATTCAGAAATTAGGACAAAGTATTTTTTTTCTCCCTAGATATCAGGACCAAGTATTCTTCATCTAGAATTTTTTTCTATAGCTATAACTCAACAGAATATTCATCTTCTCCAAAGAGGCACAGACCCTTAGAAAAAATATCACTGTGCTAGGTCCTCAGGTTGCCACCTCTTATGGGATGAATTATGTATACTCTGCCCTGCCCCCCACCAATTCATAAGTCCCAACCACCCAGTACCTCAGTATTTAACTATATCTGGTGATAAGGCCTTAAACAAAGTAATTATAGTAAAATGTGGTCAGATGGGTGGGTCCTAATCCAATATGACTGATACCTTATAAGAAAAGGAAATTAGGACACAGACCGGCAGAGGGAAGACCATGTGAGGACAGCAAAGGAAGAAGGCCATCTACAAGCCAAGAAGAGAGGACTTAAAAGAAAACAAATTGAGAGCCTCAGGAATTGCAAAGAAGTAATTTCTGTTTAAGCCACTCAGTCTATGGTACATTGTTATGGCAGCCTGAGCAAATTAATATACCACCTAACACAGCCTCCTATCATAAGTTCTACCAGCTGCTTAAAAACAACAACAGAAAAAACAAACATCCCTCACCGCCCCCCCCCTAAAAAAAACCCCACAATTCTCTTTTATTAGTAATGCATTTAATTCCTCCTGGATGGGCTTCCCTGGTAGCTCAGCTGGTAAAGAATCTGCCTGCAATGCAGGAGACCCTGTTTCAATTCCTGGATTGGGAAGATTCCCCGGAGAAGGGATAGGCTACCGACTCCAGTATTCTTGGGCTTCCCTGGTGGCTCAGCTGGTAAAGAATCTGCCCGCAGTGCAGGAGACCTGGGTTCGACCCCTAGGTTGGGAAGATCTCTTGGAGAAGGGAACAGCTACCCACTCCAGTAGCTTGGCCTGGGGTCACAAAGAGTCAGACAAGACTGAGCGATTTTCACTTTCACTATCCTCCTGGACAGAACCACCCAGCCACTTTCCTCTAGGTAAGGAAGAAAGCTTGATGGCAAACAGCAGGTAATTTGAGTCTTTATCATGTCCTTTTACTCTGTTCAGTCAGTATTTATTGAGAAACCTGTACGTGCCTAGTATTCTTTGTTATCCTGTGGCCTAGACACATGGATGAGAGGCCAGAAAATAAGGCACTAAAGGTTAAAGATGGAGAATGTTTCCCTTCCTTGCACCAGTATCTTTTAGAAGCACAACCAAGAAAACCATAGGCTGGGGGCAATAGCAAGAGGGAGTGCTAATGTAAACAGCAGGGAGGGAGAGGAGAAAGCAGGTCACAGCCTGTGCCTATGGTCTGCCAGGTACTTGTTACCATTTATCTCAGTTAACTTTCTTAACTACTGGAAAACTAAATATTAGCATCCCTATTGCACATGAGAAAACCAAGGCACAGCACGACTAAAATATACACTTAGTTCAACTAATGAACCAGATTTTCATCCTGGTCTATACGTCAAAGTTTTCATTATGTAGAGCAAAGTTAGGTATGCTGCAAAATAAATATGTAAATAATGAACTGTTAGAAACAGGTTATGAAGAGACGTGAAAGGATTAAAGACACAAACAATATTTACTGAATACATGCTGCTCTGCTTTAATACCGTCTACCTGACACAATGCTACTCAATGTTCAAGTCCTAGAATGATAACTGATACACAATAGGAAAAAACTTCCCTAGCCATTACTACTATTAATATTACCACCTCACTAAATCCTCCTAACAATCCTGGGAGGCAAATATAGTTATCCTCATTTGAGAGAGAAAAGGAATAAAGCTCAGTAAAGTTAGGCTAACTCACACAAAGTCAGAGAGCTGGGGGTGGGGTGGGGGTAGAGTTTTGAGCCCAAGAACTAAAATGGATCTCTTAAAGACCTTTATGTTTTGACAATCTTTTCTCGTAGTTAATAGAGAAGGTAGTTCCTCCCCTTTCTGAACTGAAATAAGCTCCACAGGAATTTCAATTAACTTCTCAATTCCTAAAACTCTCTCCTTCTACTTCTGTGCTGCAAGCAATAGGAATCAAAAGAAGAGCTTCAATGGCAAGAGGCAAAAGAAAAATTTTAAAAGGCTGCTCCAAGGACCAGTGATGATCCAAGATGTGGGCAGAACAGACTGCATGTGGATACATGTGGGCCCACATGGATGCAGTTAGCATGCAACTCTGGCTTGCCTGAGTGAGACGCTGCACACGGAACCAAATGAGTTTGCAAAAGTTGGGTTCATGCTCACTTCCTAATGGTAGCCAGCATACTTGAAGCGGGTTCCCAGGCCGTTCTGGTAACTGAGCAGTGAACAAGAAAAAGGAAAGGCTGGGCAACGTGAAACAGCTGCAGGGATAGAGGAACAGGCAGACAAACCATCAAGGCTTCTCGACAGACTGGTGCTCACTCCGCCATCAGCATCTCTGTCCTGCAGCGCTGATTACAGATCTGTTTCTCCCACCAACTCCATGTCCCTCAAAATACCCAGACATACAGGAGGTTCTCAATATAAGTTGGCTAAGGAACAAATGAAGGAAAAAGCAAGCAAAAAAAGAAAGAAAGAAAGAAAGTTTATCTCTTACATTTAATGTCTAGCAACAGTTATTATTGGGCTTCCCTGGTGGCTCGGCAGTAAAGAATTAGCCTACAATGCAAGAGATGTAGGTTCGATCCCTGGATTAGGAAGATCATAGAGAAGGAAATGGCTACCCACTCCAGTGTTCTTTCCTGGGACATCTCATGGACAGGAAAGCCTGGTGGGCTACAGATATGGGGTTGCAAAAGAGTCAGACACAATTTAGCAACTAAACAACAATAAGAGCTGTTAATAATAACACATTCTTTATCAAAATCAATCTCTTCCCATAACTCAGGTAAATATCTGACATCATATTCTAAAATTTTAGATAATCTAAACTCAATTAATTCCATATCTGTTATCCCTGACACTCTTGTTTTAAATAAGTATGATTTTACTACAAGAAAGACACAGAAAATTTACACAATTCTCGTGTAAGTTCTACTTCAAATCCAAAGGCAGCTGAGTGGTTTTATTTTATTCATCACCAACCAGGAATAGAAAAGCGTTATTTTTCACCCTTCCTTTTTTGCACTGACTCCTCACTCTGTACTTTATAATACAGTAAACATAGCAAAAGAGGAAAAGCAAGTTTGTTCTTCATGGAAGTTAGAGACTTGAAATGGAAGAACTGTACTCTCTCTAGCCCAAGCCCTTCTCTGATGCTATGGATGAAACTCCTACCAACATCACCAAGTGCCTTAGAAGAAAGCGAAAATTAGGATAAAGGAATATTCAAAGGGCAACCAAAGATTTGCAGGAGCCAAGCAGTGATTCTATCTTATAGATGAAGTTATTTGACTTCAAAACACGGCAGGATTCAATGTATTTCCCAAATCTCCTGACTTTTCTGTGTTTTTAAATTTAATGATTACAACTGTGGTTGAAAACATCAAATATTACTTCTCAATCTCCTTTCTCTTCACATCTGTTACAGCCAAACACGGATGAAATACTATCTGCTCTTTCCAATGCTGCATTATCATCCATTATCATGAATGTTCTGAGACGATAAACCCTGTAGGTTTAGGACCAGCTCCTTTTGCCACTCAGCATGGTTGTTTTTGTAGCAGAATGGAAAAATAAATTATTGGTGATATTTAAAGGGTTTTTGAAAGCCCTTTATATAATATCAAAGGATTATCCTGCAGAGTAGATGCAGATAATCAATATCCACTTTTCTGAAAGAGTTCTTGCCAATGGTTAAGTAAACAACCAATTTCATATGCTTCATGGGTAACCAAACTTAAGGTTTTAAGTAACAAGGTGATTCATGAATGAATAATGATTCCCCAAACATTTTACCCACACACTCACTTATATCTGGAAGCCTTAAATTTTCCATTGGTGAATAATTTTTAATGCACATGCCAGCTTCAAGCAATGGCTAAGGTACAGACCAGTGCATCAATGGTTAGATCCAGATAACACATCCGAGGTCGCTGCACGAGGGAGTCCCAAGTTGAAGGCACTGAAGTGGCGCTAGTCTTCAGTGTTGTGGAGCATGACTCTTAGAGAGAGGCTTGTCCAGAGGGGAACAGTAGAAGGAGATAACCTCATAAATGGCAAGCGTCACTCTACTAGCCTTATGTATACCAACACTTTTATAAACAGAGAAACCCCTCACACGTACATATATCTTTAATCTGGAAAAAAGAGCACAACTAGATCATATAGAAATGATTTACAACTAAAATCACTGAGGGCTGAAGAGGAGGATGGAAACAAGTGCATCTACAGCAGTACCTCTGCATGTAATGCTGTGGTTGAGGGGACAATGGCAGTAATTGATTAAGTCCGTCCACATTAAGAAGGAAGCCCAGCAAAGTCTGAAACCCTTTTTATGAACCACAGAACTGGGGCTGGGTCCTCAGCTGGTTCAAGCTCCATCTTATCAAACCTCATCTACCCCAGCTTGAGAGGCAGCTGTCCCCAACTTGAGGGGCCCCTATTTAAAGACAACTAAGCAATGTAATCATGTATAAAGCACTCAGCACGTAATTTGCATAACCCTCAGAAGATCCTCTGACGTGGGCAACATCACAGTCCTAAATTCTAGATGAAGAATCTTCAGGAGCAATTAACCTAAGGCCAGCTAAGTGGGTGACAAGATTCATACCCAAGTACTGTGACTGGAAGTGTTGTGCCTTTTCTATCGTATTTCACTGTATATTGCCACCTAAAGACCAAAACGTTCCACAACATTTGAAGATCAAAAGTCAAATCTAACACTCCTAGTATTTGTAAGAACCCTGGACAAGTGAGAAGAGTTATATCCATAGAGTTTCAATGAATAAAATAGAGCAAATAGTTGTTTCAGACTATAGGGTATCTCTGTTTTGAGGAACAGAATATTTGTCAGCAGATAAATAGTCAGTAGTAACCTCATGCTTTAATTTGTGCCAAACTGAGTTGCTTTTAAGATATTAATATTAAATAAGTTCTATTGTATAGCACAGGGCATTCTATTTAATATCCTGAGATAAGCCATAATGGAGAAGACTATTTAAGATGTACATATATGGGAGTGCATGTGTATATAACTGAATCACCTTGCTGCACATCAGGAATCAACATAACACTGTAAATCAACTACATTTCAATTTTTTAAAAAGATATTAATAGAACTATCAACACGGGAATCTTCAGGAATAACTGCTCCTGTTTCTCACGCCTCTCCACTGATTAGCAGAGAAAACATCGCAATCACATCTTTCCAGTCCAGCTTCTCAGACACATTTATATCCATGGAAACACAGTTAGGTTGCTCTAGACTGTATCTATGAATTTTATATTTTACACTTAAAAATGCTTCAACAATCTGGCAGTGGGTTCCATGGCACAAGAAATGATTAAGAATTTGTGTTGTTGAAATCAGATATTTATTACAAAGCAAAATAACTGTATTATATATCCAAGTTTATAAACATGATGAGTTTCAAAGAATGTGTAGGAATACAACCTCTTAACCTTGGTTAAGTTTTGTGCCCAAAGGTTGGGCAGAGGTGATTGTCTAAGAAAAGTTGTTACAGACTTGGCTTACTAATTTGGAAAGACAGACTACAGTAATCAGGTAATAAAATCAGACATAATTTAATGTACATAATTTAATCCTTATTAATGATTTAGAAGTCATTTGCAGATGTGATATCTTCTCAATATTATTATCCTGAAAATCAACTAACAAATCACTTTCATTTTTCTATAGAAGTGAAGAATAGCATCCTACTCAATAAAATGCTAAATTTCCCAAAAGCCTGCCCCACTGTTGACTGCTTATGGCAACTTTTATGTTCTCTTGGTCTCTTCTTAAAAAGCAGTATGAACAGTAGAGGAGAATCACCTAATTTTAGATTAGAAAACAATCTCAGAGATCCTCAAACACCTTCCTTTGCCCTCCTCCCTCCCAACGATAAAAATGACTCCGAAAGTCAGACAAATTTTGATAGATGCCGAGCATGTGCCTGACACCTTTCAAGGAACTGAAGATACAGTGATGAACATGACACAGAGGTCACTGGTCTTGAGGCATTTACATGCTAAAAGGGAGGAAGACCAACAAAGGTCAAGTAAACAAACAAGTAAAACACCCAAACAAGTAACTTAAAATATTCCTAAAATCACACAGGGAGCTGGATGCAGAGCCCTACCTGGGCTCACATTTCATCTCCTAATAATCCTGCGTTCTATTAGGTCACAATGCCAGGATCTCAGAAACAAAGGAAAGAAATCTAAGAGAAAATGCAGAACAAGGAGCAGAGGACTCAGAAGGAGGAAACTTGCGCAATGCTCAGAGGGGAGGGTACATCCCTTTAATTTAGCATTGCCAACATTGTCTGTAATCACTCCTCAAACAAAATAGGGCATAAAATAAAAACTAAAGTTATTGTAAACCTGCTGATGATAGAAACTCAAACAGAAGGGATACTTAAGTCCTCTGCTCTTTCCTACCGAAGCTCCCAGCACCCGTGCACACACTGTTGACTATGAGACATTTTCCTAACTTCCAATAGAAAAATCAATGCTTCTGAAGATTTAAAGTCTTAAAAGAGATTTCAAGTTTCTTATTATTGGTTGTCAAGTGGGTCTGATTCCTGGTCTGCCCAGGTACAGGACAATCAATGCCTTCAGTTCTGTTCTGATCATCATTTTTACTGTGTTGAAGATGAAGGAGGGCATTAGTCTAACACCAGGTTGTACTTAGCAAATGGAAGCAGTTGAGGCTAAATGTTAATAGTTCAGATTTGGCTGAACAATATAGGGGAAAGCATTTCCTGGCTTCCAGCTAACAGACCCCACTGCTTCTCTAAAGGATGCTGATTTTTGGCCAACTCTGGAAACAAGCCTCATTGGAGAATGACCAACCAAACCAAACTTTAAATGTATTTTTAGATGAATTTCTTGTCTCCCTTCAGTCAAGAGAAATGGAATATATATAATTTCAACAGGTAACTACCCACTAACTAATATTCAAAACAATGGAAGGAGGTAAAGTATGTACTTCTGCTATAACAACAGAAATGCTTATTTTGACTACTCTAAAGCTTTCAGGTTCTACCAATTAATCTGGAAAGAGAAGCGTGGTTTCTTAAATGATGGAACACTAACTTGAATGTTTCACTTTTTCTCTTCATATGCTTTTTAAATTTGGGGGTCTACATGAAATTTTCCCCTATTAACTTTTGAAAATATTTCATAAATTACTATGGAAGCACGGAAAATTAAACTCAAGGCATCTGCTTAAGAAATTTTTATATATAAATTCTTCAAAAGTTAATGATGAGGTTAAAAACTTTTAAGAAAAACCAGGGCAAGTATAGAATGAAAGGAAAAATTTGCTTCATATGGCATGATCTCAATTTGTACTGGGGAAGGCAAATTCTGCCAAACTTTCATTGAAATTGCTTTAACAGTCTTCTTCATTCTAATAACTACCACTTAGTGAACTGCCCAGTGTGGACTGCAGACTCCACATAGCATTTCTCTTAATTCTTCCCTCTACCACACCAGGTAGGTATTTGTCTTTGTGGTGAAAGGATTTGTAAAAGTCACACGGGAAGTAGCCATGGTAGACTACAAAGACAGGTCTTTTCAAGAAATGTCCATGATCTTCCCAGTTCACTCAGTTTTCCCATAGTTTCAACCCTAATCACACTAAGAAATGCTTTTCCATAATGGAAATAATAATGAGTGTGATAAGACTAAATTCTCTCTCACATAAATCCACTTCCTCATAGATGTGGGAAAAAAATTTTTTTTAGCCTGTATTTTCCCTCAAGTTTTAAAGGTCAGATTATAATTTTCTCAAAGCTCCCCCAGGCTTCCACCAAAAAGTAAAGCACCACACACCACACACACACAACAACAACTCCAGAAATGAGCCCACCATCTCAGACAAGATTTCACTGTTCTGCCCTGGTCTACACTATCTCTAAGAACCACAGGTTCAGTCCTTCTCAACCTAAGAAAATACAGGCTGTGTTATTGACTGTGCATTAGAGCAGAGCTGTCTCTTCAGCTCCAAATGTCTCTGTAAGACAATCTGCTCATTGCTGACATCAGTATTTTATCAACTTGATCAACTTTACCAACCAACCTTTAAAGCACTTTTAGCTACTAAAGTATGGAATGAATTCTACAACCAAGAATTTCTCCATTGATTCAGTTTAGAGTGACTACTGTAACATCTGTAACACTTCTTTCATCATTTACTTGCCTCCCTCTTCAATTTCCTTACAATAATGGACCATCTCATATGGGAGTAGGCGGTGTTTCAGTATTGGAGACGCACGAGGAGACGTACCACACGTCCACGCTCACACTGTCAGAAAGCAATGTAGCGTGAAGCAAACACAGTTAATCCTTAAACAAGGTGGGTGCTAGGGGCACCGACCCTCCTCACGGTCAAAAGCAGCTCCCCTTATCCAGATCCTCATTCACAGAGTCAACCAACCACAGATTGTGTAGTACTGAGTATCTAGTATTGAAAAGCATCCAAGTCTAACTGAATCTGTACAGTTCTCCACATCGTTATTGAAGGGTAAACTGTGTATCCGCCAAGGGAGGCTCTGTCGCTAACTTTGAGATCATATCATAGTGGCAAAATGGTCAGTAAATTCAGAAATGCCTGTGTCACAATCCTGGTTTAACTCAAGGTCTCAGCTTCCTCATATGTAAAGTTAGGATGGTGAAAACTAGAGATTCAAATAAAGCATTGAGCAGAGCATACATAGTATTACTACCATCATCAACCCAGGCAGCAACATGGGCTGGGCCGTTTTTCCCAGCTGTGCCATCGTTTGCTGATTAATAATTAGGACTAGTCACTATCTCCCCACTTCCTTTTGTAACAGCTTTGAGATATAATTTACATACCACCAATCCATTCTTTTAAAGTGTCTGATTCAGCTGGTTTTTAGTATGTTCAGAGTTGAGTGACCATTACCATTATTTATTTCCAGAACATCATCATGATCCCAAGAAGAATACCATACCCATTGGCAGGAACGCCCTAATACTCTCTTCCCCAGCTCCTGGCAACAATGAGTTTATTATCAGTGTCTATGGATTTGCCTACTCTATACATTATATATAAGTGGAATGATGCTATATATGGCTTTTGTCTGGCTTCTTTCACTTCGCATAATATTTCAAGGTTCATCCATGTTTTAGCATGCATCAGTACTTCATTCCTTCTTATGGCTGAGTAACAGTCCATTGTATGGTTATATCACACTGTGTTGATCCACTCATAGGTGATGGACATCTGGGTTGTTTTCACTTTGGGGCTATTATGAAAAACGCTATGATATAAACTCTTTTGTGTGTAAATATATGCTTTCTCTCCTCTTGGATATCTACCTAGGAGTCAAAGAATGGAGTCATATGGTAACTCTGATGAGATGGTTGGATGGACATCACCGACTCAATGGACATGAGTTTGAGCAAACTCCGGGAGATGGTAAGGACCAAGAAACCTGGCATGCTGCAGTCCGTGGGGTCACAAAGAGTCAGACACAACTTAGCAAATGAACAACAACAACAACAATAGTAACTCTATATTTAACCATTTGAGGAAATGTCAGAATATCTTCCAAAGCAGCTGTACTATTTTATATTATCACAGGCAGTGCGTGAGGGTTCCAAGTGTTTCACATTCTTACCAACATTTGTTATTACTTGTCTCTCAGACTAAAGACATCGCAGTGTGTGTGAAATGTATTGCACTGTGGTTTTGATCTGCATTTTCCTGATGGTTACTGGTGTGCACCATCTTTCAATGTACTACTTGGCCATCTGTACAGTGCTTTTGGAGAAACGTCTGTTCTGATCTTTTGTCCATATTTAAACTGGGGTTTTTATCTTTTTATTCTTGAGCTGTAAGATTTCCTGGTATATTCTAGGTACATGTATCTTCTAAAATATATGATTTACATATATGTTCTCCCAATTTATGCACTCTCTTTTCATTTTATTGATGGTGACCCTGAAAGCATAAAAAGTCTTAATCTAGATGAAGTCAAATTTATCTATTGTCTTCTATTGCTGCTGCTGCTGCTAAGTCGCTTCGGTCGTGTCCAACTCTGTGTGACCCCATAGACAGCAGCCTACCAGGCTCCCCCGTCCCTGGGACTCTCCAGGCAAGCACACTGGAGTGGGTTGCCATTTCCTCCTCCAATGCATGAAAGTGAAAAGTGAAAGTGAAGTCGCTCAGTCGTGTCCAACTTGTAGCGACCCCATGGACTGCAGCCTACCAGGCTCCTCCACCCATGGGATTTTCCAGGCAGGAGTACTGGAGTGGATGCCATTGCCTTCTCCGTCTTCTATTGATGCTTGTGCTTTTAGTGTCATATCTAAGAATCCATTGCCTACTCCAAAGTTATAAAATTTTATTCCTAGAGCTATGTAGTTTTAGCTCTTACACTTACATCCATAATCCATTTTGAGTTAATTTTTGTATATGATGTGAGGTAGAGGTCCAAATCCATTCTTTTGCATTTGGATAACCAGTTGTCCCCATACTATTGTTGAGGACACTGTTTCTTCCTCTACCAAATTATCTTTGCATTTCTCTCTCTTAAGTCCACATTCAGAGCTTTTCATTCCTTGTAGGTATACATCACTACAATCTTGTCAGTTTCTCAGCTATCAGGTGTTTTATTACTCCACTTGAACCTGCACATCTTTGAATCCAATGTATGAATCTATCCTATATTTACTTTATTTCAGCTTGGCCAGTCACCTATATTTAAAAGCACTTATCAGGTACCTACTACATACCAGACAGAACCCTAGATTCTCAGATATAATCCCAACAAGGCGCCAAGATTCTTGGGGATGATTATAAAAATGCATTGTGTTTCATGACAGAGATGGGGAGAAAGTACCAAAGATGCTGGAAAAACAAAACAGAACAACCATCTCTGTGGTTGGAGGTTCTAAAAGGGTCACAATGAGGAGGGGCATTTGAATAGAAGAATGACTGAACTGTCAGACAAAGAAGGGCTCTTGAGTTCTCCAAGGAGAAATAGTGGGCACAAAAGTATGTATGTAGTTGAGAGAAGGCCAGGGGACAGAAGTTTAAGGTGGTAGCAATATGGGACAACGGGTAAAGGCGATTCTCAAAAGGAGGGCAGTGTTGAATATGAAGAATTCATGAACCAAAGAGCTTTAACTTTACTTCTCTGCAATGTACATCCAACTCTAGATCTGAACAAGGAAGCCACATGCAATTGAGGAAAAGGACTGTGGGGTAAAGAAGTAAAATTGTATTGGATAGTGACAGACTAGTATTGGGCATTCTTATGTATGTCTAGCCAGGAGGGGGATTTTTTTTTTCTTTTTTTTAAGTGATGCTTTCTCCTCACAGCTGAATAACAAAGAGACGTTCTGCTTCTTGACAAGTCAAAGATGTTTTATGCTTGGCTCCAATCCTCTTCATTTCTTTGAAGTCTGTATATGGTCAGCCTTAAAGAAGATGCTGTACATTTTCTTTGTGCTTCAGGCTCTCAGTTTTCTTCACTGTAATAATTTCTTTTACTTAGACACTTCACTGTCCAATATTATTAACATCATAATGCTTGCCACTGAGGATCATTTAACTTTGGACCCATCTCCTGATCAGAAAGCCTAATCTAAATGAAACTTAACACATGCCTTACAGGCTGTTTCTTGCGCTTTTTTTTTTTTTTTTGGAATATTTCCATCAACTTTATTTTAAATTTTTATTTTATATCGGAGTATTCTTGCCCTTTTTCAATTCAGAATCCAAGTTATTCCATTTTTACTATTTTTCCAATATGTCTCAGCACACACTGCCATAATTTTGAATTGAGAAAGTGTCTCACTATACTTCCATCATCAGTTTTATGAAAGTAAGTTTACAGCTCTGCTTTTCCTCTTTCTAATTACATTTTCTATCAAAGCTTTTCAGAATCAGAAATACACCATGGTATTAGGAAACCTAATAAATGTTTGGCAGTTAGTAAAATCACAGCAACACCAGTAGGAAAAAAAGCACATTACAGCTTCCCTCCACTAGAATTTTTAACTGGTATTCCTTAAATGGGCCTTTAGCATAAAAGGAGGTGTTATTTCAACCATCACAATGGTGAGAACTGTACTCTGTTTCACAGGAATGAAACACTTCCTCAAAATAAAAGAGTGGGAGACATAATAGAATTCTACATTCCTTGTTCTTTTCTGTTAATTGACTAGTGACGTGAATGTGATAGATCATCCTGGGTCCTGTTGCAAGGGCCTGCTCTGCACCCTTTTCTCCTTTCAGTGATCCTTATTTACAAAGACTTGTGTAAAACAAGTCATTTATTTGCAACAGGGCAAAGACAAGCCAATATTCTGCCTACTCAAAAAAAAGAAAAAGAAAAAGATGTCAAATTGGCTTGTATAAAAAAAGTAGGGATGGAAAAAATAAAATTATAGTGGCTAAACTATGGCTTAGAGAGTGAAGAAAAGGGTGAATTTTTACATCAGAGAAGGATAAATCTTCTTTGATTCTTGCCTGAATTTCAGCAATTTTCCTATGTAGCTGCCAATTTTTTCACCCCAGCAAAATCATTAAAACTGAAAATTACAGATTTTTGATCCACTTTGAAAGCAGACAGAGAAAGAAAAAAAATCTGGAAGACTATAATCCAAAAAATGTTAAAATAAAGATTATTGTCTTCTGAGGGTGGTAAACTTATAAATATTTTTTTATACGCTTCTCTGTCTTTTCAGAGTTTTTGCCAATGAATATAAGATGCCTTCATAATCAGGAAAAATAAAAAGAAAAGAAAGGTAAAAGGCAGAGACTTGGTTAGTTAGGTATTCGGGGGAGGAAGTGGTGCAGTGAGGAGATCGTATTGTCCTAGGAGAGAGGACAAAAACTCAAGTATACCCAGACGTCCGTGTTCCAGGCAGCCTGAAGACCTTAAACCTTATCCAGGTATAGGGGTATAACTTTATCTTTTTTTAAAACTCCTTCCAATATACCTCTGAAATTGCCACTTCTTTTTAAACTACTGTTCTTTTTTTCTTTTTTAACTTACATAATCCAAATTCAGAGACATTTAAGTACAAATAGCCAAGTTCTCACATTATATTCGTTAATTCACCAAGACCAAGTTGTGCCACATTACAGAGAAATTAGGGCGCCAGAACAGAGCACAGACTGTTGAAGTTAACTATGTCTCCTTTAATATTTTTGCTAATTAAATCTACACTTCCTCCCCAACTAGCAAATTGTGGTACAGTGGAAGGAAATCTCTAAGGCAGTAGACTTTATGAAGAAACCACCATCAGATGGCCGAGGGTGAAACCCACCTCGACGGGAGGAGGCCTCCCAACCCTACTGTGTTTGCCTCCAACTGACTTTCTCGCAAGCCAAGCGGCAAGAATCAAGAAGGGGCCTGTGGTGCCCAAGTGCACACACACAAAAATAAAAAGCCAAAATAAACAAAAACAAAAACACCCCACAACTCTAGCATTATCCTAACTAAATTAATCCCAGGATGAGTTTTGAAGCCATATATTCTTTTGAAGTGACAGGGCCAACAGTGAGTAGAGAAATCTATTAAATGGTTTACCTGTGAAATATAACCTGGAGGCACATGGATAGGAGGAATGGAACCATTGGGTGACATCATGGGAACTTCAGCAGGTCCTAAAAGGGGGAGAAGTAAGATATTAACAGCTGAAGAAATATACATTATTCAAAACAATCACTGGTATGTTTAAATATTATCAAAAGTGAAGAGAATTACTTTGACTATTTTCTCTTCAATAATTGGTATCTCATGCCTTAGATCTGAAAGGATGAAAAGGAATTCTCCAGTTGCATAAGTCAAGGGGCTGAGAAGGAGGGAAACTGCTATGAATATCTTTATAAAGATTTAATGATTCCCAAAGCCTCAAATTCCATAAACTAAAGCTGTGCAGGTAAAAATCTTCTAACAAAGTCACGGCAAAAAATTTCCTTTTTTGCCTTTAAAATAATGTACTATCAATACCTGCTTAAGCAAGTAAATTTTTAAATGAGTTTACCTCTTCTGCTTTAAAAAATCTTTTGATTTAAATCTTTTATTTTGATTATTGATTTCAATAAGCTACTGTAACACGCCATTAATTTGACATAGAAGAAACCTTTAAAATACTCCAAACCCACTGAATTTGACATATCTCTGATAAGGAAAGGGGTAAAAATAGACCATATTTAAAACTAGGCACTACTACTAGGAATACTCATACAAATTTTAATTGGATTATTTCAGAGTAAAGCATTCAATTAACAAAAGGTTAGTTTCAAAATATGAAATTCAACAAATGTTAATGGCATGTCTAAGGCAAACAATGAAAGGCAAAGCGATCATCAATTACCTAAGACATAGTTTGAGTTAAATATTTAATTACAAGGAAACTAACTGTCATAACATCAAAATCAATTTCTGACACCCTTCCAAATATTTGGTGACTAAATAGTTTCCCTGGAAGAGTACGACCTCAGGTTACAGGCTTTCAGTTTGATAGGTGGCTCCCCTATTTAGCAACCCACATCCCAAACGTCAATCCAAAGCCTTGTTTCGAGTCTGAGCTGTGACTCCCTGGCTCCAAGTGCCCTGTGTTGTTTATTTGCTTATTCCTCGTGTGTGTTGTGCCGCTGGCACTGAAAATTGCCCTGCTGTAACAAAAACAAAGAAAAATACAACACTTTTGTTGGCAAAAGAAGACAGACCTGCTACCCAGGGCTGTATTTACATATAAGCACAATGCACCTTTCACCTCACAGTACAATCCACTGTTAGAACTACTTCTCAGGAAAAGTGTGGAGGAACAGGGATGTCGGGGTGCCCGTTGAAAGGTCTGCACATATAGGCAAAATACAAAGAAGAAGGGCAGAAAAGATTCCAATATTCATGTAACATTCCATATGACTAGAGTCACAGCAACTTCATGTACAACGTGCCAAAGCTCTGAACTATCTATCCGATTATCTAAATATGTGCAAAATACCACAGCAGTCTCTTACACTGCAACACTTGGTAACCAGTTAAAGCAAAGGATGACAATGGCATAAGAAAGGATAATTCCATGACCCCAAGGTATTTTTAAGTATGAGTCAAACTAATACATTCACCTATCACTGAAAGTACTTTCCAAATCATCCTTCTTATAAGCTTTAGCATTTTTGTCATAGCCATTTAGGTATTGCTATATATTTTTATTTTAATTGATTCACTTAAAAAACCATAAACAACTATTTTACCCTTAGCCTGAGTACGATCCGTGAAATCCAAGGGTCAATGAACTCAGATCTATAAGCAGGCATTACAAGCACACCCTCTGTCTAGTTTCATTTCCCAGCTCACTATTCACACTGGTTTTGTAACCTTGAATAATTCACTTAGCCTCTCTGAGCCTCACTTATCAAGTGTTAGTTGCTCAGTCATGTCCAACTTTTTTGTGACCCCACAGACTATAGTCCACCAGCCTTCTCTGTCCATGGAATTCTCCAGGCAAGAATAGTGGAGTAGGTTGCCATTTCCTTCTGCAGGGGAACTCCCCAACCCAGGAATTGAACCCAGGTCTCCTGCATTATAGGCAGATTCTTTACCGTCTGAGCTACCACAATTCCTACCCCACAGGACTGGGTTTAATGACTAAATTCAGTAATTCATGCAAAAGCACTTAGGGCAGTGCATGGCACAATAATCACTCATCAAAATGTTAGCAATCTTTACAGTTTCTTCTTTTATTTATAGCTTTTTGTTTTCTTCTGTTCTTTCATTACAATTACATTTTAAGCACTATTTTTTTTTAAGTGCACTTCCCTGCAACACATAAAATCAACACGAATATACTCTGTACAACACTGACTTAACGGCAAAAACTTCCTCATCAGATAAATATCAAATAGTTGACAGTATAGAGTGTGAACAGAAATGCTACCACCTCAACAAAGTACTACTTTTTAATCACCGAACTGTATACCAGACAAACAGTCTCTTAACCCCAGGCAAGACCCCTAAAACTGTTAAAGTCATTTGTATAAAATGCTTTAAAGAATGTAGGACAAGTCAGTGATTTACAGCCAGAAAATGTTTTCTTCCTGGCCTTGATTTCAAAAGTAGCCAAATGACTTTACCATCCTTGTTCCCCCTTCCTCTTGTCACTGTCATCAAAACCCTTTCAAACAGCATTGCGAAATATACAGTAATGGTTTCTGAAACTCAGCTCTGCCTTGGAACCTTAAGATTTCACTCCTTTCTGAAGTAAACCATTGCACCCTCAGGCATTCAGGAGTTTAACAGCTAGCAAAATAAAAATCCCTTTCCACAGGGGTGGTATGAGAAAAGTCACTGTCTTCCTAAATACTTATCTCTCCCAATCAGTGAGTTAAGTGCTTCTGCTTGTGTTTGAGAACCTCCTTATACTATTATAATTCTTCCCTAATTAAAACACAAACTTCTTTTCCTAAACTTTTAGAATAGTATACTAGATACCTTTTGATTTTTTAATTGGTGATCTCATGACACAAGATTTAAAAGATATAGCTATTGAGAATACAGTGGGAAATGGTTCTCTTCTTATTCAAACCACCAACAACACAGGATATGTGTGAGGCAAGGAAAAAAGCCACACATTCTCCCCAAACAAACTTCCTCTTTGTATTGGGAAATCATCGGTCTATTAAACTTGGGAAAAAAAAATGTTAATCACTTAAGATATCTTGAACCCTCTTTATTTAAACATTCTTGGTACATAAAGGTAGGTCTACACAAATATACATACACATAGATGAAATAATTTGAATCCAAACATACACCTCCAAAATACTGTCTGATTTTTTTTTTCTTTTTGAGAAACTAATTAAGTAGCTCAGCTAGAGACCACATGAACTCTTCCACAGACAAATAAAAGATGTCACATGTACAGTTTCTAGAACTTGAATTAGAATGTTAGCTAAGAGTCAAGTAATTCCATGAAAAAATGTCTTGGGAAATTTGATCAATTTCAGCTTTTAGGCTGTGAATTCAAGAGTCAAGACCTGCCCTCCCCACCCCTGCCTCAGTTTTTTTCACTGAACAAGATGTGACATGCAAATAAGAACTCTGATCCATTTACAGTCATTAAAAATTTTAACTGCAGTTTTCATGTACACGGTCTGACATCTTAAAAGTCTGCAAGCATTTGTTAGTGAATTTGACTGTTCATTTACTTATAACAAACTGTGAACAAGAAAGGTTGGAGAGTGGCTTAATTATTCAACCAGTAGTAATTCATGCAATGATCCTACAACTTTATTCTCATATCAGAGAGACTGAAGAGAAGTCCAGCAATGTTGTATTTTTAGGGCCACACATGGAGCTATGCCCCTACCAAGGCTGTAAGCCCATTCTTGACTGGAGGAGGATGTGCAAATGAGGTTCAGACACCTAGAAGTGGTGGAAAATGGGAATCCAGGGTATCAATTACCATTAAACCAGTCTCAGAAATAGACCAGCTATAAATAAATAATCATACCACAATTTTGCCATTTTGAAAATGTATTATTTTTATGAGCTGAATATTCACCAAGAGGTAAACAACTAGTGAATAAATAGAATGTTTGTATATAAACTGGTACCTGTGTGTCCAAAGCACTAGATGACATTCTTAGCTTATTAACTTATTATTATCTTGTTCAAAAAGAATGAAAGAGGGGAAAAGGGTGTAAGAGGACTGAGGGCACAACATAGCAAGATAAAGGAAAACTAATGGGAGAAATAAAACAAGGGCAAAACAGGGATGTGATGAAATCCAACAAGCTCTATTAAAAACAAAAGCCTCCAGATCTTTCCAAATAGCCAAAAGAGAATTTCTTGCTGGTTGAAGTAGTCATAAGGATAAGACCACAGCTAGTAGGTAACCAGATAATTATGGTGAAAGCAATTACCAAGACAAACAGCCTAAATAAAAGTATACTTGCACTGTTTGCCATGCACGGGTCTAAGACTAAATACAAAATGTGAGGTCTTCTAGTGGATCTTGTGAATGTTTAATAACGAATCTCCAGTTATTTATGGTGATTTGAGACATGTAGACAAGTTAACGGATTATGTAGGCACTTTGGGAACATTGTTGTTCAAGTTATTCAGCACTAATCAATCCCGTAAGAGGACAAAAAGGAATACAAAGGTCCTAACCTAAGTTTAAACTCTAGTGCAGTGGTTCTTAAACTTAAGTACACATCAAAATCATCCAGAGGGTTTCTGAAAATCCAGATGACTAAATTCCACTTCCTGTAGTTTCAGAATCAGAAGACATGGGGTGGATCCTAAGAGTCAGAGTTTCTAACAAGTTCTCAAGTTGGTTAAAACAATGAGCATACACAGCAAACATCATGCTCAATGGTTAAAAAACTAAAGCTTTCATCCTAACGTCAGGAACAAGAGAAGGATGCCCACCTTCAACATCACTATCAACATTGTAAACAGAAGTCCTAGCTAGAACAACAGGGAGAAAAAGAAAAAGCAGCCAAACTGGAAAGGAAGAAGCAAAACCATGTTCGCAGATGACTTCATCCTATATATAGAAAATCCCAAAGATTCCATAGACAAAACACTATTTAAAAAAAAGAGTTCCGTAAATTTACAGGGTACAAGAGCAACACACAAGTCAATTATGTTTCTATGCACCAGAAATGAACAATCTGAAAAGGAAACTAAGAATATAATTCTATTCACAGCAATATCCAAAAGAATAAAATATCTAAGAATAAATTTAAACAAGGAGGTGAAAGCCTTCTGCACCTAAATTACAAAGCACGGCTGAAAGAAAGTAAAGAAGACCCTAAAGAAGTGGAACCCAAGAACACCTAAATAAAGACATGGAATGGAAGACAGTATTATTAAGATGGCAACACTGTTCAAAGTGATCTACTAAGTCAAAGTGATCTACAAAGTCAATCCCTTCTCCAGAGGATCTTCTCAATCCAGGGATCGAACCCAGGTCTCCAGCATTGCAGGCAGATTCTTTACCAGCTGTGAGCCACAAGGGAAGCCCAAGAATACTGGCGTGGGTAGCCGATCCCTTCTCCAGGAGATCTTCCCAACTCAGGAATTGAACCAGGGTCTCAAGCATTGCAGGCAGATTCTTTACCAGCTGAGCTACCAGGGAAGCCAAGTCAATGTAATCTCTATCAAAACTGCAAGTCTTTTTGGCAGACATGGAAAATCAAATCCTTAAAATCATATGAAACTGCAAGAGGCCTCAAACAGACTGAAAGAATCTACCTGATATCATATACAAAAGTCAGACCTAAATATAAAATCTAAAACCGTAAATCCTTAGAAGAAAACATGGCTATACTTTCATAATGTTACATTTGGCAATGGATTCTTAGATGTGACACCAAAACTACAAGCAACACAAGAAAAAACAATAAAGAGGACTTCATAATAACTAAAAACCTCGTGCAAAGGACATTAGTAACAAAGTGAAAAGGAAACTTATAAGACAGGCAAAACATACTTACAAATTCTGTATCTAATAAGGAGCTAGTATCCCAAATACATAAAAAATTCTCACGACTCAACAAAAAGACAGGGGTTCCGGAGGGGAAGCATATGTAAACCCATGGTGATATCATGACAATGTATGGCAAAAACAATTAAAAAATTAAAAAATTTAAAAAAATTAAAAAAAAAAAGACAACCCAGTTTTTAAAATGGGTAAAGGGCTTAACTCATCATTTTGACAAAGAAGACACAGAGCCAACAAATATGAGAAGATGCTCACCACCTTGTTAGTCATTAGGGAAACAAATCAAAACCACAGTGAGGCACACCACTTCAAACTCCTGTAACAGCTATTCTCAGAAAAATGGAAAATAAGTGTTGGTGTGGATGTGGAAAAACTGGAACCCTTATACAACTGCTGGTAGTCATATAAGATGGTACAGCTGCTGTGGAAATCAGTTTGGCTCCTCCTCAAAAAACTAAACAGAAAAGGACTACATGGCCCATCAATATGATTTCTAGGTAAAATATACCCAGAAGGATTGAAAACTGGGACTCAAACAAATACATGGACACATGCTCACAGCAGCACTATTCACAACAGTCAAATGGTACAAACAGTCAAAACGTCCATTTGGGGGAAAATGGGTAGATACAATCTGATATAATACACACATGGGAATATTACCCAGACATAAAAAGGAATGAAGCACTGATAGATGCTAGAAGCTTGAAAATATTAAACTAAGTAAAAGACGCCAGACACAAAAGGTCACATTTGTGTGATTCCATGTACATAAAATATCCAGAATAAATAAATCAGAGATGAAACTCAGATCTGTAATTTCTGATGGCTGAGCAGTGGGAATGATTTGGGACGTTAACTGCCTAAAAGATGGAGGCGTTTCCTTTTGGGGTAATGAAAATGTTTTAGAACTCGAAAGAAGTGAATGCCCAACACCACAAAAGGACTAAATGCAAATGAATTAAAATAGCTAATTTTATCTAGTAGTTCATGTTAATCTTATATGAATTTCACCTTAATAATTATTTAAGTTTTCTAAAATAATGTTACACAGTGAGTACATAGCCAAAAAACTATAAGATGGTAAAACTGTGGTTACTAATAAACTACCAAAAAGCAACTGAACACAAATCTCCTAGAGCACATTTCATGACTTGTACATTAATTTTGGAGAGGATGCTATTTCTAGGCACTGTGCTATGCAAAATACCAGTAAGCTGCATTCTCAGTCCTCAAGGGACTGACGGTCTAATTATGGGGTACAGATATATAAACACACACACAAGGATGCCTTTCAGGCACTGTCTAAATTCAGCAAGATTTTAAATGATTATCATCCTACAAACATGTTAGTGATTACAGAAATGAGCTGTTAGAAGACTCTCAGGATTTGGGAGAGGTCTCACTGTTTTACAAGTAAAGAAACTGAGGCCCAGATGCAAGCTAACCATCAGACAGGTGATGGAACAATAGGGTCTGGAAGTCAGTTTTTATAGTTATTAGCTCAGTGTGGTTTCCTTGAGGAGTAAGTTTTGCTGTTTCTTAAAATGCTGCTGCAAAGTCATTTTTTTTCTCTCTCTCTCAAGGTGTAATTCTCATATACAGTCAGGTACAGACTGCACATCTCTCTGGTTTGGATATACTGGTCTCTCCAATCTGTAACTACTTCTTCCTCCAGTCATCCTGCCAGAGAGGAAACAGACTGGAAACAGAAGAATCTGAGCAGTGAAGGAAGAAAACCCCTGGAGCTAGGGAGGCCTGGGTTTGAAGGTGAGCTCTACCACTTTCTAGCATGACCCTGGACAAGTTACTTAAAATCTCTCTGACAGATCAGCAGTTTTCCGAGTTACAAAAAAAGAAAATAACAAGAACTAACTTCAAGGGTTGTTCTAAGGTCTGGGAGTTGCAATGATGCATATAGTGCCCAGTACAGTACCTGGTCAAATAATGGTATTTTAAAACAACTTTAACATTGTGCCATGAAGAGAAATACAATATGAAGAAAGAGGTTAATAGAGAATCTATCAGAAAAACAAACCTAGATACCCTATAAAAGAAGCAGAGACATCACTTTGCCAACAAAGGTTTGTATATTCAAAGCTATGGCTCTTCCAGTAGTCATGTATGGATGTGAGAGTTGGACCCTGACAAAGGCTGAGCACCTAAGAACTGATGCTTTCAAACTGGGGTGCTGGAGAAGATTCTTCAGAGTCCCTTCGACAGCAAGGAGATCAAACTAGTGAATCCTAAAGGAAATCAACCCTGAATATTCATTGGAAGGACTGACGCTGAAGCTCCAATATTTTGGCCACTTGATGTGAAGAGCCAACTCACTGGAAAGGATTCTAATGCTGGGAAAGACTGAAGGCAAAAGGAGAAACGGGCGACAGGATGAGATGGTTGGATGGCATCACCGACTCAATGAACATGAGTTTGAGCAAACTCAAGGAGACAGTAAAGGACAGGGGAGCCTGGCAAACTGCAGTTCATGGGGTTGCAAAAAGCTGGACACAGCTTAGCGATTGAACGACAACAACAACAGAAAGACAAATGAATAGTTACATGAGCTCTCAAATGAGCGAGTCACTTGTTTTGCCCTTCACATTTTCTCCTCTAAAAATGTTTTTCCATCTTGTTGATTTAAAGTAATATTCTCCTTTTTAAAAATAATGCATTCAAGATACATGAATTATGATGATTAAAAAACAAGGAACAAATTTCTTTAAAAGGGAAAGATAGCTGCTTTGCCATAGTAATCTCCTTTCCCATTCCTAATTACTAGCCCTACCTCTCCCAAAACTCCCTGTTATCTTTCTGTAATTTCTAGGAAACATTAGAAAATTGCAGGTGTCTAACTTTCTAAATGTCTGGACAACTCTATAAATAAGAAGATCAGCCTTTGTTTTCTGAAAGTCAATCCTCTACTTCTCTCTGACACTGGCTTTGTTACAAGAATTTCTAGTCTGGCTCAGCATTGTCCTTAAAAGTAGCAAGTGACCCTAACAACAAATTGCCCAGTGACTAAAATATTCCTGCTGAAGTCCTCCTGAAGTAAACCACTCACAAAACTGAGCTGCTGATAGAACCCATAAATAATGGGATACCACCATCTTAACAATTACCCATTCAAAACACAAGAAGGTGAGACATTAGTTAAGTATGCTTCCCATTTTGAATGCAACTTTTTCTTTCCCAATATTTCTCTTTGAACTTGTTCTGTTACTTAGCTGTTATAAGGGCATCAGGAGTAGAGAGTTTAATCTCACACCAGATTAAATTTCATCAATCCCAATATTTCTTAGTTTCAATAAAATCAAGTTATCTACTTTATCAAGTTTTTTTTTAAGGCTTAAATGTTAACAAAATCTATATACTTACTGAGTGATTATAGAGGGATTTCCTTGTATTAGCTTATATTTTATTACATTCAATTCAATAAACATTTACTGTACAAGATGCTGTAAGAGATTAAACACCACACAGGAAACTTTATAACAGAAATGTTACTAACTACTACATAAACAAACAGCAATTGTTTTATTAGGGGCCAAGAGCACTGGAGCTAGACAATAATCATCCACAGTGGGTAGAAGGAGCATATTTAAAACTCCCAGTGACTGGCATGAATGGTAAAGGAAGTCAGTGAATTCATTCACAACAGGCACGATGGCTAACAGTTTTAAAAAGAACTTGATTTAAATTCAGGGCTACACTGGATGGGAGGGAAGTTTGCGGGACAATGGATACAAGTGTATGTATGGCTGGGGGCTTTCCCGATGGCTCAGCGGTGAAGAATCAGCCTGCAATGCAGGAGACCTGGGTTAGATCCCTGGGCGGGGAAGATCCCCCTGGAGGAGGAGGAAATGGCAACCCACTCCAGTATTCTGGCCTGGGAAATCCCACAGACAGGGGAGCCTGGCAGGCTACAGTCCGTGGAGTCGCAAAGAGTCGAACACAACTTAGCAACTAAACAACAACAAATACGTATGACTGAGTCTGTTTACTGTTCACCTGAAACTATCACAACATTGTTACTTGGCTATACTCCAGGACAAAATGAGAAGTTTAAAAATAAATACAGCCAGGGCTACAGAAATACAAGCTCTAAGATTGTTAAAGATATTAGATATCATGAGAGAGGCCGATAATACAGCCTTCAACTCCTGATTTTAGAAGTCCTGGTTGCTGCTTTGTTCGGTTCAACAAACCTTTGCTGAACCCGATCTAGTTGCCAGCCCCTGAGCAGGATGCCAAGGACACAATGATATTGAAGAGAACAAGGATTTCTGTTCGTAATTATGGAGAGAATGGCATGCAGAATGAGTAATGCACAGGTGCAAAGAAGTGGGGCCCCAGCGGGGTGGGGGGCGGCGGTGCGGGATGCAGCTCTCTGTCCTGCTTCTGGCCTGAGATGTCTCCACCAGATAGCTGTGTAGCTCGGCATGGAGTCAGGCACATGGCCCAGACATCTCAAACTGCATGAGCATTTGGTAAGAGTCTAGTCCAGCAACAGAACTGATTAAAGAATTAGAAGGAGGTCTATGAAAAATAGTTCCAAAGGTTCATCTTTGGGCAAACCAAAACACAGGACTCCAAGTTCATAGATCCAGCCTGATGCTGAAAATTGGACCTCCCGAAGTCTTAGGGGCCTGCTTTTCATGCTAAACTTCCTCACCCTATCAAACTTGGAATATAACTTACCCAGTTCACAGATGAAAACATTCAGTATCATCCTCCCAGTTAAACTTATCTAAATGAACACTAAGATTCAGTCTGTCTTTGATTTTTAATGTCAGGTTTTAATGGAAGATAATCCATGGATTTCCTTATTTATAGTTAAACCAGGACCCTATAAACTTCAAAGCTCTGAGGAATGATACAAATACAACTCATTAATACCAAGAATGGGCTTCTGATATTTTACAAAGAAAAGTCTCTGCAAAAGTTCACAGCAAAATTAAAGTCATAAAAAAGGCATTCACTGCAAAGCCTTTTGAAGCAAATCTTTCCTTGCAGGTTTTCTCTATGTCCATTAAGGGCATCAGAGAGCCCATCACATTTTCTTATTGAGGGAAATGAGGACCCTTTTGCCCAAGTACTGGTGTTCCAGCTAATAACTAATTCAAGAGGAAATCGCCACAAAAACTGAGTTGGCATGGGTGAGGGTAAGTTCAGTGGAACCCCCCTAGAGAGTCTTGCTGAAGGTAAAAGTGTATTAGGGCAGAGTACTTAAAATTTCATTTTAAATGTACTGAAATAGAATGCAAACTGGTGTTTTTAAGTCTATTAATTTTGTAGAGAAAAAAAAAACCAGAAGAAAGATTATTCATTAGAAGGGCAATGGCAGAGACAGCAACTAACCAATGTGCCAGCAGGAATGGGGCAGGCCTTATTCACTGAGACCCTGAGTATTTTAAACAGGTCTCCTTCGTTCTCTCACCAGCCTCCTCTGCTCTCAGAAAGGGTTATGAAAGGGGAAGTGCATGCTTGGTCACTCAGTCGTGTCTGACTCTTTGCGACCGCTGGACTACAGCCCATCAGGCTCCTCTGTCCACGGGATTTTCTAGGCAAGAATACTGGAGTGAGTTGCCATTGCCTCCGCCAGGGGATCTTCTTGACCCAGGGATGAGTAAAATGCTATCCACTTCTCCTCCCCAGGCCTCAATTCCCACCCCATTTGGCTGACCAACAGGCCTGTATCTCCAGGGAAGGACAGAACAGCAAATAAAAGACAGGACAGCAAATAGTTCATAACTCTGTGAAGAACTCAGGGGCAAATTTGCACTTCCTTACAATTCCAAGGTCATGCTGTAGAGGGGCAAGTTTGAAAATAGCACTGAGTCATTAACCCGACAACAGTATGTGATTGCATTCCTCTCAAGAGCTGTTTTACATTATCCATCTGTTAGAAATCAAAGAACATTTAAACATCACCCACCTGAAAGCTGAATTACAAATAATAATAATGTATAGCTTTACCAACATATTATTACACAATATATTGGGGGGGTGCGGTTTTCAAGTATCCATTGCTCTGGTGAGGTTTTAAGTCAACCACAGAGGATCCCTTTTAATTGCCCTCAAGGCAGGCTCTTCTGCTCTCCACCCCTACTCACCCCACACCATAAGCATGCTTCCCATAAGGGAAAACCTTTAACAACATTCTAAAGGTATTTTATTGACAGCATCCCCACATGGCTTACCATCTTGGTTCTTTTAACTCATGTACCTCAAAAAAAGAGAGAAATGTCTGAGATCCATGGCATAGAACTGCTAAAGAGAACTAATAGCTTTTCTGCAAATAGAAAAAAACAAAACAAAACACTAATCCATAGAACACAAATTACAGTTTATCTACCTGATGCCATTTTTCCTCCAGTCTATAAGATAGGTTATAGTATTTGCTCGTTCACAATCACACACATCAGGTTGGAAGTTGCTTCTCAACAGAAGACTGGCAATCTTCTGAAATTAATTTTACGAAAGTGCTGTGATTGCTAATGAAAATCCTCTAAATTGTCCAGTGGCTGGGACCTGATAATGGTCTTTGAGATGACTAGTTCAGTTTATAGTTCTAACGTCTGCCTTACCTAAATCATGCAGAGGAGGCCAAGGGAGTAAGCGAGAGTTCCTACAGACCAGATATGTTTACACAGCTTGTTGCATTTACTCTTTTGTTTGTATGTGAAAAACAAAGGGCAAGCTGAGACTGACAGTAAATAACAACTACAAATAGATTAGACTCTCCTATTTGAAGTCTGATCAAAGGCAGTCGGTAAACACCTCCAAGTAACTGCAGGACAGCTGGGTCACTCTGGCTGGTTATTTTCTCAGCTATAAAAATGAGTGGACACAGTTATTGTTTGAGGGGCAGCCAGCTGCTTTATGGCATAGATGCTTTCTCATCCTGGCACACTGCTTCAACACAAACAAAAAATTTTCCTAAGTAAGCCACAATTCCAAATACCAACCTTCATTTACAAAGGGACCTGAGACAAATGAAAATGGAGAGTCTAAGCTTGGGGAATAGATTACCAGAAAGATCTCCTAATTGATTAACTGCTGTTCTTTCTCAGCTTAAAAAAAAAAAAAAAAAAAAGCAAGCTTTTCAAAAGAAGGATAAATTTTAAACTTCTCTCATCCACACAACTACCAGCCAATCAGGAATTGCCAAGACTAGGTCTATAGGAATAGATAAGAAAAGGAAAATGCAGAACTATCAATATGTTCAATGAAAAACAAAAAAAAGTAATTTCACTTATACTGCCATCAACGGTTAAACAACATAACCACAAATATTTGTATACACAATATACAAACATGAGCAACTCACATGTCCCTTCAAGGCAAAATGTTCACATTACACCCCTTCCAGTCCAGACATCCCTACTCAGATTAAACTATGAGTATCAGAAGATGTGAATAAGTCTTTTTCAAACTCTTTGTCTCCATCACGCCTTTGAGAAACCATTGTGTTTTGTGACTTCTCTTCCCAGTGATATCACCTATAAAATAACCCTCAGATGCACAAGTCTTTGAAGACCTTCTACTGAGACACACCTTAAGCCTCATACTTACTAAGTGATCATTTTCACTTTTAGAAGAGTAAAGCAATGTCAAATATCTGATTAAAAATTTCTTGGTCACAGATATGAGGTTAGGTTTGTTAGGCAATGTATTGCTAGAACAGAGTGAAGATTGGATAACAAGGAGAAAGAAAGTCTGGGGGCAGCAAGTTGACATTCTCCGAAAACAAACAAGAAACTTAGATATCAAATATGGAAGAAGGAAGAAGGAAAAATAAAAGCAAACAAAAACACAAAAGAAGGAAATAATCTGATGGACTGAGGAGAAAATTCAAACCATGCAGAAAAACCCACACCCAGAAAATACATGGTCCCAATTACTCTCTACTGAATTGTTTTCCAATTCAATGTGATGCATTAGAAGGTCTGTGATGAGAGCACACGTATGATACTCAAAATAGCAACTCAGAAAAAGCATGATAGTAATACAGACACTGGTCAATGGTTCATTTCAGCTTTCAAATGGTATTTTTAAAAACTCTGATCTTCAACACACTCCATCAAAACCAACTGAAGCTCAGTGAGATATGGGATCCAATCCATAAGGCCTCAGGTAAGCCGCTTAACTGTGCATGTTAATGCCTCAAATGCAACCCCAAAGAAACTTAATGATTTCCATGCTTCCTTCTAGAGCAGTAGCACTGATGTCATTTAGGCCTATCCCTGCAGACTGCAGAGGAGAACTGTTAGTTGGCAACCCCTAAAATCCTTCCAGTATAGTCAAAGCTATGGTTCTGCCAGTAGTCGTGTATGGATGTGAGAGCTGGACCATAAGGAAGGCTGAACACAGAAGAATTGATGCTTTGGAACTATAGTATTGAAGACCCCTGAGAGTCCCTTGAACTGCAAGGAGATCCAATCAGTCTATCCTAAAGGAAATCAATCCCGAACATTCATTGGAGGGACTGATGCTGAGGCTGAAGCTCCAATACTTTGCCCACTTTATGGGAAGAGCCAACTCATTTGAAAAGACCCTGATGCTGGGAAAGACTGCAAGGAGAAGGAGAAAGGGTCGACAGAAGATGAAATGGTTGGATGGCATCACCGACTCAATGGACGTGAGTTTGAGCAAACTCCGGGAGATAGTGAAGGACAGGGAAGCCTGGCATGCTGCAGTCCCACACAGTCACAAAAAGTCAGACACGACTGAGTGACTGAACAAAAAACTGAGCCTCAAATGTGAATTACATTAGAATCTCTGGTGCCTTTTGAAAATACTGATTTCCAGACCTCTACAGTCTGCTTCCTTTCACAGGCTGACCAGCTCGACCTTCCTCATCCCTCACCTATATACCCCACTGGCTTTGATGCAGATGTCCTGTGAATCAGTCAGATGAATAATGGCCTAGAAAGAATGAAATAAAATAAATAAAAGAGTAAGAGAAATGAGTAAGCACATCCAAGATCCTTGAGGCACATCTCATTTGTACTTACTTTAAGTCAAATTAGCTGAGTCTTAATTTCAGCACAATGTTTAAAAGTCAAGAGGGGAAAAAAGACAGCCAAACTCCATAAATTTTATCCAATTAATGGGTATTTAATTAAATATATATCAAAGATGACTATGATTTGGCTAAAAATACTCCTCCAGTTTAGTCATAATAAAGCAACTATTATTATACTCCTATGGCAATAACAAAATGATCACAGAATTTCATGTAACACAAAATAATAACCACTCTATTAAGAAGCAGTCTAGGGCTTCCAGGGTGGTCCAGTGGCTGAGAGTCTGCCGGCCAATGCAGGGGCAATGGGTTCGATCCCTGCTCTGGGAAGATCCCACATGCTGCCTGGCAATGGAACCCCTGCACTTCAGCTACTGAGCCAATGCTCTAGGGCTGGCAAGCTGCAGCAACTGAAGCCTGCTCGCTAAGAGCCTAAGTGCTGCAACAAGAAAAGCCACCGACATGAGAAGCCGGTACAGCCCAACCGCAGAGGAGCCCCCACTCGCCACAACGAGAGAAAGCCTGTGCACGGCAACAAAGACCCAGCATAGCCAAAAAATATATGAGTAAAATCAATGAATCTAAAAAATAAAAATAAAAATGAACCGAGATCATTTAAAAAATAAAAGAAGCAGTCTATACAAGTATTGCATTTATTTATATGATTACCAGGCATCAGTGATAGTTTAATATGCAACTCTATGCACCTGAAAATAGATAAACAGGGAAAACATTTGACAAAATCTTTGTAACTGTTTTTAGTTAACAGCCAAGATCACAGAATCAAAACTCCCTCAGGGGTGGGAACCATCTTAAAAGTCATTCAGTTCAATTCCCCAGCTGAAGCGCCAATACTTTGGCCACCTGATACAAAGAACTGACTCATTGGAAAAGACCCTGCTGCTGGGAAAGACTGAAGGCAGGAGGAGAAGGGGACGACAGAGGATGAGATGGGTGGATGGCACCACCAACTTGATGGACATGAGTCTGAGTAAGCTCCAGGAGTTGTTGAACGACAGGGAAGCCTGGCTGCCGCAGTCCATGGGGTCTCGAGAGTCAGACACGATTGAGTGACTGAACTGACTGAGTTCAATTCCTAACCTAAGGCTTGAACTGCTGATCAAAATCTCTAGTAGGTGGCCAGAATATTTGACATAATATAGAATTCACTTTCTCAAAATGAAGCAAATTCATTTTCTAGAAATCTTAATTGATAATGGGTTTTTTCCCTTTTAATAAGCAGAAACCTGAATTCTGTTCCTCAGAGTGTTACCGACTAAATGTAATCTCAATCCCATAAAACAATCCTTCAGATACTTAGGGAGTTAAATCTCATCAGGCCTCCCAAAGACAGAACCATTTGGGACTTCTTTACTCTCTCCTTCTCTGATGTGGCTTCTAACTGCATCCACATCGGTCATCCTAACAATTTATCTTGTCGATGACCTTTTTTAAACCTAGGTTCTAAAAACATTACACTCTATCACTCTAACCACAAGGTGCGGAGAATCATCACTGCCCTGGTCTATTTCAGGCCGAAGTGTGACTAGCAGTCTCTCATCTACACCATGGCCAGCTCACTAACGATAAAAGGGAAAGTCACTCAGCTGTGTTCAACTTTTTGTGAATCCATGGACTATACAGTCCATGAAATTCTCCAGGCCAGAATACTGAAGTGGGTAGCCTTTCCCTTCTCCAGGAGATCTTCCCAGTCCAGGGATGGAATCCAGATCTCCTGCACTGCACGCAGATTCTTTACCAGCTGAACCACAAGGGAAGCCCAAGAATACTGAAGTGGGTAGCCTGTCCTTTCTCCAGGGGATCTTCCCGACCCAGGAATCGAACTGGTGTCTCCTGTATTGCAGGTGGATTCTTTACCAATCGAGCTATGAATCCCTGAGTTTTCCATGCCTTTGGAGACCCATGAGACTCTGCAGTTGGGAACTAACCCCACTACAGGAGTCAGGCAAAGCCCGAACAAGAGAGTACTGCCAAGTTCAAACCTGAGGGAGACCATGATTTCATTGTTTTTTTTCATTTTAAATTATATTAGGTTATTGAGATCACCAGTATTAGAATCAGCATTATAGTCACTACTTAGATATTTCGATCTTCACATTTATATGCTATGAATAAGTTTTTATGATATTATATGAAATCATCTAGGTATTACAGTTTATATGTTTTTTAAGTGTATTACCATATGAAATTATAACAAAGCTCACTTCATATTAAGTAGTCTCATTATCTATAACTATAACCCAACGGTTTTTGCAACAGAATACTCAGACATTACACATCTGATAATCAAGATACTTTCTCATTTTCAATCCCAACTTATACAAATATGCCAGCTGCAAAATTTCAACTCTCTTAAGAATACGTAAAGAATGATAACAATTCTACACATGGGTAACACATCTACTAATAAAAAGCAGATAACTTCTCAGCTGATGTTTCTCTCACTCGAGCCAGAAAAGAGAATGTTTTCTTCCCTAAAACTTTTGTTTATTCTTCTCAACTTTTACACTCTTTTGGGTATTTGCATGCAAATTTTTTCATTTTTTGTATGTCTCTACAAAGGTTTTTTTTGAAAGCATACTACACAAAAATATAGAATCTTATGAAAAAATACATACTTAGATTTTCTGAAACCCTAAAACAATCTGATAGTGATTCATTTTACTGAAAAATATCAACAATTTTGATGGCCTTTATTCCATCACTTCCTTAACCAGTTCCCCTACCCAAGAAAAAGAATGAAAATAATAGCTTATAACCTACGAAGGCTTGTATCCACCTTCCAACCTTGCTAAATGTCATGAATATTTTGAAAGTGCCAATATAATCTGTGAAATATTCTGGAAAGGTTTTCTCAGAGATTCTTGATTCTATTTGAATTTGTTATTTTAAAAAACAAAATTTTCCTTTGTAAAGAACTCACTTTCTCATTTTACGCCACTCTGCAGGCTTTTCATGAGGTCTGTTAGCAATTATATCTATTATATCTATATTGCAATGGGCTTACAGCAACTTACAGATCTCTTAACTAGTGAGGTTCCCAGAGGGATTACTCATTCAAAAAATTAAATTTAAATTCATCTATGTTTGTTAGTGGTCCAAAGTCTAGAATCTCGACTATGGCCCAACAGAGTAAGAAGCAGAAAAAAAAAAAATGATGCATGTTGCTGTGTGCAGTACAGGGGCATATTTTTATAAATATCATATTCCACCAAGTCTACAATACCGTCAATAAGACAACAAAATTTTATATGCTACTACTAAAGAAGAAAATGTTGTCTTTAATTGACATTTAAAGATGCATGACAATTCAAAGGGTGTTAAAATGGGAGGAGAAATGCATCCTTTAAAATTCATGAGATATGGTACAGTCTGAAAAGAAACTAAAAGAAATTAGAAAATCCATAATCCCAACCTTTAGACCTATCCAATGGTCCAATGGATGTTTAAGAGCTTTGTGAACACAATCACAAAATTTCCACTAATGACCAAATTTGGATTTATCATAAGAGCCAGCTTTAAGTCTAATGTCCCAGAAACTACCAAAACTCATTTCCTGCACAAAATCTTCCACGTTATAATTACAGAGTAGTTTACTAAAATAAATGTATTCTGCCCCTCTCCTTTCTTCGTTAACTTCAAAATCAGATTCACTGTATGTTAGTTGGACTCAGTACTCCTATAACAAACATATTTGTTTTCCTTAAGTTAACTATAAATTGACTTATAGTTTCTAAATATTGAAAGTTCCCCTGAGAAAAGCAGGTCACTGTCCCCTGGAGAGACGGGCAATCTCACTAGGCATTAACCTAACACCGAAGATGACATCTGACAATAACCATGGATCTCTAGCCTCCTCATATCCTGAAAGTATTTGAAACCAATGGTTCAGGACTCTTAGGGCAATTGTTTAGCAAAGTAAAAAAAAAAAAAATTCCTTTAAAAAAAGGCTTTCTATCTCTGGACAGACTGAGAGCAAACAGTGTTAGGAAGGTTTGATCATCCCATGGACCCAGCAATACATATGATTCGCATTAAAATGCCATGTCTTACAAATGTATGTGTTCCTAAAACTCATTCTCAACATAATGAAAAATACTGCTTTACCCCATGTTTTAAAGAGTCCTGTATTCCTCTCAGTCTCATTCTTATAATAGAATAAACAACATTTTCTGCTTTAAAAAAAAATTATAATCTATCTCCTTCATTTGTTTCCCTCCACTTCCACTCCCCACACCTCTGGATGAAGGCTATATGGGGAGGGGCATAAAATAAATTCACACATCCATATTTTGAAAAAGCCACTGTTGACATGGACAGTGTGTCAATCTAATCTATGACTGCACAGTAATTAACATTCTGACTACTATTGTTCTTCATCAGTTAGGAGAAATATCAGATGCTTTTAATTTGTGCTACACCATTCCTTGTGTTTTCTTCATCCCATGTGCTCACATCACAATATTCTTACTAAAGTCAGCCAAAGTAAAGGAAGAAATAAAGATACAGATCTTAAGTACCAATGTATGGTGCTAACCTGGACTTTACAAGATGAGATTTACGAGGAAGTTAAAAAAGCAAATATTTTCTCTAAAGACCCTGGAAAAAGAATCAGTTTATTGATAATATTTTATTTTGTTATCTTTTCATGTCCTAATATTACCAAATTCACTATTCACAAAATGATTCAATACATCTGGGAGAGTATAGCCTATTAAAATTTACCAAACAGAAATCTAACAGTCTGAAGCATATGTACAAAAATAAAAGTAGCCAAATCTGACAAGATGCCTTTGTCACTTTTTTCCCCTGTAGATTCTACTTTTCATTTGATATTCATTGTTTCTTAATGATTTACTCAATGATTGGGAAGCAAGTGCTAAAATGTTATGCTACTTCAACATTAAAGTGGGTATCAAGCAAAAGTAAAACCAAATAAGTTTTCCAATTTCTGCAGGTTTTCACACAAATTAACATCTTAGCCGCAATTTACAGACTAATCCAAAACCAAGCAGAAAAGACTGCTAAAAACTACTAGATGGCAGCTGCCAGAATATTAAAGTAGTGATCACAGGTGTCATTCAGAGGTTGGGGCTGGGAATTCTCTAGATGTAAGGTCACCACGCTCTAATGATCTGTTTCGGGGGTAGTTTGTGAATCCCTCAAAAACAGATTCCAAACGGGCAAAATAGACTCAGGTCAAATAAAATAAAATTAACAAAGGCAAGGAAGGACAAAAGAAAAAAAGTAATCTGAAGAGGTAGAAAGCTGAGCTACTTTTTGGTCATATTTCTCTCTCAAAAGAACACACATTCTCATTTTAGAGCAATTCTAAAACTTCTGGATAGGTTTCATGTGATCAACACATTCCCATAAAATTTTTAATTTAGCTAGTGTTTATAAACCACATAAGTTCAGTCGCTCAGTCGTGTCCAACTCTTTGCAACCCCATGAACTGCAGCACGCTAGGCCTCCCTATCCAACACCAACCCCCAGAGTCTACCCAAACCCATGGCCATTGAGTTGATGATGCCATCCAGCCATCTCATCCTCTGTCGTACCCTTCTCCTCCTGCCCTCAATCCTTCCCAGCATCAGGGTCTTTTCCAATGAGTCAGCTCTTCATACCAGATGGTCAAAGTATTGGAGTTTCAGCTTCAACATCAGTCCTTCTAATGAACACCCAGGACTGATCTCCTTTAGGATGGACTTGTTGGATCTCCTCGCAGTCCAAGGGACTCTCAAGGGTATTCTCCAACACACAGTTCAAAAGCATCAATGCTTTGGCACTCAGCTTTCTTTCTAGTGCAACTCTCACATCCATACATGACTACTGGAAAAACCATAGCCTTGACTAGATGGAACTCTGTTGGCAAAGTAATGTCTCTGTTTTTCAATATGCTGTCTAGGTTGGTCATAATTTTCCTTCCAAGGAGTAAGCGTCTTTTAATTTCATGGCTGCAATCACCATCTGCAGTGATTTTGGAGCCCAGGAAAATAAAGTCAGCCATTATTTCCACTGTTTCCCCTTCTATTTCCCATGAAGTGATTAGACCAGATGCCATGATCTTAGTTTTCTGAATGTTGAGCTTTAAGCCAACTTTTTCACTCTCCTCTTTCACATTCATCAAAAGGCTCTTTAGTTCTTCTTCACTTTCAGCCATAAGGGTAGTGTCATATCTGAGGTTATTGATATTTCTCCCGAAAATCTTGATTCCAGCTTGTGCTTCCTCCAGCCCAGCGTTTCTCATGATGTACTCTGCATATAAGTTAAATAAGCAGGGTGACAATATTATACAGCCTTTCCTCCTTTTCCAATTTGGACCAAGTCTGCTGTTCCATGTCCAGTTCTAACTGTTGCTTCCTGACTTGCATACAGGTTTCTCAAGAGACAGGTCAGGTGGTCTGGTATTCCTATCTCTTTCAGAAATTTCCAGTTTATTGTGATCCACACAGTCAAAGGCTTTGGCATAGCCAATAAAGCAGAAGTAGATGTTTTTCCAAACTCTCTTGTTTTTTCAATGATCCATTGGATGCTGGTAATTTGATCTCTGGTTCCTCTGCCTTTTCTAAAACCAGCTTGAACATCTGGAAGTTCACAGTTCATGTATTGCTGAAGCCTGGCTTGGAGAATTTTGAGTATTACTTTAATAGCATGTGAGATGAGTGCAATTGTGTGGTAGTTTGAGCATTCTATGGAATTGCCTTTCTTTGGGATTGGAATGAAAACTGACCTTTTCCAGTCCTGTGGCCACTGCTGAGTTTTCCAAATCTGCTGGCATATCGAATGCAGCACTTTCACAGCATCATCTTTCAGGATTTGAAATAGCTCAACTGGAATGCCATCACTTCCACTAGCTTTGTTTGTAGTGATGCTTCCTAAGGCCCACTTGACTTCACATTCCAGGATGTCTGGCTCGAGATGAGTGATCACACCATCGTGATTATCTGAGTCATGAAGATCTTTTTTGTACAGTTCTGTGTATTCTTGCCACCTCTTCTTAATATCTTCTGGTTTCTGTTAGGTTCATACACCATTTCTGTCCATTATTGAGCCCATCTTTGCATGAAATGTTCCCTTGGTATCTTTAATTTTCTTGAAGAGATCTCTAGTCTTTCCCATTCTATTGTGTTCTTCTATTTCTTTGCAGTGATTGATGAAGAAGGCTTTCTTATCTCTCCTTGCTATTCTTTAAAACTCTGCATTCAAATGGATATACCTTTCCTTTTCTCCTTTGTTTTTCACTTCCCTTCTTTTCACAGCTATTCATAAGGCTCTCTTTGCATTTCTTTTTCTTGGGGATGGTCTTGATTCCTGTCTCCTGTACAATGTCATGAACCTCCATCCATAATCCATCAGGCACTCTATCAGATCTAGTCCCTTAAATCTATTTCTCACTTCCACTGTATAGTCATAAGGCATTTGATTTAGGTCATACCTGAATGGTATAGTGGTTTTCTCCACTTTCTTCAATTTAAGTCTGAATTTGGTAATAAGGAGTTCATGATCTAAGCCACAGTCAGCTCCCGGTCTTGTTTTTGCTGACTGTATAAAGCTTCTCCATCTTTGGCTGCAAAGAATATAATCAATCTGATTTCGGTGTTGATTATCTGCTTATGTCCATGTTTAGAGTCTTCTGTGTTGTTTGAAGAGGGTGTTTGCTATAACCAGTGCATTCTCTTGGCAGAACTCTGCTAGCCTTTGCCCTGCTTCATTCTGTACTCCAAGGCCAAATTTGCCTGTTCCTCCAGGTGTTTCTTGACTTCCTACTTTTGCCTTCCAGTACCCTATAACGAAAAGGACATCTATTTTGGGTGCTAGTTCTAGAACGTCTTGTAGGTCTTCCATAGAACTGTTCAACTTCAGCTTCTTCAGCATTACTGGTTGGGGCATAGACTCAGATTACTGTGATATTGAATGATTTGCCTTGGAAATGAACAGAGATCATTCTGTTGTTTTTGAGACTGCATCCAAGTACTGCATTTCGGACTCTTTTTTTGACTATGATGGCTATTCCATTTCTTCTAAGGGATTCCTGCCCACAGTAGTAGATATAAGGGTCATCTGAGTTAAATTCCCCCATTCCAGTCCATCTTAGTTCACTGATTCCTAGAATGTCAATGTTCACTCTTGTCATCTCCTGTTTGACCACTTCCAATTTGCCTTGATTCATAGACCTAACATTCCAGGTTCCTAGGCAATACTCCTCTTTACAGCATCGAACCCTGCTTCCATCACCAGTCCCATTCACAACTGGGTGTTGTTTTTGCTTTGGCTCTATCCCTTCATTCTTTCTGGAGTTATTTCTCCATTGATCTCCAGTAGCATATCGGGCACTTACTGACCTGGGGAGTTCATCTTTAAGTATACTATCTTTTTTCCTTTTCATACTGTTCATGTGGTTCCCAAGGCAAGAGTAAACCACATAAAACATCACAATACCCCTTGACCTACATTTTTTTAGTAACTGATTTTCTGAAATATACTTTCTAGAATATACTTCTAAACAAACTTTCTTTTTGATAGACTCTTAGAAATGAATGACAAAACTTGCCTTACATTATTCATGCACTATTTTGACTCCTTTTCAGAAGTCATATGACTTCCTCTTCATTTGGTGCACCTTTACAGATGACCAGTAACTACTCAACATAGCATTCATGAGATGCAATAAATATAATTCCTAAAGAAAAAAATCATTTTAAACTGGCCAATTTCAATCAGCCCTATAATCCCTTGAGAAAAATTAATTATTCTGCCAGTAGTCATAGTACCCTACAGTAGTAAAAATTAGTCTAAAAACATTCTTTCCAAGTCTTATCCTTCTCTTTCCCTTGCCACATCATAAAGAAATAAATGGCTGAATAATTTCTATGTATTTTTCATACACAGCATACAAGAATATATAAACATTGATTTTATACTAAGATACTGAATAGCGACTCACTACCTTCATAGTTAAGATAAAAATGCCAATTAAGGGCTGAACAAAATTTACTACCCACCTACCTATTAGCTGCAATGTAATTCAATCTATTTATAGTGACTTCCAAGGAATTTAAATATGTCAGTTCTCTCTGAGCTAAAAACAGATATAGGAGAAGGGCAAATCCTTTACCTATAAAACACATTATCTTTCTGAAGTGATCTCAGCTTCCTAGTATTTAGATTTTAAGTAACTTTAAATTCTTCTCCAAAATACACTATAAGAAATAAAGAAAAGATAAGCTGAAACTCTGCAAGGAGAATGAAGATTTATTTACTGGCCAATCACAGAGAAGAGCTGCAGCAGAGAGACTCAGCCTACTCTTCTAGATTCAGTTCCAAGCTTCACCAGTTACTAGTTGTGTGACCCTATGCATATTAACTACTAAACTTCTCTCTACCCCTCAGTTTTCTCATCTATAAAACAAAGGAGGTAACAGTACCAATCTCACAAGATTACCAGAGGATGGAGTGAGTGAGCGAGGGAGAGACGTGAGGGGTGTCTCAGAAGAATGCCTGGCAGCCTAGCTCCCTAGGGATCAGCTGGGATCACCACTTTTACACCTCAGCCACAGTAGCCACTTCCTCCCCAGCCCAACCATCCCTGTTACTCCTGTGATACTTCAGGTTTAACCAAGTGAGGTAATAGACCCAGATTCTTTTGTGACTACAGGAAATCACAAATAAAATGATATAGACAACAAAAACAAATACCAATATCCAGACAATAAAAATGATTAATACCTGTCCAGTCAACAAAAATCGTTGTTAACACCATAGCTTGGGATGGGGTGATGAACCTGGTTTTAAGCTTTCTATCAGGTTAAGCCAAAAAATCATTTACTCCATCTAGGCAAATCAACATTGGTTCCTCATTGGCTGAGAGAAAGCAACATAGATTTATTGCTGTGTGGGAATCTACTTTTCCATTCATAAAAGCATAGTCCTTCCCATCAGTTACAGAAACCCTCTTCATTTTCCCCACAATACTCAAGCAAAGTTGGCCCAGAGGTTTAACAGACACTTGATAAATAACTCAGGCTAAAATGAGTGTTTCCTATGAGTGCCCTGTACCCACTTAATTTCATTACCAGACAATGTTGGTTCTGTCCTATCTCTACTCACCCAAGGTTTCTACACAACAGGTAATTGCAAAGAAAGGTTTCTACACAACAGGTAATTGCAAAGAAAGTCTAACCTTGTCCTGTGAGCTGTGTCCTCAGTTCACACAGCTAATACTAGAGCTTGCCAAAAAGCAGACTTCAGTACAGAAAATGACTCGATAAAGGGACTGAAATGACAAAAAAAAAATCCCATTGTATAGCATAGGTTTGAAACTCTAAAAATAGAGTTTATAAAGTAATTAAGACACTTGTATATCAATTAATCTTTTCTTAAGGAATTATTCAAGTGGAATGAAACCCTATTACTCATTTAATAACATATTATGAATGTGTTATATGCCTTGGGAGGTAGGTGCGTATAAAAGTGAACAGAAATGAGCACGAGTTGGAAACTTGGTGCTGAAAGTTTTATTTTGCTCAGGGGAAATCAGGAATATTCTCACAATTCTATTTACCAAGGCAGCCTGGTTTATTTATAAAACCTTGGCCACGAGTGGCCAGAATCAAGGCATTTCAATGAGGCTGTCTTTTACTTTCTTCCTTTTTTCCCTCTACCCTCCATCTCATTCTCCTTAAGAAGTGTCTCTGGTGCATGCTTCATTTCTAAAGGTCTGATGAGACTATGGATGCTACGGTGAATACTTAAGTCTGAAAGAAATATTTCTCTTTCCCTCCTTTGAGTCAGAAAATTCTGAACACAAGAGGATCCATTCAAGGCATGATGGAGTGCCTCACAGAGGCAGCAATATGTTCACAGTTGGCAAACAGATCTGTTTGGACAGTGAGCACAGCCATCCACTCAGCAAACATCAGCTTCCCTATTAGTTCACAGCAGAAAGAACCAGACGCTGGCGGCCCTTCTTTCAGACTCCAACACCACTTTGGGGCAAGCCTTCTAAACAAAATGCCTTTGTCCAACAGTCACAATTCAGTGAGTCCCAATGGCTTTCCTAGAAGCTATGTCTGTCTATTCACAATTGAATTTGGGCCCAAAAATCATTTCTAAAGGTCTAGAGGAAAAAAGTAATGGGAAAAAAAAATTCCATTGAAAATAATAGACAAGGAGTGACTGAATGGCTTTATACAATCAGCAAGAGCAGCAGCAGGAAAGGTATGAAGTGTATGATGTATCTAAAGGGCTATCAATCCCCTCAAGGTGGTTTTGGGAAAACAATGTTTGCACTGAAACCTGGAAGGACACCAAGTATAACCTTTCAAAGGAAGTTAGAGAAGAGAGAGCAAATCAAACAGCAAGCTTCCTGTGGAGTGTGTGTGAATATGATACTCCTCTCCACAAGGCTTCAAAATCATATGCAAGTTAAAAACTATTTTCAGAAAGACAGTAAAACTGGTTAGGACATCTGGTTCTACCCAAACTTTAACCAAATCCTCAGTCATGAGTTTAAATTCACATACGCACACACAGAAGACAGAAAACAAATGCGTAGCCTGACTTGTTTCTCCCACTGTAGGCACGAACTTGCTATATGAGCACTTGTTCCTACAGACCCACTAACACCATTCTGTCATTTTTATTAGTATGAATATGAAATCAAATAAAAAATATGAGTATATTCACAAGAGAAGGTTCGGGGAAGAGAGGGCAGTGTCATCCAGCATAGTACACTGTCCACAGCTGATAACACTAACATATTCTTATTACTAAGAATTCACTTGTTACCTTACCTCTTCTCACCAACATTATTTCTATATATAGTTGGAAATGAAGGGTAAATCTGAGAACTCTCCATGTAACATACTTCTGACAGCAAAGACTCTTATGTAGTAAAACTACTGCCAGCCCATAGTCAGGTTGTGTACAGCCTAGAAGCTAAAAATGGTTTGCACATTTTTAGAGGTTGTAAAAGAAATAAAGAATATGCATCAAAGACCATATGTATGCAAAGAAAAATATTTACCATCTTGTCCTTTACAGAAAAAGTTTGCCAACCCTGAAAACCATTAAAAAGCCTCAAATAACTCCTAATTCTATTTAAGCCAAATCATGAATGTGGAGCCAACTTACGAGTATGCTTTCAACTAATCTCTTCCAGGATTCAAGGACCAGACTCAGGAAGATGAAAATGACACAGTTGAGGACCAAAGGATCTCACCAGGACTCTGCTCATTCAACAACAAAGGGCTAATAAGACAATCCTAAGATCTAATGATAAGACGAACTCTTCTGGGAAGATACCTAAAAAACTGTTCAACTTGGAAGAATTCCTGAATAACACTGGTGCCTTACAAGAAGTTGTTAGGTGGATCAAGTGAGTCCAAGAATACACGAGAGTACCTACCAGAGGGTGGGAGAGATCTTTATTTGTATCACATGGGTCACCCTGGTCTTCTTGTAGAATATGTCAAAGGAAATATGGACCAAGTAAAAGACAAAGCAAGGTTACATATGAAACTCTTTCTTTTTCCTACAAGCATAAATGCAACCTCAGATAGCTATCTTTTTTAATGAATAAAGAAAAGAAGCTTTTTATGAAGGGAAGGCTCAGTCTAAATTTCTAACCTAGAAGCTGAAAAGCCATTAAAGAGGAGGGAAAAAAAGAGGTAATCCAAAATTCTAGATGTTGTAACTTCAAATTCCTTCCTCAAGCTGGCTGATTTAAGTTAGTCTGGGCATCTGACAAATGTGAGTTGCCAGCTCAATTGCAATTCAGCTGCCTTTTAAGGAAAGTTAAGATCAAGTCTCTAATTTTCATCCACTCGGGATTTATTTGTGAATCTTGCCAATTTTTTAGAACCTGATCACACATACATTTTATTCTAGGTATAATATGTATCCAAGTTATTGCCATCATGCAAAAACTCATCAAGTAGGGATGCCAGATAAGACACACACAGGACAAACTCAGTTAAATTTGAATTTCAGATACACAATAATTTGTTCCAAATACTGCATGGAACATGTTCATGCTAAAAAATTATTTGTTGTACATCTGAAGACCAACTTTGGGTATCATGAAGACACAAAGGGGACTCTGGTATCAGTTAAACAGCTGCCATTTTGTAATACTCCGTAGGTTGGGGGCTGAGAAACTGATAAGCATGAGTCAGTCTCTCAACATGTCAGCAATCTGTACAAAGAATGCTAGAGAAAAGAGGTTAAAGACCCAGCAGGAGAGTCCCATTGCCTTACTCAGACAACCACAGCGAAATAAAATGCCCGTGACAGGGAAATCCTCCAGAGGTATTGCTACCACTTCTCATGAGGTCACCCTCCCAAGAAAGCCAGTGGTGGGAGAGCACGGCTGGGGAGCCAAGCGTTAAGGGCTGCCTCTAGCACTCCAGTCCCCACCCCCGCCCCAACACACACATACTCCACACACTGCCTTCATCCCTCGTATGTCCCACCAGTAGTGTTATAGGACTTTTTAAAGGGAGAAAGAAAAGAGAAGAAGCCTCACAGACATTAAAGTGTCTGGAGATTGGCCAGAATCCAACGGAAAAACACCACCCTGTGCTTTCCCCGCTGGGCTGTGGCTTTCTTGAGGGGGCACTCAGCCAGAACCCAGCCCGTGACAGGCTTCCAATGGAAGTGCTAACAGAACTTCACTGTAGGGGCCCTTAGGAGAGGCTGGCTGGAACAGAGAGCTCTGAAAACATGGCTGGCCCAAATATCCACACAGAGGTAGGATCATAAGCAAAAAAATTCTGAACTATTGTTCAAATAAATCCTCTAAGAAGCTGGCTTTAGCTAGCAAGTGCTATTCAAACTCTTTCTGCCCACATATGCATATGGCAACAATTATACTGGCAACAATTGCCATAAAGACAGTCCTTTTGCTAAAAATTAAAGGTCAAGGTAATTAGGTACACTTTGAGAAAAAGAAAATTCACTTCTCTCTTCTCCCCAAACTACGAAGTCAGTTCACTCAGTTTCACCCTCCAAATTAAGACAATGAATTGTGGGCACATACATTACTGCATTCATTTGTCCAAATGCCAACCCAAAGGACAAAAGTAAGTTATATGTGTTAACTTTGTCCTTGATGAGATTAGTATAATAGGGTTATCATAAATTCCTAACAGCTACCACAGCTTCACAAGCCATGAGAAAGACATGAAAATAGTTCCTCATTTTCCTTCTTTCTCTTCCTGTGCCCTCCTCACAAGTTAGATTTCCCAAAGTTAGAGGGTCAGTCGGACATGGGGAATGACCACTGGAGTGGGATGAGGAGGATGCCCAGCATGCAGAAAGCACATAAAAGAGTGGCCAAGCATGGGCATTTGGAGACAGGTCAGGGTCAAGAAGACATCACTCGTGGTGGCAGCCTGGCACTGGGCAAGGAAAATGTCCCTGCAGTGAGGCACTCTGACATGTGCTATCAGCCAAAGGAATGAAGCAGGGGAAATAATGGGAGGTTGATCACATATACAGGGAGCCAGGCTTGTCAGTACAATAGAAAGCAGTCTCACAAACACAGCGAGGGAAACTGGAATGCCTGTGTTAGACTGGAATTAGAACTAACTGTGTAAAATCATTTCAATATATATAGTAAGATGTAGAAATACATATAAAGCGTGTACTTATGTGTATTTTTATGCCTATATGAGTGTGTTAAGGATGTGTGTGTGTGTGTGTGTGTGTGTGTGTGTGTACACACACACATTTCAATATTCTCTAACTTTGGTCACTGAGAGTCTTGGAGAGGTACAATCCCAGTAGTAATGGCCCACATACCATCCAGATTCATCTTGGATTCTAAATATCATTCTCTACTATGAGAAACCAGGGTCTCCTAGGGAAATGGTTAATTGAGAACAAAGGTAAGAGAACCTCAAGATGGGCCTGGAACATCATTTTGTACTAGAAAAGAAGTACTCAAAGAATGGTGGGGATATGTTAAAAGAGCACATAAGATGGTTGGAAGAGATTTTATTTGAGCCCCAAAATAATGTTAGTAGTGGGTTATAACCCACTAAATTTTAAAAAAAGTATGCATTTCTATTAGTGTAAATAAATAAATAAATTGACACTTTGATATTGATTTATTTTCATCACCTTAAAAGATCTCCCTACAAAATACTTATTCATCAATAGGGAAGATTGGCAGATACCACCTTAACCAACTGATCAAAATGATCATCATCAGAACAGGAAAAATCAAAATCATGGCCTCCTAACAGGACATAATAAGAACACAACCATTAAATTCCTAATTTTGATGCTTGTGCTGTGGTTTCAGAGGAGAATGTCCTTGTTTGTAAGAAAATACAACTGAAGTATTCAGTAGTGACAGACATCAGGAGACCAATTTACTCTGCAGTGGTTTTTCTGTACTATTCACACCATATCTGAACAATTTAAATACAAAGTTTTTGTATCATTCAGATTATTTCCCCCAAATAAATTGGTTTTAGCCAGAAGATATTTCGTACTGCACTTGCAACAAATTCCTTAAGTGTGAGACAGTTTCAAAAATTTAAGTAACTATTTTTTTTTAAAAGAGGAAAATGATAGCTTAAAGGATATATTTAACACAAACAAAGAAAGCCCACTTACTGCCTCTGAGAACTCTTGCTGCTATGCATTCATGTGGCCCATTCTGATTTTCAGATTTTCAGGCTGTCCTCAAACTCGAGATCTCCTCCTCTGTTCAAAATGGGACCTCTCACTATGCACACCCACAGCTCAGATCACTAGGCATGACCGAAGACATCAACCAAATCCCACCTCCGTCCCTCCATTTTAAGGGTGAGGAAACTGAACCCCCAGAGAGAACAAGAATTAAGGCTACCACCTAGAAGGCCAAACGCCAAACTCAAAGAAAAAGAAGTGGAAATAAACTATGAAAAGTATAACATAAAATAAAAATGTTTAAAGCTGAAAACTTTTTGAGCAATTAAAAGCTTTTGTGGGGGTGGCCTTGTCAAATGTCAACTACTAAATGTTTAAGATCTGAAGGAACAACTCTCACAGTCTCTCCCAAATATCCTCTATGATAATAATTAACATTGAACATTTACGGAAGTCCAGAATAAGTGCCAGAAATTATGCTCTGCATTTCACATAATCTCATTTAATCCTTACATCTCTTTGAAGTGACACTGGTATTATCCTCCTCTTACTGTTGAGGAGATCCAGGATTAGTCATTCCCTGACTCATTCAAGGTCAGAAAGTTTGAGGCAGAAGACTCAGAACTGAACCCACACAGCCTGACATCCAAGCCTGGGCTCTTGACTGTTTGTAACCACTCACGCATGCCCTAAACTGCTCTCCTCTGCTCTGCAGGCCAGCTTGTGATCTAAGTGGTACTACTTGAAGAAAACTGGGGTCAAACGAGCAAGAACCCCTTCTATCTTCTCCATCTGGACAACAGTCAAGAAAGCGTGTCTCAAAACATGATTTGCTAAAAACAAGCACCTCAAAATCTAGGTAGGTATTAGAAGAAAATAATGTGGAAAAAATCTAAGTTATCCAAAATGATAAACAGTTTACAGCACAATTTTTCAGATTCTTCACTAATATGTGGACTTACATGCAGAGCTCTAAGAATCTGCACTGATGCCAAATTTATCTATGATGGAAACCTTTTGCCATGAAGCAAAGCTAGCAAAGCCAGGTTTTTTCCCCGAATGAAATTCTTAACCTAATAACAATCTTAGTGCATTAAAAAAAGATGTTATGTAGTACAGCCTTTTTTAAAAATAAAATGTTGCGACATTTCATATCAAGGAGAAATTTCTATCAAGTGACAAATTTTACACCTATTTTCTCTCCCAATCTCAATTCAAACACTCATCTAGACACTATAAGCACACTGCCAAGAATCTAAGAAAATAAACAGAACGCAAAGTTAAGGAGGAGGAGGAAAACGTTACCATTCAATAGACAAATTGTCCTAGTTTAATTATTACAGAGATAGTTTTGTATCTTGGATCAAACTTTTTAAATAACTAAAGATCATAATTAAAAATAACTTGGACTTGTCTTTCATGTCAGTGTTTTTACAGACCCAATATTGTTTCCCTTCGTGATGAAAAATTAGTTATAACCTGGGAAACAAATTCTCTAAGGTCCTTCGTAGTCCTGATTAACCACCTCCCAGCAGTGCTAAGGAGGCTCAAGAAGCCAGTGCTTCACCAAGGCAGCTTGATAACACAACAGGTTTCTTAGCCACATGGCAGTCACGGTGACCATTCACCATGGTGTTAGAGTTAGGCTACCCACCCAGTTTGGGGCCAACGGAATACTTTAAACGTATTAAATCTTTAGGCCCGAGGCAAAAAGAAAAATATACAGTTTTTAAAGTTATTCATAATTTATCTAGGAAATTGTGTTCTTATGTGACTCTTCAGTGCTGGACTAGATGAGCATATACTTAAAAACATAATTACAAATCAATCCTTAATGCTCTTAATACTTTGCTTTTTTTTAAAGAAATCTGGAGCTAGGTATATAATCTACACCACAATTAGATTATTTTCAAGAGAAAAGTACCATACCTCACTTTAACATTGGTAAGAAGATGATTATATAGAGGCAGTAAGTTGTAATTCAAATATGGAAAACAAAATCTTTGGTATGTGTATCAAAGTATACATATTATAGAAATTTAATAAATGTTCTACATACAAAGAGAAATAAATCCAGAATTTACATAAATTCCACTTTCCAAAACCTACAGCACAGCAGACACTGTTTGTGATGGGGACAATATATTTGAATTTGCAACCAAGAGTTAATGAGCTATTTAATTTTCAATGCAACCCTAGTCATTTCCAATGCACCAAAGATTTCATCACTCATAAAAACAGAATATTTTCCACAAATGCTATACTTTAATGTTAGCAGCTTCTCAGTCTCACCCCACTCTTTTAATTTTTTGGCCACATCGTGCAACTTGTGGATTTTAATTCCCTGTCTAGGGATCGAACCCAGCCCCCGCTACACCACCCCAGAATTAAGTGATGAGTCCTAACTACTGGACTGCCAGGAATTCCCTCACCCCATCCACTGAAAGAATATTCCAAAAGAAACACAGGCTTGATTATCAAATGCAACGAGTATCTACAGTAGTGATAAACAATCTCAGTCCTAATTGTATAGCATTCACTCCTGTCCATGTCTTATTTCACATGACAGGCAAAGTCATACAAGACACACACTTACATTTTGGAGCTTTCAAAGTATCTACTAGAGTGCCCGGCAAACAGCAGGACCTTGCTAATGGCTGCTGGTTGGAGAAATCTGTGAATCAGCACTACTCTACAATGGGGTAACTTGTTAATATGGCTTTTAAAATTTTGCTTCCTCACCTACAGTGAACCTTTTTTTGTATTCATACTTCCGTGGGAGCACTTCCACTATTACAAAGATGATGCAATTTTTGAAAACTTGTATTGATCTTCCTTTTGTGGTAATACCTTGAGCTGTTACACAAGGGCACACATTTCTGGACATCAGAAGTATCTTCTTTTCCTCACAGACTGCCAGTATGAGAAGACAGACAGACACCAGGCCAAGCAAATCCAGACAAACCTGGCCTTTCTTCATCTAACAAAGTCATGCAGTGGTGGAGGACGGAACAAGGGCCATCAGCCCACAACCAAAATAAGAGAGAACATGGAGGAGCAGCCCAAGATTTCCAATCAACAATGAATTATGGGCTATGAGACAAAATAAACAGTCATTCAAAACAAATAGTCGATGAAAAATTTAGTAATATGACCCCATTCTCTGCAGTAGGATCGTGTTTTGCAATACCTTTTAATATATTGAGAATAACCATCCAACTAGCATGAGAAAAATGACAGTGCAAGTCAAAAAGACGTGAGCAAAAACAGAAGGCAGAGAGAAGAAAGACTGGGGCCTAACATCTAACACAGTTAACACAAGATTTAGATTTAGAGAGAGGGTCAGAAGAATAGAAATGATGAATTGATAAACACAAGCAGACACTTTAGACATTTATTTGCAAATTAACTATACTTTTCTTGATACTGAAATTCTAAATAGTGAAATCTTTCAGATAATTATCTAGGTTTGTATTTTAAAAACAAAGTTCTTCCCAGTCTGAAATGAACTGCATTTGATAAAGCCAACCGAGATGAATTAATAATTTACAGTCCCAGACATCTGTAATTAAGTCCTTGTTACAAAAGTAAGTACACCAGAGGTGACAGGGTTCTGATAGGAAAAATCTCCAAAATTAAGATGAGGTCAAAAATTCTCAGGCCCTGCAACCAGAGACAAAATAGGAAATAAGTTATCTATAGAATCAATCCTTACTGAATGAATACATGTTTAAGTATATCAAACAACAGAAAGCAAATTACTGACCTGGTAATAGTGCATATAAAATTCTTCTGTGAATTTGGTTGATATGAATTGGTTTTCCAGAGTCTGATAACCAACCCTATCTCCATTTTCCCATTGTACATTTAAAACTGAGTTTCCTATCCTGAGAAACTGAGCAACAGCTTGCTACATTTAGGAGAAACGGGTCTGGCAACTGACACCACATACACCACATCTAGACCCACCCCAAAGCCATGGCAGGCAGGTACAGGCGCTCAGTCACGTCAGACTCTGTGCGACCCCATGGACTGCAGCCAGGCTCCCCTGTCCATGGGATTCTCCAGTCAGGAATACTGGAGTGAGTTGCCATTTCCTCCTCCAGGAGATCTCTCCAACTCAGGGACTGAACATGTGTCTCCTGTGGTTCCTACATGGGCAGGTGGGTTCTTCACCGTTGAGCCCCCAGGCAGGCGTCACCACACCTTTCCCACTGGGCCCAGAGGCTGTTTCTGGGGCCTGCACACAGCCTGCCAGTTGAGCCACAGCTGGTTGAGAGTTGGCAGGACAGCTGAAATCTCATTTTCCCTGCTGCAAAACACACAGAACTTGAAAGTTAAGCAAGAATTTGAAACCAAGGTCTACTCTGAAAAATTGAAAGCCTGAAAAAGCCCTGAAAAACTCAGGCCTTCCAACCTCTATAATGAGGATGATGATGAGGACAACATTATTACTGATGACAATATTACTTCTCATGGCATTAACAATGATGATTATTTGATAGCAGAACTATAATCTACCCAGCACAAAGCAAATGTTTAACGTGTTAAGTTCGTTTAAGACACTTCCATAGCCCACAGACTATGCCAATGTATTGATATCAACAATAGTATACACACCAAACACTGACATAAAAGTGATTTTCGTGAGAACAATGATTAAATTAAAAACAATAAACATAACACACACACACAGACTCGGTGATAAGAGGCTGAA